>JAOYRR010000130.1:0-464012 GCA_038994665.1 Podotricha telesiphe | reverse complement strand
ATTTAATAATTAATTTTGTTATATTTATTTACCAAACTTATTTAAAAATATTTAACCACAATATTTTTTTAATATTGAAACACTATAATTTCTATTCAATAGTTCTATATTCTCAATAACTATTTTTCCAACAGGAATAATAAATTTACGCCATCTGTTGTCAAGTAGAAAATTTATACCTTGCTATTGAAATATTTGTAAATTTCAAATTTATTAATATAGTTTACTATATCATCATATAATAGTCACTAATATTTACAAATTTAATTATTTGTAAGATTTTTTTACAAC
The DNA here is from genome assembly GCA_038994665.1 of Podotricha telesiphe. NCBI lineage: Eukaryota > Metazoa > Arthropoda > Insecta > Lepidoptera > Nymphalidae > Podotricha > Podotricha telesiphe. The sequence continues at coordinate 463,721 of JAOYRR010000130.1, read as the reverse complement.
AACAGAAACTAAAAAATAAAAAAGATAAGACTTGAAATGTTTTGACGTAAATATTCTTTTATTTTTCGTAATAATCTGTGGTCGGCCATTTTGGAACTTGAGAATTTGACTGTCCGTCGAATCAGAGTAGATGTTATGTTTTCAATATACCTGCAAAATTAATAGAAAAATTGCACATTTCACCACAACGGACGCGTGGCCGCCACCGCCACCGTTTCTTTTTGGAACACAGATCTAGCAAGAACAATCAGCTGTTGAACAAAAACAAATCTGATATTAAAGGTGCTATGCTGTTGGCAAGATGAACGGGACATTTTACGAGCAGCTTGGGGGTGTGGCGGGTTTATTTGAGCAATGGGGTACATGCGAGCGTACTGTAGTAGCATGTGCTTTGGCTCGAAGAGTTCCGTGGCCAGGACTGCGCCTGGTACAAAGGGCGGTGGAGGCGGCTCTACAGCATCACGTCGAAGATGAAAGGCTAGAGATAGATGCTAATGACGAAACACTACTAGCCAGCCTGTTAGCTGCTAGGGCTGATGAAGATGACGAAGAAGGTATTTTAAATTAATTCTTATTAGATTTTTACAACAACTATATTTTATGCATTTTGAAAATAATTCTACATGTTTATTTCCATTTAAAGCGGAACGTCACGTGTCTGTTAAATATATGTGATATGTAAAGTATGTATATACATACTTGAACTCTAATATCTAAAATTATTTAAATAAGTGAAACTACTGTGTATAAGATATGCAGAATATTTAATATCTTTAGATGTCAACTTTCTATTTAATGAAAAATATTCATAAAAGATATATTATCAAACAAAGCTTAACTCCTTTGTATAGGACCAATTATGCATATCAATGTCAATGACACTTTTTGTATTGATATTGTAATTAATAAATTCATTCATAAGTATAGTTATAGTTTATGAAAGAATTTTTGTATTCTATAACTATACATGTTATGTCATTACAATAGCTATTCTTATACAGTATATAAAATACAAGGTAGAAAAAATATAAATTTTAATGTACTTAACTAAATTAAAACTTTATTGCACTTACACAAATATGTCTAAACAAAATGAGATTACTTCTATATAACTTATTTTAATAATTCTTTGGTTAGTGTACTTTTATTAAAAACTAGCAGTGCCTGTGGTTTTGTTTGTATGATTTTTTTAATTCTAAAATAAAAGTAGTCTTTGTTACTCCTTATTAAAAGGCTATCTGTCAGTGAAAGTCCAGTCAAAATTAATCCAGCTATTTCAGAATATAGCCGGAATAAACAGAGACATAAACATTGCAATAAATGTTATTTTGGTATGTGCACTGTGTATGTGCACTATGCATTTGGTAAAAAGTGGTTATTTTAATATTACAAAGAGATACTTTAATTTAATTTATTTGTATAGATTACTTGGCTTATTGACATCAATCAAAGGATTTTATATATCATGAAGACACACTTTTTTTATTCCAACACAGTTGCATGGCTATCCACCCACTTTCAGTTTCATTTAATATCTTATAGTTATCTATATAATACAAACGATCAAACCACTGACCCAAAATGTTAATACTACAAATAGTAACATATAATTTTCTTTTATCATTATTTTTAAAATTTTATTTACACACTAAAGAAAGAAAATCATTTTTAGATCAACATGTGTTTATGCTGTTGCATATTGTTACATGTTGTTACATGTGTCTGTGCCCTCATGCAACAACATGCATTTGTGTGTTCATGCAACTACATGCATTCGTGTGTTATATGTATGGCTTAGCGGTCAGAGCGCTTGGACAGGTCAAGAGCCGCGAGTTTGAATCCTGCTGCTTTCAAATTTTCTTATTTTCTAAACATGTTTCTCAACATATAAAAAAATATTTAATATAAAAAAAACATTAATTTTACTTTTGATTGATAAAGTATACACGTAACACCGTACAACGTACAGTCTCCATCTTCTTAATATATTTAAATAATTTCATCTGTTTAATATTTTCTCTGAACCAACTTGTATAACCAATATATCAGCCATTTGTATAGATAATGTTTTTGGTCACTGGGATTTTTGAAAAACTGATTATTAGTAATTAAACTGATAAAATCATGACTATTACACCAATTACTGATCAATTGGATAGTAAACCCTTGTAACTGGTAGCATAATATAAAAAAAATCAAATTTAGACACGGCAGAAGAAAATGCAAACCAATTTGTTTAAATTAATCTTAACTGAGCTTGACACCATTTTTAAAATGAAAAAAAGTATATAAAAACAAACATTTAAAATTTAGTGATTGGGCAACTATTGGCATATACTGAAGTAGGGATAAGACAATATTAAAGCTACATGGAATACTATTACGGTTGCAGCCGGCAGATCTAAAGCTGTCAGTGAACCTATTAAATTAAAAATCAATAACATACTAAATTCAGATTTAGAAGTGGCTAACGATTTTGAAAATCACTTCTCTAAAATACCTTTTAAGGTAATGCATTCACTGTCATCATCTCCTTCAGATGCACTATCTATTCTAAAAGAACCTGTAGATAGCTGGAATCATAACTTTGCTTTTAGGCCTGTATCATCATCAGATGAAGTTAAAACTTTCAAAAGTTTTAACTTGAATAAAACTGGTGATGTCTGGGACATGTCTATTAAAGTACTTAGCTCTATTATATACAACATTGCCCCCATTGTTTTTATTTTCAATTAATGTATTATATCTTGTACTATCCCAGATTTATTTAAGTGTAGTAAAATAGTACCACTTTATAAAAGTGAAGACAGGTCTGATCCTGAAAATTACAGACCGATCTCTATATTACCATCATTGAGCGAAATATTTGAAAAACTAATATTTAACTAGTTAATATTTTATTATCTAAAAACTATTCGCTCCATAGTGAACAATATGGCTTCATCAAAGGCAAATCTACTACAGATGCGGGTGTTGCATTTCTGAAACACATTTATGATGCTTGGAAAATGTCACAAAATGCTAGTGGATTTTTTATTACGTTGACCATGAAACTATTATTAAAATTATATCATTATGGTATATAGGATGCTGCCCTTAATGTTGCTGCCTCCTATTTAAATCAAAAAATCCAAAAGGTAAGGAAATAAATAAGGTAAAATCGTCTAGTTCCTCCCTAATGACGGGCGTTCCACAAGCATCTATTCTTGGTCCCCTTTTATTTCTGCTTTATATTAACCATTTTTTATATTATGTGACGAACTTATGTGATTTTGTACTGTTCGTAGATAATATTTAAAGTAGACAGAAACCAAATAAACTATGACGAAGTGAATAGTGCGTTGTCGCGAATTCTTCTTTGGTTTGACGTTAATAATCTTATGCTCAATGCCAAAAAAACTAAATGTATTGAATTTACCGTACTTAATGTAAGAACGCGGAATCTGAATCTAACAATTCAAGAAGAAACTCCACATGACAGACGCCACAGTTTTCTTAGATATAAGCTTTGATTATAATCTACAGTGCACCTTGAAGCACTTGCACACAAACTCAGCTTTGCCTCGTTAGCAATTAAAAAAGTAAAGATCTTGTAACACGCAAGTTATCGCCTTCAAAAAGTAAGCAAGTTTTTTATGAGTCTGAATATACGCATATGTAATAAGATTCCACAACTTTTTGTAGATTTGCAACTCCAGTAATTTAAAGCTGCTATAAAAATATGATTAATAAGTAAAGCTTATTACTGTGTAGAAGAATATTCAATTGATAAATATATGTGGAAGTAATCTGATAAAAAAACAATATTAATAAGTAAGGCTTACTACTCTGTAGAAGAATATTTAAAAGATAAAAATGTGTGGAAGCAATATGATTTTAAGCTTAGCTACCTATATTAAATGATAAAATTGTGACTGCATTAGCAGAACTGCTTACCAAGCCAGTGGTGACTTTATGTTCCTCCGAGGATTCAAAAGAGCTGGCAAAAGTCTATTTTAAAGGATAATTTGAATGTAGAGAGACTTTAACTCATGTCTCTTGTTAACCATTCGAGAGATGTGGGAGTAGACAGTTTCCAAGAGTGGACAGTTTACATTCTAATGTTTATATGTTTTCTAACAATGTATTTCATATACTAATTGTGAATTACAAATAATAAATGTAAAAACATTGCTAAAAAAATTTAAGAAAGTATTATTGTTTAAACTAAAATAAAATATTTAAAGTAGTTTCTCCTTACCCTGGTTGTCCAGGAAACAACATTAAGCTCATGCTATGAAAATATTGTATTTTCATGGTATCTGGATTGAGTTCCAGTCTTTTACACTTTTGTCTTCTCACCAAACTTCTTCGCACCAGATTATTTGACTGGAAATCGAATCTACAACCATCACGTATACAATCAATCTGGCTTATGGTCTCAACATATAATATTTCTTATATCGTATTTTTTTATATAAATATTATTTAATGTTTTCTAAAAAAATATTTTCTATTATCTAAGTGCGTGAATAACACTTTAAAATAGTAAAAATATATTAGAATATCCAGGTATTTTTTTGCAATATCAAATATGACAGAAATTTTGGTATTAGTTACATATCCGGTTAGTTTTATAATTTATTAACCGTATGATATATCATGACTTGTGAGACTCAAACTCTAGTTAAGCTGTAGATCCCGAACTAACCACTTTTGAATGTTATACCACTATCATTTTTATTACATTTTATTGATAACTAATTTTTGCCATGAAAACTAAAGGTAGAATAAGTTAGGAAAGCTTGTTATAGATTTAATAACAATTTTTTTCATGAACTATTGCAATATATTTAAAAATATATATTAATAAAAGTACTATGTGCTAATTTGCTGTATGATACCCATATGTATATGAACAACTAAATGGTTAGGTAAGTTAAGATCCCACCCTGGACGAAAATTACAATGTGGATGTTATATATCCTTCTTTGCTTAGACAGTGCAGCACTAAGATTTTTAAGTCAGCAAGCAAAATTTAATGAACAATTGACTCACTTCATGTTTTCATTTTCTCTGTAACCTAAAATAAGAGGGGGAATTCTGTGACATGCCTCCAATCCAGAATATGAACAGGCGGAAGAAACTGGTGGAAGACCAGTCCGTTCTTCATGTTCCGCCTTATAAAACATTTAGTGCCTTAAGGAAAGGAGTTGCAAAAGCAAAATAAGAATAATGATTACATTATAATTGTACAAATAAAGGATGTTCTGGGTTCCTTTACTATTTAAGTAACTGATCATATTTAAAAATTATTTTCATTTCGCCGAGGCAGTAAATGACTCTGACTATCTGACTGTAAACGCTATTAGTTGTGGGATTAATCCCCACTGATGTCAATGATATATTTATTACTACTACCCATAAAAAACGTGAAGGTATGTAAAATTTCAATTTAACTTGCAGATGGCGAACGTCTCCGCCAGCTCCTTACCCTCCTCCCCCTCCTCCGCACAGACAACGAACGCGCAAAGAACGTTTACGTGACAGCAGCACCGGCACTCGTGCAGCGGTGTGTGGACGCGCCGAGGCGGACCATTGCACCTGATTTATGTAGACAGTTACTGTCGTATTTATTGGTGCATCCTGCTCTTAGTATGCATGATCAGAGGTTCGTTTTTGTTTTTTTTTTCTAGGCATAAAATTTTGGTTTTAAAAAATGATTTTATCCCGTTTTTTAATTGAATTAGTAATTATAGAAAATTAATAATTAGTGGTTAAGGTATCATAGTGTTTTTTCTAATTGGTTTCGTTAAGAAGTCTTAGTGATTGTTTTTGTTATTGTAATAACTGATCAAAGACTTAATTTTTATGTCGACTGAATGACCAGTGCTCCAAGATATGTATGCCACTAGATTTTCGCCACCCACATGAATAAAACTTTTCATTTTGGTTTACACGTGATTTGTTACTTGTAAGGAAGATAATAAAGAAACTGTATATTATCATATTTTCATTTTATTAATTCTCATACACCTTATTTTCAGAACACTAACGCAATGGCTACGCTATCTAGAAAACCATATATCCGGCAACCGCAACACTGAGTCCGTATGGCAGCAAAGGATAGACCCGTGCCTTTTACCCGATACAAATATATGGGCGAACAATAACGCATTTAGGAGGACAATCGGCAAGAATGTCGAGTTTCGTGGAATATTAGACTCGGACCATTCGTCCTATACGGACATATTACAGGAGTCCTTCTCGAAAAATGGACGCGACGTTGACCTTAGTTTAGACGAAATGCTTAATTTGGACGTGGCGATGGCTCAGCCTAAATCTCAAAGGTCGAACAGTCTGACGCCTCCTTCGTCTAATTTCATGCAAATGTCGTCTTCTGCAGAGAATTTGAGTGATGAAGCGTTCGTCCAGAAACCTAGGAGTTTTTCTTTGTCCAGTGAACACAGTTTGAGTCAGTTACGACCAATTGGCATAATGTATGGCACCACAGGCAGTGAGACTCGGTTGGACGATCTTAGGTGTAATAATTATACGGAACACCCTGGAATGTCCACAGTGGCTCAGTGGTTGAAAAGTCTCCGCCTGCACAAGTATGTGTGGCTCTTTACGAATGTCACGTACGAACAGATGATGGCGATGGATGAAAAGTATTTGGAGAAATTAGGTAAGTTTTTTTTTTCATGAAAGTTTATTATTTTATTGATTTAATATAGTTATCATTAGATACATGTTAAGTATTACATCATTTAATCCACTCCGGCTTATTTATATTAAACAAATATATATTTCACTCCGGTATATTTGTATGTATTTCAAACAAAATATTTTACTCCGGCATATTTATATACAAAAAATATATATATTCCACGGCATATTAATATTTTAATAAAAATAACAAATACAAAATACGGCATTGAGCACTGCCAGTTTGAAAAACTGAAAACAAAAAAAACTTAATATTAGCTTTACTTTACTGTTAGTTTTTATTCAGTTTCGTGCTTTTCCATGCATAGCAGGTGAGTCAGAGAGAACCTAGTGTCAACACACTCCGTTCTCCACTTTCCAATCGAATCCGAGACATTGCGTGTTGCGTGGTGGAACTCAACTCCGCGCTTTTGTCTTGTCACTAGGGCGGAGACATGAAAATAATTTAAAAATAATCATTCCTCGCGTATTTGATTCCGAACCCACAACCATTGTGACTGTATACAGCCAGACGCTGTCACATTGCAGCACGATGCTTGCTTGAATATAGAATATGTATTCTTTTTATTTGTACCAGGTGTAACAAAAGGCGCACGTCACAAAATCCTGCTCTCCATCAAAAAGCTGCACGACCGCAGTGCAGCGCTTGAAAGCGCTCGCTCTGAACTAGCAGCGGGTGGCGCTGTCCTGCGGGCGCTGGAACGTGTGCGTGCAGCGCTTTTAGCCCCGATGCCGCCCGCGTCCGACTTGCCGGTGGCCATTGTGGAGGCTTTGGACCTAGGTAGGACTAGGTTGTTTATTAACGTATATATACCTGACGCTTGTCGTATTACACTCGGCTTCTGGGTATGTGAAGGTAAAAGGGTTTATTATTTACCATGATTAATTTAAATATAATATGTAATTTAAATAGTATAAATTAAATAATTTTTTTGCATTTTTTTTTCAAATGAATCTTATAATCGTTATAAGATCAAACCATATGGTTCACTTGCATTGAGGTTTCGTAAATTTGATTTTTCATTTTTAAAAATTTCATTTCTCTTTTTGTGATTTTGAATGATTATTTATTTTTTGTTATTGTTATTATTATTTTTGGATGTTTCAACGATCATAATGCAGCGCTTGTAATAATGCGCCCAGATCTGGGATGTGGGCGAGTGATTTCTTCTTTTTTTTGTGACTATGAATGACAGCAATACAGCGCACAGCAAGGTTGGTTGTTGGTTATTTTAGGTTAGGTTAGTCTACGATCATGTCGTGTCTATATGTCGATACAGATTTTTAGAAATTTACTATACACAGCAAGAAATTACTTGCTTTCTATATTATTAACATGGCCATTTTTCTAGCTGTTGCCCGCGACATCCCTGTCAAATTTCAAGTTTGTAACACAAAAAATAAAGAACTTTAGAAGCTACTAACTACACAGTTAATCGGTAATGTATATATTACATTTAGTAGCCTCAACAATTTCGTTTCGTATTCCAGCATCAAAGTGCCTGAGCAATAGCAACGGGGCGGGCGCGAGCGCTGCCGTCGACGGCGAGCCCGAGCCCGTCGACCCCATGTCGCTGCACTGCTGGCTCATAGAGAAGGTACTGTTTTGGTTTTCTTGTTTCATCATACTCAATATTACAGATGCGAAAGTCCCTCTGTCTGTCTGTGACGTCACACGGCAAAACCGCTGAAGCGAGTGTGATGAAATTTTGGTGAGGTATTTCATTGTTACAAAAGTTCAGTGTGTACGAGAAGTCCGCCGAAATAGCCAAAACAGCTATAGTTCATGCGGATGAAGCCGCGAGCACTCGCTCAAGGCTATTTAAAAAGAAATTGTTGAAAATGATAAACTGATAATCATATTTAAACTTAATACATTAAGCCAAAAAATACATTAAATTCATAAAATAAATGTAACACACACACTACCACGTGTTACCACAAGTGACACACACTTTGCTATGGTAACATATATTTAGAAAACGTATAATTTTTTTATACGTTTTCTATATATATATGTTTTCCAATTTCTAAAGTGTGTGAGAATAAGACTCAAAAAAAAATTTGAAAACATATCATAGTTAAACTAAAACCATTCCCTCGCAGGCCCTTCACCATGAATCGTTTAGTAGTGCAGAGCTCCAGTCAGCTCTCCGGAGGCTCCGTCACCGTCTGCCTCCAAGGCAGTTCTTCCATTTGGTAGGAGATGCACCGCATAGACGGCTTAAACATAGGTGAGTGTGGAGGAGGCTGTGGGTGGGTTGTTTTTAATATATATGTTGAGGTCATCTACAATTAATTGAGTTATATTTTAATCAAAAGTCATTGAATTTATATTTTAAAGAGTACCATGAAGTTTTCAATATATTTATAATACTGTTCTCTACCACAGATGGCGCGTCCCCCAATGCCCGAGGCCGCGTCGTTGGGCGCCGCCCCCACGCGGGAAGTCCCACTCCTACCCACCCTTCCCCCCTACGCACTCCCTGCCACGACCCCCACCACCCCCTTCCGCTGATGACTATTCCAGCTTGGACATGCTATGCATGCAAATGACTGAACAGGCCATTAATTAGTCATAAAAACGAAATGTATGGGATATGCAGACATGCATGATTAGACTTATTATATACCATTTAATATATAATGGTAATGGAGCATCGTTGGAATTGAAATTTTTTTACAATATTTTGATCACTTTATCCTGTCCTCCACCTATCCCTGTGCTGATGATTACTCCGTTACAGACGTGCTATGAATGCAAACGACTGGACAGACCATTAATTAGTCATATTAAATGTATGTATTATGCATGCACACATTTGTTATTAATATGAATTATGTAATTGCATGGAGTATAGTGTAAATTTCTCAATTTATTCCTCTTCAATCATGACTATTCCAACTTGGACGCGCTGTGTATGCAATTGACGGAAAAGGTTATTTATTAATCATACAAAATGTATAGAAAATGCCTTATTTGATTTGATTATATACCATACTTTAAATATAAATGAATCAATGGTAAAAAAGCATAAATAGTCATCTAAAATCCAATTTTTCCCAAATATTCCTCTGACAGATGATTATATCGAGAAGTGGTCATGAAAATCGAGCCCACTACTACTGTAAAGCCAAAAAGTGACTTGCTAAGTGTTCCAGGTTGAAGTGAAAGTGTTTAGAAATCCCATGTGATATGAAATAATCAACTCTTGGAAGTTAGATAGGGTATCTAATTATTATATATTGACAAGATTTATCAGTTTCAAATTGTTTTACACTGATAAAAATACACTTATGTGTAATTGAATATACTTATGACATTTTAACAGTTTTAAAGTATACACATAATTAAGAAATTGAAAAACATTTTAAGGAAGTAAAAATTGGAACTCAGTGGGATTGAACACACCCAAATGGTAACCGTCCACGATTATGAATGCATTTCTTATCGGTCAGAGTGCTTGGACGGTTTCCAAGGGAAGCGGGTTCGAATCACGCTGCGCTGAAATGTGTTTCCTAAAATTATATTTCAATACTTATGACATTTTTTTATATGGCAGTTTGCACAATGACGTTTGCTTGTACAAGAAAATTATGTTATTTAGAATGGTTTCAACATAAATATGGAAACTATGCATATTTGCTAGTTATTTGTTATTCACACTAAATGTATTTTAATAGTAAATTAAGAATATGTATGAATGTTATTTTTTATTAATATTATTTATTATATATTTATTTAACTATATATAAATAAAAATATATATAAGTTACATTATATATATATATATAATATTCATGTAATATAAATAAGCACATTTGTGAAAATAATCAATAAGCTATAGACTAATAAGAAACATTGACATCGACTCTATCCGCCTCTGTCGAACATAGAAATATATGGAGAACGCAATATGTTCACACGTTTTAGTTTTCATATTGAAAAAAAATCACTTTACGTGAAATGTAAATATCCTAAGAGATTCTTTTAGCTAATTGTACAATTGCCTGTGTCCTAATTTCTTTGGTGCTAAGCAATTATTTTCTCGTTTAGTCATTAGTCGTAAAGCTAGGGCTAGATTTTAATTTAAATTTAGTAACACTGGGTAATATAGCAGAGCTTATAACGGGCACAAGTCGGCCTAACAATTAGCTGGAGGTTTTAATGTAGATTATACTTGTTGTCTGTGGAGTGTTTGTTGACATTTATTATCTGTTACGACTCGGCCGCCATTTCGGTCGATACTCGTGAGTTAGAAGTATAAGTAAATTGTTGACTGACTGCATAATTTATAATGTTAGCGAATTCATTTCCATAATATATTTATAATAATTTTATTTCGTTTTTAAATATTTATATGAAATCTTTGACTGGATCAAAAATTTTTGATTGTGCAATTTGTTTTTAAGAATTTTTAGTCTACCGTGATACAATACCGATGTACGTTTGTTTATTTTTATTATTAATGAAATTTGTGTTGACAATTATGTATTAAGCATAATAAGTGAAATGAAATAACCGTTCACTCAACAAATTGTTTTATTTCATACATTATCTTCTTATATCTGTTTCTTATTGCTATCATTTCCTTGCTGCTTCACTTATTTTCTGTGGTACATTGTGTACAGTCACACTACTGAATAAATATATAGATTGAAGGTTGTTAATGTTTTATTCATTGACTAGTTTTGCCATAAAAATATTTTGATAGTAATCATTTTTCTGTAGGTTTTTTCTATTTAACTAGATAAAAATATAATTACAATATAATAGATTGAGGCCATCGTGGCGCAGAGCAGAGAGCTATTGATTTTGAGTTCGATTACCACTCAGATATTACTATATTTAAATTATTTTCATTTCTTCGCTCTAATACCTAGCGCGGCTTTGAGGCATGCCTCTCAACATGTTGTCTCGAATTCAAGAGGAACGTGGAGAACGGATTGTCGTGACACTAGGTTCTCTCTATGGCCTCTTATGCTGGAAAAACCGTGGATATAATAAATACATTACAAAACCTTAAGTTATTGTACATAAATAACTATGAAAACTGATAAGGTAAAATTAATTTGCCATTTATAAAACTTATCAAATGAATTCACAAATACATTAAAATAAATATTTCAATTTCAATCAATAAGCAACTTGCATTCATTCACTTTGCAATTGAGGAACGTTTTATAATGTATCATAATAATATTAAATTATCTGTACAAATAAACGAGAAACGAGAAAGGAAAACAATTTAAATATAATCTATCATTCCTCCAAGCGGGATTGAACCCTCAACCTAACTTATTTGCAGTTAGAATTCCTACTGCGCCACGCTAGCCTCTATTGTGAGACAAAGCGCGGTAATTCGGGCGGAAAGCGGATAATGGGGTCGTGACACTAGGTTCAATTTGCCTACACTGCAATGTGGAAAAAAGCGTGAAGCTAGCTGCTTTTTTTTATTATCTATACAAATACAACTTAGTTCAAGATCAGTATTCAATGACTTGTATTCGTTACATCACTTTACTTTATTAAATTTGAGATAAAATTATTTTTGACAATAAAAGCCTTCTTTTTTTTACATTTTAATAATTAACTATAATTAAAATCACATTAAATATTATTTTATAAAATGTAGTACAAATACTTTTAAATTTTATTACTGGATTAATTTATACTATTAATTTGTAAGCCTTTCTTTGTGCGTGCCTGTTTTATGTCTAACTAAATCACTTTTTCTATAGAACCCTCTCGAGCATTTATCACATTGGAATGGTTTAACAGTGCTATGTAATTTTGCCACATGGAAATCTAACATTGGGCGGGAAGGAAACTTAAGGGAACATCCGTCAAAAGTACATTTAAATCTATCAGGCAGTTTATGTCTGAAATTAATATGCCGAGCCAAAGAATTCTGATCAGAGAAGCTGCTAGAACATAATTCACATTTTAGAGGTCTTTCACCGGTATGCTTCCACATATGGGCTTCCATATTTGATACATTTTTGACACATGTATTACAGTATCCTGACTTAGATGAATGCAATCTCTCTATATGCAACTTTAAATTACCTTTCATACTAAAATTACGCCCACAATAGTTACAAATAAACTTATTACCCTCTGAATGGCTTCTTACATGTTTTCTTAAGTTATTTCTGTATTTAAAAAGAGCATTGCAAATTGGACATAGAAACTTTTTCATTGTTGAATGTACTGCAGAATGTGATTTAAGTTCATCTTTAGTACAAAACTTTTTGTGACATGTTAAGCATGTATGAGTTCTTTCACCAGTGTGCCGAAACTGATGCCGTTGTAAGGCACTTATTTGGGTAAACCTAGCAGGACAGTATACACAAGCATATGGCGTTTCTCCAGTATGAACCCGCATATGAATTTTAACTTCATTTTTAGAAAAAAATCCTTTTCCACAATTTTCACAAATAAAGTTACGTTTCCTTTTATCTTTTAAATGAGTTCTTTCTGTATGCCTTTTGAGGCTGCCACTGTCTTTATAAGTTTTATCACAAGACAAACAAGCATATGGCCTTTCATTTGTGTGAGATCTCATATGTATAAGAAGTGTAGAAGCATTTGGACAAATTCTCCCACATACCGTACATTTAGATATTGTTGAGTTTTTTCGCTTCTTGTACAGTTTTTCTTTTTTCTTTTTCACACTTTTAATTTTATCATCAAATTTTTGTTTAATGTCTTCTGTAGGAGATTCATAACAAGTCTCTATAATATCATCTATACCAGAATTGTGCTCAATTTCCGTTTCACTTTTAACTTCAATTTTTGTGTCACATTCTACATCAAAGTAAACAGGTTGAGTTGAACGTAATTTTTTATCAGATTCTTCGCATTTTAATATAAATAGATAGCAGTTTTTTAGTTCAGAATCACAAAGACCACAAATATATGATGGCAGTCCATCATTTTCTTCAACATTTATATTAGCACAGCAATATGTTATTTTGTTATTTATTTCTATTCCTCCACTAACACCATAAATTGAAACTAGACCAGGATTTTTAATGCATAAGCGGCAAGAACTTCTATTCATTTTCTTTTTCTAGTTTATATTCTTTTGCGTTTTAAATTTATTTGTATATATATTCATGTTTATAACTTACTTCTATTATGTTTATATCTATTATTATTTATTCTGTACGATTTTATTATTATGTATTCTTTAACTGTACTGTAGCTTTGTGTACTTTTTTTCGCACAAACAAATATAAACAATATTTTCAATTTTGACATAAGAGCACGATTTATGAATGACAACTGCGAATTATATTATGGCGCTTGTGATACCAATAAATAATTAATTATTTATTTCTTCAGTTCATAGTGTCCTATAAAATTTACTACTATGAATGTGACGACATTCGTGTTTACTCTACTATACGTATATTATATATATATATTATTATGTGACACTGGCAGATTATTTTGGGTTTTTCTTCGCAAAATCAGGCCTTTATTTAAATAATATAGATTAAGTAATGACAGATCATAAACGATAGTCGATATGCTTCATAACTATTTTCTTCGATTATTACAAATTATAATAGATTTTGTAGCGACAATTTTAAACAAATAATTATTGATTGGCTGAAGCCCTGGAAGTCTGTTTTCCTGTGTATACCTTTGTAAATTAAACTATTTTTTTTTTATTTGCACCTATTTTGTGTAATTGAATATTAACATAATTTTTTTTTGTAAAACTATGCGTAAAATGTTTGTAAGTTCCTCATAAAGCTGTTTCACCACTTACCAGTAAAGTATATGAGGTTTTTATACAACATTCATTCGTACATATTGTTGCAGTAGACACTTAACTTTTAAATATTTACGACCAAATACATGCTTATCAAGTATTAAAGAACAAGAAAATAAGTCACTGTGCTGGTCATATATATTTATTGACGTTTGACATTTTTTTGACTGCTGTCATAGAAGCTGTTAGTGACAAATATTGTGAAAATCCGATGCCTCCTATCAATTCACTAAAACAATGTTGTTTTATCATCTGAATTATATAAATTATCACGTTTCCTATTAGTTGAGGCACAGTTTATTTTAACTGTAACTCATAAAACATAAATGGAGTCACTAATCTGTAGAATTTGCCTTGATAAGTCCGGCACTATATCTGTTTTTGAACATGAGCCGGATAATATACAGTATAGTGCGAAACTTATGCGATTAGTAAATATTATGGTCTTAGAAGACGATGGACTGCCTAACATGATGTGTGATAGTTGTGCAAATGAATTATCTCTGTCATATCAGTTTGTGCAAAAGTGTGAAGCGTCAGATAAAGCATTGAGGTGTTTAAGCGCTCCTATAGAATTGTACTCCGACCTGCAAACAGATATCGGTTTAAGTATTAAGGAAGAAGACATTAAGCATGAGCTAGACGATTGTGATAACCAAAATGATAGTTTTACTAATAATTTCCTATTAGACGACTGTCCAAAGGAGTACTTTAAAGATAAAAGTGAAAATTCTTTAGTGCAAAATCATTCTAATATCAATATCACTATAGAAATCGAAAAAATTACACAATGCCATAAAGTTGATAATCTCAATAATATTGATATTCATTCTTGTGATAAGACTGATGCTATAGACTGTGAGATAGATCGACGTAAGTGCCGCCGTAAAAAAATAAAAAGAGGGAAACTAGGGCAAATACAATGTGTTATTTGTGGACATATGGCATCCAGCCCCTCTGCTATGGAGATTCACATGCGGACACATACTGGAGAAAAACCTTTTGTATGTAACTTATGTGGATCAAAATATCCCACTAAAGGTTCTCTTAAAAGACACGATGAAACATATCACTCAACTAGAGAGCGTAAATTTACTTGCGAGACATGTGGCAGTAGTTTTTTCAGAAAAAATGATATAATAACACATTTGAGAGTACATACAGATGAGCGACCATATGTTTGTTTATATTGTTCCAAAAGATTCCGTCAAGTTGCTTCTAGAAATCGGCACCAGAAAGTTCATACTGGTGAAAAACCACACCCTTGTCCAATATGTAATAAAAAATTTGCTCATAAAAACCTTGTTAAGAAGCACCTAAGTGTACACAGTGAAGAAAGAAAATATACATGTCATTTATGTAATAAATCAGTTAAATCTCGAACAGCTTTGAATGTTCATATAGGTCTTCATACTAATGAAAAACAAAATGTCTGTAATTTCTGTGGCATGGCATTTGCAATGAAGGGCAATTTACAAACTCACATTCGTCGGATTCATTCAGAAAAGTCTGGGCAATGTTCAGTATGTTTGAAGACATTCTCTAATTTGGAAGTGCATATGCGTAAACATACAGGTGAAAAGCCTTACATATGTGGAATATGTAATTCAGCATTTGCTGTTAAGAGAAGTCTTGCCCATCATATGATGTTTAAACATGAAAACTCTGGGAAATTCAAATGTTCAATAGGGGACTGTGTTAAAACTTTCCCAACAGCCACCATGTTAGAATTTCATTTATTAAAACAACATACTAATCACACACCATATATTTGTCAGCACTGCCCTCGACGATTTTTCCGCATGAGTGACCTCTCTCGCCATTTAAGAGCTAGCCATATGGACGTCACTTTTAAACCGTCATTAAAAATGTTAATGCCCAAGACTTTAAGTTATAGCTAAACAAATTTAAGTCTGAGTGGTAATTTAAAATACTAGTCATTAGTTTTAAGAACTTAACTACAAGATATTATAAGTATTAAGGTATTTATTTAGGTGTTCGTAAAACATCTAAACATTTTCTTCCGTTATTAGATTGTATACTGCTGTAGTATTATAACATTGTCTACAACATAATACACACATTGTAAGGACCACTGGTTTATTTATTTTAAAATATACGAAGTCCGCTTTTTATGTATGGCAGAATTATTGTAGAAAAATATTTATTAGCACGTAATATAAAACTAGTTTACTTAGTTTCGATGGATCACTCTCATTTTATTGATTCATTAAACTTATTTACCTCCATAAAATTTTATTTAAATGACTACTATTATATTATACTCAAAAAATTTGTTTAGAATTGAAAGTACGCAAGCTTAAATACTGATTGCTACGTTTCCGATGTGTTTACCTTTCATTTTTAATTGTGTTAAAATACACAGTAAACATTTATGCTTCATTTTATTTCGTCTCACCTGGTTTCATTTAGCTTCCCGAAACAGCCCCTTTTCCCTTCCAAAGTCACCGGCGCGTAATTCCGCGCTCAAGTTTCAAACGACGTCGGTAAAACAGTGTTCGAAGTTATCGTCGGCAAAGCAGTGTCAGGTATAAACTTCGCTACAGGTAGATTGTATTGCCAACATGCATATGTTACCCCATATAAGTGAGAAATATTTAGGTAAGTAATTTGAGGTAGAGATTTTCCAAATCCAATATGTTACTAATATATTGCCTCTTATAATTTATATGATTTTTTAATAAAACATTAAAAGGAAAGTCAAATTTATTTCCGTTACTTTTAAATTTACATACTTACTATTGAAACTAACTAATAATACTTACTAAATAATGCACAATTTTACATGTTTTTTGATTTTGGTAATAGTATTATTAAAAATGCTTAAATACGTAGAGTGGAGCGTACCACAAATACCGTGTAAAATAAAATAATATATAGGCTAATATGGTTAAATACTTGTGACAACCCAACAGGTAACACTATCTCTTTCGCGCCAATTAACAAAACGTAGCAGAGGACATTAGCCCGCGAGCAGTTCTTGACGCGTTACTTAGTTTATACTTCAATTGGTTTACAGCCGTGGCAAAAGTCGTGACTCGTGATGTGTGTGTAACCGTGAACTTTTGGTTTTGTCGGATTGTTATACAAGTTTACAATGGGCGAAGTAAGTATTGTAAAGATTTAAACTAAGTTTTTATGCGTACACAACTGAGTTCGTAGGTCATCGTTCTGATGGTCACTAGGTAGCTCGCGTGTCGGTTTTAATTACTTTCATACGGCAAATAATTGTGCGAGTTTTGGAATGTATGCCGGTTAGAAAGCTTTTTTATGACCTCGTCTTGTGATCGAGATTAGCCATTACTGTTATTCCTCTGATAACGCCACATTATATCTTCGGTATTTCTTTTATTTATTGTGCTATTAAATTAAGTGGACATTGTCTTGTCTTATCTTTTCAAACTAACGCTAATAAGTTATAACGTGACTATCGATTGTTTCCATTTCACTTATCAAGACTACTTAACATTTTTCCGAGAATTATCGTATTCATATATACGTAACAGTACCTACATATTAATTATATGTGTGATCGAACAACAATATCATTGATATAATATGTAGAAATATTTAAAAAATTATGTATTACACAAGGAAAGTAGGCAGATTGGATTCTTGTCTATTAGCCTGTATTATTTATATAGATTTAATTACTATATAAAGAAAAACATTGGATACAGACCAAGTTGGACGGTATCCAAGGGCCGCGGGTTCGAATCCCACTGCGTTCAAAATTTATACATCTAAAAATATTTTTCAATTTCATCAGTGTAAATAAAACTTTAAAAAAATTTGAAATACAATAAAACGCCATAGTGGCGCAATTTTGTACTTGTGTCTTCACATTTTTAGTTTCAAGATCTATACTCAGAAACGAGAAATGTTTATATTTAACTTAGATTATTTTTGCATCTATCATTCTATTATCTACACCAAAAACATGGATATTGTGATATTTTATTATTATTTTAAATAAAATATTAAACACATGTATATTTTCATCTTAATACTTCCTTTTTGCATCTCAAACATAAAAAAGAAGTATTATGCTTTAAAAGAACTATCAAAACGCCTAATCAATTTTAGGAAGGCTGTTTAATGTTTGTAACTGGCAATTAAATGTCTATATTTTATGCGTACTTGACTTTAGTAATGCACGTAATTTAAATATTTATCATTAAAGAAACAAAAAGAAATATCTGACTATAGCTATTATGTTTATAAAAAAATAGGACATTTGCAAAATTTGATAAGGATAATCTAATCTCGTTGAAGTCATTTTTATATCTCAATTCTCAATGCATCTTGGAGGAAAACACATTTTTCTATACATTAGTGCGAATTGTAAAAGGATATAACGAAAATGGTTTTTGCACAACTTAGTAAGTATGCTTGTAAATATTTCTTAAAAAAAATTGTTTTTCGTATATAAAGCTGTCATATATTATTCTTAATTTTACTAGCATTATTATCCATAGCATTTCTAAGATGTTCGAGTGACGAATATTAAAATTGGGCAGTACATTGGGAGTGGAGTGGTCATAACACTAGGTTATATAAATGATGATAAATATGAAACTAAAACCATGGCATATTTATCAAGAATAATTCTGGTACATTCGTAAATGCCTTTCAATATCTACTAGACATTTAATACTATACTTCATAGATACTCCACGATTTTCCTGATTTTATAATTATTTTCTTGATAAATAAAGTTAATTGTAACTATGAATTATGGTTAAATTAAAATGTTTTAAATCCTACATTCATATTTTTTTTGGTATTAATGTTATTCAGTATACTAGTTTAAAAGAAAGTTTCTATATAATATGCAAAACTAAGAGTCTGCACAATTATGCATACGTGCAGCATTTTACTGCATACGATGTTTGTAGGTTTTAATCACATTCAAAAATAAATTTCTAAGTGTAACTTAAAGTTTCAACCTCGAAATACTCTATATATAAAAAAGACATATTTAGAATCCTTCAATTTCCTAAGTGTGCGATAACACTTTACAAAATTTGAAAAAAAAAATACTCTATATATATTTCTCTAAGCAATCATATAGTGGAAAGCGGAGTGATGTGACCACGCATGATTAGTTTAAAAATGAGTGCCAGTTCAGCAGATCCCTTCGCTCATGTCACATTGTATGAAGAACATATAATAGAGATTGTTTATAAACACAAATAAGAAATTTAAAATATTTTTGTACCTTCACACTTTTGTTTTAGACAGAGAGAACCTAGTTTTAAAACGTTCCGTTAGCCACATTCCGTCTGAATCTGAAACGCCGCGTGTTGAATGACGGAATATAATGAAAATAATTTAAATATAATTTATCTCCCAGTAGGATCAAACCAACCCTCGAACATCGCGTATACAGTCAGTCACACTGCGCCTCGATGACCTCTAATTTAAATTTTAAATATTTAGTACAAAATTTGAAAATGTTTTCAAATATTATTCATACGTATAAAAATTTGAACGCTGCAGGATTCGAACCGTCGCCTCTTGGAAACCGTCCAAGTGATATAAGTTTTCTAAAAATATGTTTTTCAATTACCTAAATGTGTGATCAACACTTTAAAACATATTAAAATATTACTCATATTTTAAATTCTTAAATAGATAAAACATATTTTCAGTTTTTAAGTGAGTATTGAGGTAATAAAAAGTCGTGAGTGGAAAATATAGCCGTAATACGATATCGGCAATGACTCATAATATTAATGATTTTCTAGAATATATATTTTTGTTTTAAATATTATTAAAAATTACTAACAACATTTGCCTAAGCTATATTTAATTATGTACTAAGTCTTGCCATAAATATTCGTACAAAGAAAAACATTTTTTTTTTATTGTACAACCATTTATTACTATTACATTGCGTTATTGTTTAATACCATTAAAATATATAAAGATAATTCGAAGTGGTCTCTATGCATGATGCTAGGATGCAATACAGTCCTTCAAACATTAAGGCCTGTTATCAAAATAGCAGAATGCACGCTTTCTATGGGTATGTTCTTCGCTGCTAATCGTATGGATTTTAAGAACTCCAAATTATCATGGCGTTTAGTGCTATAAAGACAAGCTTTACTCTCTAAAACTTACTGACTGACTAAATTATAAATTCAATGGAATAAGATTAGGATTATATGACGGCCAGTCTACAGCCTTTTTCGTACGAGCACTACGTGTACGGCTAGATCATTTTCTGTTACAAACAGAGATTAGAGATTCATTGTACCTATAAATAGCCCGGTACCCAAACACTTGACTAATGCCAAGCGTATGGAGAATTTTATTGTATTTGACACCATACCTCCTTTATGTAATGCAATCACAGCGATTTCCGTTCTCTTTATCATCTCGTTCCTATTTTAATATCACAAAATATTTTACAATATATTGGGTCGAAAATATGAAAACAACATTTATATGTATAAAGATGACAGATTCCAAATATAAAAGTAATATTTTGTTTTTTTTTAATAATAACATTATTTATGACCAGACTTAGTATATACATTTTATGGGCACTTTGAAGTTCTTTTTAATACTTCGTATATAGTAAGTGTATAATTGTTTTTTTTTTAATAGTCTTGTACATTAAGTAAAATGCTATAAGCAAATATTTTTATATATAGATTTTTGAAACTGAGAATTTAATGTCCTAAATGTGCAAGTCAGACTGTTCTCCACTTTTGCCTGGATTCGGAACATTGCGTGTTAAGTAGCAAAAAAACCAGAGCGCAAATGAAAATAATTTATTTACTTAAAAACTTATTATTCTGAGACTATTCTTTTTTCTATTTTGTAATAAACACAGCACAATAAACATGTCTTTGTAAATCTTAGAAATTAAATGACGTCAGTTTGCAGACTTAGTTTTATTTTAATACCCACATAATAATATAGAAAAGCATATTTACTTCCTTTGTTCTTACTAAACTAGATTTTTTTTTGTGAAAAATAATGTTAGTATTTACTAGTTTCGATAAGTATTTTGTCTTTTGGAGACACTGTAGTACCTAACAAAATTTACCTATATACCCTTATTTAAGTTATCATATCAATAAATTTAATAACTAACAATTTTTTTTAACAATTTCATATATTCATATACTCGTGTTTCATATGAAAACCCCTATAAACAGCACCTAAAGCCAACAATAGACGTGTTCTCGTATTTGTGTCATACGGTAAGGTCAATACGAACAAGTATAGCGTTGGCAAAGACCCAGACTTATAATGTACTCTTAAAAAATATAACATACTCAATACCTACCAGTTACTTAACTAGGTTACGAACAGGTTTGCGATGTTATTCTTAGTTTTGTTCTGATAATAAACTATGTTGTTTTATAGCATTTGATCTTTTTAGTCTTTTTAGTCATTTGATCTTTTTAGTCACGTACGTAAATAGATTAAAAAATATTATTTTGCAGTAAAAAATATTTACAGCCAAACGCTTACTTGTACAATACAATATTTATTATCTTATAACTTTTAAAATACTATTTGCATATTACGAATCATCACAATGCAAAAATTTAGTTTATCAAATTGAACGTGGCTTGATATGAAATCGGTATCTATATAATGAAAATTATACAAGTGCACTGGTTAATTAAGCTATACCCATATCGCGCCACCTCAAAATATTACTATGATTGTAACAGTTTTTGTTAACACTTAGCAAACTTTAATATATATCTTTTATTTTTCAGTCAATGCTGAAAGAGGACCCTTTGTCCAGAATCCAAAGAGAAATAATCGAAGTGACAGAACGAGAACGTGAATTTAAGGAGGGCCACTTCAGAGTCAATAGGCTATTTTCAGAATCCACTATTGACGTGACAAAGCAGAATGGTCACGTCAACGGAAATGCTGAACGGCCTAAGACATTGAATAGAGCAGTTTCTACATCGCATTTACTGGGTCCTATCGCACCTTCGCCTCCACCTACGCCGACTATACTAAACACAAATGGCTATACCCGACGATTCACACCTCAAACAGGTACAAAGGGCATAATGCAAAGGTTTATAGCTAATAAAGGCAAACTCCCCGTGACGTCCCCGGGAGCAACCACTCCACCTGCAATAATACAGCAACCCCTTGTATTTACACCCAAAATAGAGCCAGTAATCGCCCCGGCAGTCATTACTCGCACACCAGAAGGTAAACCTGTCCGTAAAGGCTACGTGCCCGTTGAAGAAAAAATACAGAAAGAATTGCAAGAAATGAAAGATAGAGAGCATGAGTTGAAGAAGATGCGCAAGAAGCAAAAACCATTTGACATAGAGTTAAGTGATACAGAAACAACATCAGAGTCTGATGAGGAAGATATTCCTTTACCCGGAAAATTGAAAGCTACTAAGTCTATAGGCGAATTGTATGAAGCTTTGAATGATGATCTAAGGTCGCCATCGCCTAGGAATAGTTCGGGTCACGAATCTTTGGGAAGTTTGAAGCCAGCGAAGTCATTGGCTGAGTTGTGTCATTTGGGTCCAGGACAGGAGTTTCTAGCACCAAGTTCGACACGTCTTATAGCGCAGTGGGAGTCGATTATCCAACAAAAGCAAGAGGCTGGAGCCGCTTAGTGTTACGGATATATGGCGTGACGTCAGTTCAAATCGCGAGTTAAGTGCAACGTCAGTGTGTCGAGTGAACCGTTTTTGCATAACAACGCGTAATTAGATTAATTTTAACGGGTATTGAGCCCGCGTCCAATTGATTTGCGATCGGATGAAGCGATAACGATTTGTATTTTCAAATAGAATGTGTTATATCGTGTAGCCTGATAGATTGGCTCCGAGCTTGACAGCACGACTACCTTTTTACGTTTTATTGATTAAATTATCACTATTTCAGTCATTTTGATGCATATTTAGTTTGTTGTATTCAAAATTGTCACAGTTCTTTCAAACAATGCAACTAAACTGATTGTTTATCTCGTAGAAAGCGACACACGTGAGTACAATTTCTTCCTATTGTTGGATATTTGCTGAAATTGTGTTTTTTGCGACACTCTCGCGTAGTGTAATTGATTCACACGTAGCTATTCTATGGGAAGCTGTATTTAAAGAGTAATTTTTTAGAGAAAAATCGATATCTAGAAACTCCATCTTAGTTTCCCTTATCGCGGTTTGTTTATCATTTTATCGTTTCTTGAAGTCATTGTAAAAATTCGACTGAATTTATTTAAGGTATTTATTAACGTTTTTTTTTATAAAATAACTATGCAACTTTGGGAGCACAGTATATATATATATATTTTATTCAATTTTTTAATTTTTATTATATGTAGATGATAATCAAGTTATATTAAAATTTCATTATTAATCGACAAAACACGACAGTACGGTAGCTCTTAACGTTTATACTTTCGATCGCAATTAACTTACTGCCGGCTTGTATAATTTATTTATTTAATTGATGAACACTTTCACATATCCATGTGAAAATGAAAACGTATAGTTATATAGAATTTTAAATTTATTTGTAAATATTTGTAATTTATTCAAAATCAAGTGTTAATTACAAAATTTTAAGTACAAAAGTACTTTTTAAATAGGTGATGATCATAAAATTGTGTTATATTGTTTTCATTTACGAATAACATAGATAAGAGGTTTTATTGTCGCAGTGGGACAGCGTCAGACTGAACGCCATGGTGGTGGGTTCGATCCCATTCGGGGGAACGAATATATTGCTACTATTTTCGAATCCTCGTCCTAGTAAAAAAGCGTAATATACACATATGAGATATGATACAAAAATGCATTTTATTTTATTTTTTGTAAATTAGCAACGAAATAAGTACATGAGTTTTAGAATTATTTTAATGTATGAAAGGATTATTATCAAATCTTTAATAGTCACTTATTAGCAGCGAATGGCTTTTATAAAGAGATAATATTTTTTTTATTACTAATTTATTTTGAGGAAGGTGTAAAACCTAGAACTACGAAAATCTAGAATCATGTTTTAAAAGTTATCTATAGTCTATTAGTCCAAAAAAGTATAGTATCTTTGTATTGCGCAAAATTTTTTAATATTTATTTTTTCATAATCTGTGGACTTTTAATGTTACCTCTATTTTTTCCTTTTTTTTTTCTCAAAATCTGCCAATTTTACACCATTTTGATAATAGTCCTTAATAAATATAACACTTTGAAACACTTGGTGTTGTATTATATAACTATAGTTGTAGTTGTAGATATTGTACGCTTCATATTGTACTTAACCAATGATATAAATTTACATACTTAGTAATATTATAGTAGTGTCAATAGAATGTGCCTTATTGAAAGAATTATTTTTCAGCACAATTTATTATTAGATATGTATATTTCCATACTTGTATATTGTAAACATTTTTATATTTATGTATATCATTTATTTTCATGTAACTATGTCTGACTGTTTATAGTACGGTTGTTTAGTATTGGTGCATAAAACAAGCCAAAATGAACAATTTCATAATATTAGATAGATTGAATCTAGCAACCAAAACTGATTCATCGTATTTATTATAGAAAAATGGAAATAATTAAATTTGCTATATAATACATTATAATAAATATAACTAATGTTATATATTTTCAAAATTTATATCAATTTCATACAAATAGCAATAAAATTTCCAAATGAATAAAATAGAGATCGATTCAATTGTGAATTTGCATCATTCACTTTGCATTCAAAATATATATTTTCCATACATTACAGACGTATTTACATAAGCGCTCTCAATTTCAGCATAATATAAAATAGTCAAACTAATTATAATATGTAATTTTATACAATTATGAGATTAATTGTTGCGGTGTTAGTATAGTTTTAGCTATTATAGAACAGTGCCAGGGACGTTGCCGTTAAACTTGCAATAGTAAGAGTTTATACTTATACATATATATTAGACATTTATGTATAATATGACTAATTTTAGTCTAACAGAGAACTGTTTTCTTAAAAACATATGGATCAATAAAACTCTCCAAAACGATCATGTGATATGAGAAATGCCTTAAAACGTTTGTATTTTGTATATTTCGAAGATTCCTATTTAATTATTATTAAGAAACAAAATAAATATTTATGTCATTATAGTTTATAGTTGGAATGTTAATTCGTTAAGGTTTTCGCAATAAATAGATTGTCAAAGTACGTGTCTAATTACTCCTTTACGCAATTCTTCTAGAGTTACTTGAAATTCAAACCAATATGCTTGGTTAACACAAAATATACTCAATGGGTAATACTACCACTTTGGTATTCGGTTTCTGAATTTAAGGGATTTAAAGCCTAAATTAATATGAAAATTATAAACATTTTTATAAAATGTTACTCATAGACTAAAAAAAGAAAAAGAAAGAAAAACCGTATTTGTATACGTTTCTAAATATAGTTTTTTTACCTAGATTCGA
Organism: Podotricha telesiphe; assembly: GCA_038994665.1. Classification (NCBI taxonomy): domain Eukaryota; kingdom Metazoa; phylum Arthropoda; class Insecta; order Lepidoptera; family Nymphalidae; genus Podotricha; species Podotricha telesiphe. The sequence goes on along the minus strand of JAOYRR010000130.1, from coordinate 437,755 downwards.
CGAATTAAGTCGTTAAGTTAAGTGAATTTCGACATTTTTTATATTATTTCACAAAAAATAAAAAAAAATTAATAGACCCATACAGATTAGACGATTTATGTGCTTCACAATTTGATTTATTAAATTAAAAATTTTAATTCTTTAATAGAAACATTCATACGAAATATAGAGACGATCGTGGCGCAGGGGAACAGCATCTAACTGTAACCATGTGATGTGAGTTGTGGGTTGTGGGTTCTATCCGCATTCGGGGGGTTTAAATGACTTAAGTTATTTTCATTTCCTCGCTTTAGTAAGCCAAAGTTCTGAGTTCCGCCATGCAGTGTTGATTTCTGACGGAAAGCGGAGAACGGAGTGACTTGACTAGGTCTTCGTTGCATTCCTGGTTATGTGAGAAAATGGGTGAAAGTGCTCATATGTAAATAATTCAGATATATCAATACAAATGAGTTAAAAATATTGTCAAGATTTCAACATTTGGGAGTGCTATTTTCTAATGAAAACATAAGACCGATTGTTTTTATACTTTTACATATAAAGTTTCATATTTATTTAAAGATGATTTCGTAGTTTTAGTTAAAAAAGCTTCAAAGCGGAGTATATTCATTACATAGGTACTGTAAATGTGATGTCTATGTCGATCAACTTTTGCTAAGTACAATTGTATGCAAAATTTACTTTAAATTTTAATCATTTGCTTACATTTTCAGACAAATTTAGTGTATACTAAACATTATTTTGTATATAATATCTTAATCTAGATATATATATTTTTCAAAGTAGTAACGTATTTTAAAATCATGTTTTAAAAATTATGTAATTATAATTTAATGTCGATTCAAAGTGAAGGGAAATTCAGTAAATAATTTTTGTAAGAATGTTTTAAAGAGAAGTTCTTAGAATAAGTTACTATGACCATCATAATATACTTTTACTACTTGGTTCTTCCAAACGACTGCAACGAGCGTGAAGCTCCACAAAAATTATTCAAGCGACTGCATAATTTTACCTACATTATTTTATACTAGTGCCCCGTTGATGCGTTAAATACGCGTCGCCTTAGTTGCTTTAGAACAAGGCTATCCAACCCCAGGCCCGCCGGCCACAATGAGACAAAATGTTAATTTGCTGTTACTTTTGATATTGTAATAAAATGAAAAAAAAAACTAAAGCTAAAATTGTAAAAAAAAACTAAATATTAATGGGAAATAGTGTAATGTTTCATTTTGTTTTGAACTGTCTCGTGTTATATTTGACTATCTTCCACTGGCAACACTGTGTGGCCCGCGTACTGCATACCGCGTACCGCGGCCACGAGTCTTAGATGCAAAATTTGTCCCCACTTCCTTTTATATTCGGACAGTCTTGCTTTAGACTAAAGTATATGTCGTAAGTATATGTACAGTATATTTTGTAAAGTAATTAAGAACGGAGTTCGTATAACAATTTATGCTTTAATTTCATTGTGATAGAGTTAAAAATGGTCTTAGTGGCGCAGGTCGCAGGTTAATGTCTTAATAAAATTAAGATTTTTTTTATTATCTAGTAATAATATGATTGGTATTACGAAAGCTGAACTTGCCCCTCTAAACAAACAGTGGGTGGTCTATCATTATTATGTAACTAATAAGGTTTGTTATATGCCTAACACGCTTATTAAATAGCTCACACACAGTCTTGTTAGTTTAGTATGAGTAATTTAATCCTTTTGCTGTATAGTAAATTGTAAAAATTATGAAATTTAGTACAGAAACAAAAAGTTTTTTTTTCTCGGTCACTTTGTTTTGTTTCACGCTTTCCGTATTTAGCAAGGTAGTCATAGGTTACCCAGTGTCAAGACTCTTCGTTCTCCAAAATAGGCTATCTTATTTCTAGAGACATTGCACTCTTGTTGGTTGTTGGTCTTATTTTCATATTAAGTGAATTCATGCGCAGATAAAATTACGGATAATAAAACCTTTTTGGAACATTAGAAAAATGGCTGATTAAACCCAACGTAGAACTTTGTCTAAGCAAATCGGTGTAATGACTTCGCTATAGATATAATTTCCCCACGAACACGCTCAAACCTAGAACTATACTGCTGTGATGCTCAGGTGATAATCAGGTAAGGAATTATGGTATGTCCATGGGCCACGATAGCGTCTTTTAAAGAATTAAGTTTTGTCATAATATTATTCTTTTTGAATATGTTAGAAAATTATGAATGTAACAGAATTAAAAGCCGCACCTCGTGATAACGCTTTTTTCATGCGTTCTAACTAAATAAACTGTAACATCAACGGTTTCCAAGAAACGTCGGTTCGAATCCTACAATGTTCAAAGTTATCATGTCTTCTGAGAATATTTTTCTTATACTTATTTAGATAACATTTTAAAAATCTTGATACATTTCATCTTATTATTATTATTCTTTTCATCTTCACCTTTTGCATAGCAGGGTAGCAAGAGAGAACTTAAGTATCAAGACACCCGTTTTACAATTTCCGCCCTAAATCGAGTGAGGCATTGCGTGTTCCATGCTGGTAGGTACCAGAGCGGAGAAATGAAAATATTTATAATATAATAATTTCCCCGAGGGCGAATTGAACCTACAACCAATCGCATTTACAGCCAGACGCCGACCCACTGAGCAACGATGGCATATTATTTTAATTTGAGTATAAAATATCTCCATAAGTAAATACTTTCTAATTCAATATGCATGGTATACGATTTCATTTTTTGTTGTTTTACAACGGTTTCATATCTTATTTCATGCAACTAAATCGGTACTTCCTTCCGGTTTCTAATTCGAATATTCTTATAAAGGAATTTCTGATGGACGTTCGGACGTTAAAGAAAGTCAAATTAAATTTGACATAGATTTGTATAGTTTTTTTAACTAAAAAAGAATATATTGTATAGTTGTAATAAGTCTAATTGTATACAATGATTGTAGATTCGATTTTCATTCGAACAAATGCTTACAATTATTATATTTGTATTACGTATTACGCCTTATGCAACGCAAGGTCAGAAAAAAACCTGAAAATATTTTTCTTGAAAGATAAGCAAGTGTAAGGTCACTTTAGTATTTCTCTCATTTTAATTCCATTCCAGTAAAACTTAAAGTTATATTAAAACCAAACTAGAGAAAACAATAATATTAATTAAATTGAAACACAAAGAACTTTAATTTGAACGTTCAATATTAAATTCAATCAAGCAGAGATGATTAAGAGGTGTCTCATTATATACATCTTCAGCCTGTATCCGGCACAGCTGGGTAGTCAGAGAGCATAGTGCCAAGAAATACCGTTCTACACTTCCCGCCCGAAATCGAGATACTATGTCTTGAATCTCGGAATCCAACTGTGCTTTGTCTTATCAGAGCTTGGCAAATAAAAATAATTTAAATATAATCATACCTCCGAATGCGATTTGAACCCATAAACATAACGTGTAGAGTCATAGCCAGTTCACTGCGCCACACTGGGGTTCTTATTTACTTCCATTAATATACTATAATATACAGAATCATGTTTACTTCCGTATATCGACGTATTATAATAGCGTAAATGGGCCGCAAAAGGGCTCGGCTGAGATCGACCTCGACCTATATACAACCTTTGCAGTATCTGCAATGCCCTGTATATACTGTGTAGATATTTAGTATTTTGCGATGTATCACTTAGAGGCGGTTTTATGTATTATAGGTAAGACAAATCTTATAGCATAAATGTTGCATTAATGATAAAACGACTATCCTAGTTTAAATAAGCAATTTTATTGAGAAAAACTTGAGATTCTTTCCAGTTAACTGGTATATGTGTATTATATTAAAATATTATTAATTAATATTCAATAATTAATTTTATCACTAACCGACAATTATCGAGACCAGTGGCGCAGTGGGATAGCGTCTGACTGGAAACGCGATTGGTGTGGGTTCGAGTCCCACACCGAGATATGATATTTAAACTATTTTCATTTCTGGTATAAGACAAAGCGCGGGATTGAGTTCTGAATTTGGGCGGAAAGTGGAGATTGGAGTGTGTTGACACTTCTCCAGTTCTCTCTGATTACCCTACTAAGCGGAAAAAAGCGTAAAGCTGTAAAAAAAACTATTATCTTTGTCTCTATATTTGACTAACTGTAAACCACTTAATTTAGAAAAACATTAATAGAAAACGTACGAAAATTTGAACGAAACGGGATTCAATCCCATGCCTCTTGGAAGCCGTCCAATCCCACGGGTTTGAAACCCGCTGCGTTCAAATTCGTATACGTTTTCTAGAAATGTTTTTTTAATTTTCTAAGTTTTATCCTAATTTCGAATTTCTGTTACATATACAAATATAGGTTATAAGAGACTATATTTAAAAGCTGTGTAATGGAAAAAACAGTGGAAATTAGGATTTACTACGTTGCCCCATTGATGCGTAAAATACGTTTTGCCTTAGCAACGTATATGCCAAACACATGGTAATGTTTGAATATAATATATATATTATTCATTCATTCATTTCGATTAAGAGGACACAAAAAGAAAAAATAGTATGATTGACACGACAAAGACATGATACATTATGATACATTTGTACAAACAACAGGAGACCATCGTGGTTTAGTGGTATGATTATAGGTTGGATCCCCAGTGGGGTGGAATGATTTCATCTAAATTATTTACTCTTTTCCTGCTCTGATAAGACAAAGCGCTGCGTTTAGTTCCACCATTTAAAAGGCTCATATCTCGAAGTCGTGTAGTAACTACAAAAAGCGTAGAGCTGTACGAATATTGGAAATTATGATATTGTGTAAGTTTATATATGAAACGTGGTTAAATTGTAATCTGCATAGCTTCTATATGTCCAGTTTATATAATACAAATAAAATTACCAATTTCATGATATCGGATTTCTTTTTATCGTCACTTTCTCCTTTTTACAAAAGCAACACAATCGTAAAATTTATTAACCAAATGTTTTGCCAGGGACGTTGGTAAAAGTTTTCAAGTCAAGTCATTTTCTTATATAATTTATTAGTGGCAACGATACCATTATTTACCGTCATCAATAAAAATAAATATATTAACAATACAATTTTAAATACTAGTCATAATTTATTACAACAAACAAATTTATAGTGGACAAAGTAATCATGTAGTTTAATATCGACTGATAAGTGATAAGGCGACAAATTGCGCTGATAACCTTCCGATACGGAGATAACGTGTCGATGATTCAAATTAATGCCACCTGCAGAAAGAACAATAAATGATGTTTGTTTAAGAATCAGTGTTAAATTGTCACATTTATGTTTTATACAAACATTCTTAATACTAATTAACTACCATAACGCAGTGTGTAACGGGATCAAATACAAGTCGTGAAGATTTTTTGCATTTATAATATGGTTATTTTCGTTGTTTTAGTTTGGGTAATGCTGTTGCAGGTACCTGCCATGCGACAAGCAATTCAAAATGGGTAGAACGTGAAGAACAACACTTGTTATTTCAATTTGAAACTTGATCTACTTTTAATATGTAAACTTTAAGGACTCCTCAGTGACATCATTGGGACAAACGGCGAAACCCTGAAACCGATTAACCTCTCCCCTCCGCGGGACGACGGAAATTACATGTCATAGTACATCTGATTTCTTAGGATTTCACATCATTCCATTTTGCTCTATCCTACACTCAAGATTGATACCTTGCTTAGGTATCGAAGAATTTTTTTATTCCAACTTGTTCATTAGTTCCAGATAAGCAAGCGTGATAAATTCATGGAATCTTGCATTATTCATTGTTAAAATTTTTTTTCAAAAATGTTTAATAAATAAGTTCTCGTCGTTCTCATAAATATGTTCAATGTATAGAGTACATTTTAGGAGACACAATTATATTACTATTTCATTATAATATCTATAAATAAACCCATCGTCTATTATCAACACTAGACTCTTTAATCAAAATGATTGTCCCTAATCACTGTTATGAAATTATCAGTGTTACCAATTATTACCCATTATAGTTTTACTAAAAAAAATATATAAAAAGTAGCTATATTCAAATTAATACCATCATTGGTAACATACGAATGCTTTAAATATATGTTTTTTTATGTAAGTACAACATAATGGACGTCTCTTTATTGTTTATTTACATACAAACAAACATACATCATTATGTTCATAAATACATATAAAATGTTAAATATTCTTTTTCTATCCGGCCCAGTACTGTGCCCTACCTTATCAGAGTAACGTGTGAAAGTTCACACCATTTGCACCCAGCCACTGCCATCCGTTTCGATCGTAAGCAGCTTCTACCCGTCCGTCTTCTACTACAAATCATCTGTACATCACCAGAGAACCTAAACTTATATACATGTGTTTGTAGGGGCTGTGCTTAGGCAAGTGTAATGTAACTGTAGAGCACAGAAGAAACTGGAGGCCGTCGTGGCGCAGTGTAACAGCGTCTGACTGTAAAAGTGATTGATAACGATTTTGATTTACACTAGGTGGAATGATTATATTTAAAATATTTTCATTTCTCCGCTCTGGTACCGAAGACACGCTGCTGCGTTGAGTTCCATCACACAACACGTAATGTCTCGATTTCGGGCAGAAAGCGAAAAACTGAATGTCTTGACACTAGGTTCTCTTTGACTACCCTGCTATGCAGAAAAAAAATACAAGAACCTCCTAACCATACTATGGATTCACCACACCGGAGTCCATCGCATGGAGCATGGTGCATGGGGAGGAGCGCCGAGCAGTGTCTGGAACTTGAGACAAAATGCAGCCTTAAGGCCTTTAAAATGCGCATTACCGCACGCGTAAAATATTATGTTTATAAGTACATAAGTATTTACAATAAGTTAACGTGTGTTATATTGTTGAAAGTTGTGTAAAGATTGTTCAAGCGTTATCATCGTGTCCGTTTCATCAGCTGATCGATATTGATTTTAAAAGTATGTAGATAAAAGTATTTGTAATATAAACACTTGAATATAATGTTTATTATTTTTATTTACTTATATATCATTGTACACCACAAAATACGCAACAAAAGTAAGAACAAAAACAATACATACATTACATACAAATGTATACAAATGTGAAGCAAAAGAGGCGGTTTTCGCTGATTACGATTTCTTCTAGACAACCTTTGGGATACTTGTGAAAACAATTAGATAGTTGGTGGTTTACATTTTGTAATTATTATTACTTTATCTATGTAGATAGTATTGTGGGCATAAAATATAAAATTTTTGAAACAAAGCGAAACACTGGAAGTCAAGTTATTGCGTATAACTCTTCCATTTTGAAAACCATCAAAAGATTAAATGCACTTCGCGGGACCTCGAGTCACTTTTACCTTTACCTTTCGCTTATTTCAAATATATTGTGCAAATGGCGGAACACTTCGTCTAAGTAGACCGAAAAATCAAAAATATTTTTAGTATAGCTAATTAGCTTAATAGTTGTAGGTTCGTAAGTTCGTAAGTATATTATGTTAGCTTATTCTTTATTGTATATAAAAAAATACAGAGTGCAAGCAAATTAAGTTTGTTAGATTACAATGGTGGACTTAGCTCTAGAAGAGATCTCTTCCATTCAACCAATGGAAGTGGATGAGTTACAAGTTGAGGGATTAATGGGAACCAAACCCACTACACGCTTAGGTTTTATCAGACTCTTCCAGACCAGGTGGCACCCATTATGGGCATACTTGTTAAAAACTATAAATTTATACAATATTATTAATCTTACAAAAACTTCGATTATTAACTATCACGAAGCTGACGTCAATACTATCTTATCTGGGTCAATAAAATTCGCTATATATATTTATTATTATACGTCTATAGCATTTAATATACCTATTGTTATTATAGGAACTATTATTTAACAGTGAGCCCATAGTGGCGCAGTGGGGTTGTGTCCGACTGCAAACGTAATTATTTGTGGGTTCGCCTCATTCGAAGGAATTAAATTTATATTTAAATTAAATTATTTTCATATCTTCGCTCTGGAACGCTCTCCATCACTTAACACGCAATATTTTTATTTCGTGGTAAAATTGGAGAACAAAATGCCTTGACAGGTTCTCTTTGACTATCTTGCAATAACGAAGAAAACATGAAGATGAAAAAAAAACATAATTAATGGCTTTGTAAACCACTGTACAAGAAAGACAAAGTGCTTCAATTAGAAGGGTACCTTCAAAAAGCGCGTTTATTTCCACTTTAAAGGCCGGGAACATCCCTGTAGCTCTTTTGGTGTTACACGGGGTCGTGGCCGGCGCTGATCACTTACCATCAGGTGACCCGGACGATCCTGTAACTTGTCTATAGAATAAAAGAAACAAAATGTATAGATATTTTCTTTCCCAAAACACCAGGAGCAAGGATTTTCGATCGGTGATACGTTTTGTGCATATTCATATTACACACTGGGAGATACATGTCAGTGTAGTTGCAACTGAGCCCAAGGCCCAATAAGTAGGCTATCGGATAACGTTACGAGTTTACTTTTAAAGAACTATGTGAAATATTGATTAAATTTTGTTTTTTTTACATATTTATTATTTTTTAAATTTCTTTAGATCCACCGTTCCCCGTTTTTCTTATCTGAGCGAGGAAATTAAACTCAATTTAATCTCTAATTCAAAGCATGCAGAGGGAAGTCACCTATCATTACATGGTCCACTTTCGGCTCTCTTTTGCGAATGCTACGAATATATGGAGAACGTGGCAGTAAGTGAGCAAACATTTTACAGTCGTTTTAATTTCTGTAGATAATATTTAAAAACATTTCGTCAAAATATGTTAAATATATGATTTATAAAAAAGAGAAAAAAATACATACATTTATATAAAATAAAACATCAAAAAAAAATAAGATAACAAAATTTGGTATATTCAATGTTTATATAGAAAATAAGTGTAGAAAGCCAATATGCATTAGAAACAATTAAAATGAATAAAATAAATATTAAACACAGTACTAAATGTTTGATATACATTAATATATAGTGGATACGATGGACAGACGATTTAAAGAAGGCTGGTAGCAAATGGATGCGAACTGCTCAGGACGTTGGTTGGCACATTATGAGGAAGTGGTCGGCGACAGGCTGAAAAAAGAAGATGTAGTGTGGACTACCCCCTACCCTTATCTATTAATTTTCAAAATGCCCCTAGCCTAGCCCCTAACTTAATATTTTATGATATTAACTTCCTATCAATACTAACTATTGCCACGCCTATAAATGTCTCCTTCGACCTGAGTTTACTATGAAAGGAATTTCTAGTGAGAGCTCTTTCGAAAACCAACTGTTTTGGCATTGTCTAACCCGACACTGGACACTTTAAAGTCGATCAAAATAGTTTGTGGTAGAGTCTAAGATCGCTCAAAAAGAATGCTGCGACTCGGTGCTAGGGTTGAAAGTGATTTAAAATTTCAATTATAATATACATTTATTATATCTAAAAGAAGTATCAATAAGAAATAATTAGTTGTCATTATATGTTATTAATAGTATTTTCTTGTGTATACTTGAGGCTCGCTGTATACGCAATGGTTGTGGGTTCGATCCCCACTCGGAAGACCGGTGATACCTAAATTATTCATTTCATATGAATAATTCTTAATTCTGGTATACAATACAAAGCGCATCGTTGAGTTTCGCCACTCAACACACAATATCTCGAATTCAGGCGAAAAATGGAAAACGGAGTGTCTTGATACTAGGTTTTCTCTGACTACCCTGCTATGCAGGTATAAGTGTAAAGCTGTTTTTTTATATACAACGTCCACATACATGTTTTCCATAAACGCAAAAATAACTTATTTTGATTACAAAGAAAAATGAATATTCCTTCCCCGTTATATTTAGTTTCAAGGTCTGTTAAAATTTAATTTTAAACATCAACAATTTTATATACAATCGTAATATTATATACAAAAATTATTATAAGCAATTTCAATAATATATTACTTAAAAAAAGCGTTTAATACTTTTTAATTGCACTGGTTCAAGTTCTGATACATTATATTTCTTATATATAGAATATAATACGGTCTTATTAGTTATTACACTTTCGATTGGGAAAAAGAATTATTTTACTATTTTTCAGTTTCACCCTTTCTCAAGTGTGTGTGTTAGCGAAACTCAACGCCGCGCTCCGACTCACCTGAAAACAAAAATGAAAATTTCAATATATCAATTCCCCGAGTGGGGGAGTTGAACCCACAACTATCGCGTTTGCAATCAGACGTTGTCCCACTCACTACGCCATGTCCACGATGTCCACAATTAATTTTATTTATAATTTATGTTTAAAGATAAAACATAGCAACCCTAACTAGGGACAAGTCGCTACCAAGTATGGTGCGCTCGTGTACAGCTGCGTAAAGTGCGATGGTATCTTTTCTCGGGAAAATCTGTCACGAATGGACGTATTTTTTTGTTTTTTATAGATTACGCTCTACTTAAACGTTTAGTATTTAATTATTAATTTTGAAATTAGTTTATAACTTTTTCAATTAATTTATTTCCCATGATTCCACCGAGTGGTAATCGAATAAATAATCATCGCCTGTAATCAACGGCCTATTACATAAAAAAAATCATTAAAAAAATATATAATATTTATTTCAGTTCTTGCGTACTATATGTCCTTTTAATAATGCTTTTTTAAAAAAATTAAGAAATGAATATAAAAATTTTGCTTCTATTTACTTGAAAATGGCATTGGACCTTCCACAATACAATATTTTTATAGTACGAGATATGCCTTAGCTAGGCTAGACGACAGTTGTCACGAAAAACTAATTTTAGGCCTTGTAGAGTTAGTAGAGATTTTAAATTATTTTTTCTTTGTATAGTTCTACATATTTACTTATGAAGAGAACATACGCAATGTACGTAAGTATTAATTAATATATATATACATGTATGTATGTATTATTAATAAACTTCGGACATACGGTACGTACCTTTTTTAAAAATAACGTATATCTTGTCCGAGTTTCTTATATGTAGTGGAGTAGATTTGAAAAGAGGAACTAAAATGACAAATTTACCATTCGGAGACTTTAACAATACAAAATTAATACTAGCAAGAATATAAAGTAATCAAACAGGAAGATAAAAACGAAGTTATGTAAGAAACAATCTGGCACGTTCACTTTTGTGATAGATTTAATACAAAATGCCGACAATTTCACCGCTTAAGTGCTCAATCGTCAACTTAACAATGAAATAGCATGTTCTATGTATGCAGTGCGCTTTGAATTATGAAACTATTGTTAAATATTTTCATTTGATATGTCAGTTATAGAATTTATATTTATATAATAATTTCGAATCCATCGTAGGGCAAGTGGGGTCGCATCTGTGGTTCTGTAAACGCGATTGGTTGATGGTTCGGTTCCGATGAATTTATTTAAATTATTTTTATTTCTTCGCTCTTGTACCCTTTCATGTTTTCGTAGACGAAGTGGCGAATTGAGTTTCTCCACTCAACACGTAACGGCTCACTTTTGGGCGGATAGTCAAGAACGACGTATCTTGACAGTGGGTTTCTCTGACTATAAAAAACCGAAGAGCTTTTTATGTCGATGGTTGTATTTTTTTTTGTTCCGTCACGTTCTAATCAGTGTAGTATTACTATTGCTAATTCAAAGCCGATGTTCATCTAAACATGGTCAGCTGTTTTCTTTTACATTCTCACAAAGGATCAAACAAACAAACTTTCATATTTATTATACTAGCACAATATTATGTTAAAATTACATAGTCAGTTTAAATAAGCTGATTTGGAATTAATTAGCTTGGTGTTAATTTTACACCTAAGCATTGTTTTTTCAATAAAATGCTTATTTTACAACTTACAAAGAGAATTTATAATAATAATTTAGTAATTTAGTAATTCAATATTTTATAACAGTAACTGATGTATAAATGTTGCAACATAACTTAAATATTATGCAGACACATAGTTGTTAGGTGCAGGTCTGACTTTATAATCTATGGCTGTGTCATATAAAAAATATATATACCATAGCTCAACAAAATTGGGATATCTAGACTACCAACTAACGAACGTACGTCTGAGCCGTACGACGCCCACTACTGGACATAAGGCTTGCGCCCCTTTCGCATCCCTCCATCCCTCCATCCATCGGTCCTGCCCCTTTCGCATCCCAAGGCTTCCGGCAACCTTGACGAGGCATTCAGTCTACCTGGGGGGTCTGCACATTGAATGTTATCCAGTTGGTGGTCATCTGAACGACGGTCAAGATAGATGAGCGGGACCGACTGATTTCCTTGAAGGCTCGAGACACTAAAATATGTGTGATGTAACCTAACCAATAAAGCTATATAATTCTCAAATATAGAAAAACCCATTTGAAAATACAATGTATTTCGTTTAAAAAACGTATAATATGTAATACGTACGTAAAAAATCTATTAAGTCAAACAAGTCAAAGTCAAGTAATTTTATTTAAAACAAAATGCTTCATTTTTGAACGGCAACTATATTATGAAGGCATCTGAAAATGTCTCATTGCGATTAATTAGACTTTATTATACATATATAAAAGATAAAAAATAAGTATCGATAATAACTAAAACTAAACTTTAAATAATTAGAATATACAAGACAACCATGTCTTGTTTTAGCGTCTGACTCTAATCACGATTGGTTATGGGTTCGATATCTATTTGGAGGAATATTAATTCAATATTTTCATTTCTCCGCTATGGTGAACAACACAAGCCGCGGCGTTGGGTTCCGCTTCTCAACTTGAAGGTAAAAAAAAAAGTCAAAGGGATTTTCGATAGGAGTTACAACTTATAAGTTACAAATTTTGTATTAAAATTAGAAATGATTTTTGCTCACGAAAAAAGTGCTAAAGAAGTTTTTACTTTATAAAAGAATTTATAAAAATTACTATGTAATGAGAGAAAGGCACTAAATTACATTCGTTTACATTTTATAAATACATACTATAATAGGTTTTATTCACACATCCAAATGTCACCGGCTTAAGTTAAAGTCGAATAAAGGCGGACTGATTTAACACAGCTGTAATGTGTATTTAGAAATAAGTAAGTTAGCAAGACAGAGTAGAAAATATATTTATTTATTTTTATTAAGATTACCAACGGTTGAAAAAAACATATTTAGAAAACGTATAAAAATTGAACGCAGCGGGATTTGATTTGCGTACGCATGGCTTAGCGGTCAGAGCGCTTGAACGGTTTCCAAGAGGCGTGTGTTCAAATCCCGCTGCGTTCAAATTTTTATATGTTTTCTAAATATTTTTTTTTCAATTTCCTTAGTGTGTTAATAACACTTTAAAAAAAATGATAAAAAAATATATATTACCAACGGTTGTTACATTAATATATATCCAGTAAATTTGTCTTAAAACTATTACTACTAATGTAATACCACTTAAAAGTAATCATCATATATATTTTTGTCAGAGGGCATCGTCACTGGAACAGCGTCTGCCTGTAAACGCGATTGGTAGTGGGTTCGAGCCCCACTCGGTGGAATGATTGTATTTAAATTATTTTAATTTCTCCACTCTTTCTCTGCGGTAAGACAAAACACAGCGTTGAGTTCCACCACTTACCATGTAATATGTCAATTTCGGGCGAAAAGTGGAGCGCGGAGTGGCTGGGCTTTGAGTTATCCAGGAAAATGAATGAAGCTGACAATACTAAAAATCAAACAAGACAATTTATAAAGACAAAAATTATACTGTAGCTGATACCGATACCAATGGTACAATTATTACGGTCACAATTTTTTAAATTTAAATTGCGCAGCATAGAACATCGAATGTGCCCTTAATTTCTCTTTTTTAGACAGACCATATTGACCGTACCTGACATATAAAACTAAAATCTAGAACCGACAAACAGGTAATTTTTTGTCTAGGAAGTGTGGAGGCCGAGGGCATTTTATTTATTAGAATTAATAGCTTTTTGTTCATCATATTCAAAATTGTTTCCTTCGTCTGAATCAAATTGAATTAATATAATAATTTTATTTCTTATAAACATGTGACGTACGTACCTTGACGCCATACTGTTCAGACGTGTAGTTAACTGATAGTTAACTATAAGTCGTAAATGTGAATAATAATGACAATAACGTTTTTCTGTTTATTTTTTTTAGGATTTACTCTTTTTCTCGCATAGCAAGTTATGTAGAGAGAAGTATTGGCAATAAATTCTCCAAGTAAATCACTTTACATCGCATTTTTATATTTAGTATAAGAAAGCCAGCTATTTAGTTTGTTCACGGATATAAATTCAAAATACTTACTGTACATGAGTATTGATTTAACGGTGTTTAGATATGTAAATACGGCCGACGTTCAGACAGCTTAAACATATTATTAGTAATGCCTAAGTCAGGGTTGCCATTTTTTAAAACTATATAATAAATGATATATTTTCTAAATAATAATATTAATAAAATGAAAGCCTGTGATGATTACGAGTTCGGTGTCCAAAAAGTATTTTTTTTTATGTTTATAATGTTCTCGGTCTTTTGTACCCACTTTGTGTATAAAATTATAATAGGTTTCGTTACACGGCATAAGTGCGTAAAAAAATGGCAGAAAATGAAGTAAATTAAGAAATAATTTTATATTGTTTTACTTGTATATTAATTAATTTATACAAGTATCCTAAACCTTATAAAAAAGAATAAAAAACTCCTGTTCAACCAATCAATATAAAACTGCTTGACATGGAGTTTTCTTGGGAAGTATAAGGGATTGTTGAGAGTGGATTTCTCGAAATTCCTATAGGAACGGAAGTTCCTTCAAGTGGTGGTGGAGTCGAGTGGGGCACCTTGCGACATTTTTTTTTAATTTTATGTATTTTAAAAATTAAACTTTTTTGTTTTGACAACATCAAATTTTAGTCAGCTCAAAGTAGACTTAACATATGAATAACATTGGGTAACCCTAAGAAGGTGTTTCTCAAATACACCTAGAAACTAGGACAGGTTTCAAGGATGTGCCAAGGAGACACTATTAGGTAATCAGGCTCATCTATATGTATACATATAATGAAAGATCGTTGTCTGTACATGGACGATATAGGACAAAAAAATATTATTGAGGGCATTTATCAATGTTATAGAACTCAAAACAAATATTTCTGATTTTGAAACAATTATTGTGTGTGCGTTTGTACACGCTAATATTAGAAACGGCTTAACCTATTTAAATGAATTTCAGACTTTTATATTTTGGTAAACTGCCCTTAGCATTTAGTGTTTATTTAATTTCAATCGGTTCAAAACAAAAACGAAACAATAATTTAGATTATAAATTTAAGCAAACAAAATAGTTTAATCGTGTAGTTTACGCAGGCGAAGCCGCGTCATGACTCTAGGTTTTCTTTGACTACCCTGCTATGCGGGCAAAAGCGGGAAGTTATTTTTGCTGAAAATAGAGAAAAAAGGAGAATCACATGTTTTTTAGTAACAATTATTAGTCGCCTAGTTATTAAATTAAGATTTTTGCCATCGATTATAGTTTTATGCGATACCATTACATACAACAATAAAAGTACTGTAATAATTATATAATGCAACGTTGACTGTAGAAGGGATTGGTTGAGGGTTCGATTCCGTCTCGGAGTATTATAATTCAAATATTTAAAATATTTTCATTACTGCGTTTTAGTATCTAACAGAAAGCGCGGCGTTCAGCTCCGCCACTTAACACGCAAAGTTATGATTTCGGGGTGAAAACTGCTTTGATTATAACAAATAATTCATAATCAAAAAAAATAATTCATATCATTTCATTATCATATTTCATTCATTATCATTTCATATCAGGTCATATGATTTAACTGCATTTCAACGGTGTGCCGTTTATTACTTGCTGTTTTGGCACGTCCCTTTGTATAAGGGGTTTTCATAAAAATTTTATTACGGCTTCAAATATAGACATATGGAGAAACATGTTACTGATAGTAAAATTATTTTATGTTCAATAAATACTACCTACAATAATCTGTTTAAACGAATTTCTATGTACTAGACGTCTGGATTATTAACTGACGTGGAAACGCCTCGCCTTGTTTACTTTAGCTACTTTCATAGTATTATGTCCTATGGCATTACACTTTGGGATAATGCAGCCGCAATCAATTCAATTTTTGTCTTGCAGAAGCGAGCTATTCGCGCAATGTACAACTTAGGCCCGAAAGAATACGTCTTAATACGAATTAAGGCAAAAATTTAAAGAAATAAATATACTGACAGTTGCGTCTCAATATATATTTGATAATGTAATATATGTAAAGAAAAATATTAATGATTTTACCAATATCGGTGACGTACATAATATTATTACTAGTCATAGGCATAAACTTAACGGCCTGTAACTCGATTGCATCCAACTCGTAATTCTTTCATGAAACTTTTCGCGGATGCAGTTTTTTTTCTATCCCAGAAACGTCCGAGAATGTTCTATACCACAATTAAAAAAAGTTATGACCAGACATTTGTATGTTAAACACCTTGGGAATAAAATGCTCGCTCTAGTACTCCAAAGGTATCATTGTCACTAATAAATATGAAAATAATTGATTTGAAAAATAGAAGTCCCACTGAGTTCCTTACGCCGGTTCTTCTCAGATCTGAGCTATTAAACGGCATTAACCGTGAAGTGGTGGTAAATTGTCTGACGTTCGAAAATAATAATATATATATATATATATAGTATAATAATTTCCCCAAGTGGGATCGAAATCACGTTTACAAGCAGACGACATTCTATTCGACAGCCGTCACATTTAGGCACGTTCCATCTTTAATTGCAACCTAGTTTACATAAACAGTTGGAATGCAAGTAAAACCACGAACAAAAAGCAGTCTTAAGTCGCTTGAGACAAATCGTTAACCTGTTATATCAACAAGTATTGTTCGGTGGCAGCATCACAGCTAGCCGGTGAAAGCTTCGTTTCTCTTAGTGAATGAACGATATGTAATAAACGATACACAATTGCCTTGTAATCGGACAGAAGTGTTTGAATCGAATGGCTTTGATGTTTTATAGTTAACTCTTCGATTCTGAAGCTTGTTTAATAATAGGCTAATTGTCGCCCATAACTCCAGCAGAGTTTAGTAGTTGATTTCGACGTTTAGACGTAAAGTGTATTTGTTATCTGGCAGTCAGTGGGTAACGGAAGAGTTTTATCCATAGATACTTATTGCTGATTTTATTATAATTTATTAAATCATTATATATCTCCAGCCTTATGTAAGCAGACAGGCAAAACACTCCATTCTCCACTTTCTGCCACTTTAACAGACATTGCGCTTTAGGTAGTGACATCTACATCTAACCAGTCCAGGGAAATGAAAATAATTTTGGATATAATTATATATCTGAGTGACAATTGAACCTTCAACTGCCCCAGTCGGACACTGCTCTACTATGTCGCGATATGGAAATATGGATGATTTAAGTATTTTTTTTTATGTAATACGATGATATTGATTTCAAATCGTTGAATTACATAATTATTATAAAAGTTGCATTACTTTATTAATTACATTACTTTATTAATTTTTTATTTATATGTCACTTCAACTTTCAGATAAGTGACTAAGATATTACACAACAGTATAAGTTATATGGTCATGGAAATTCTGGCAAATATTTGATGATTCATATTGGCTTTCTAAAATTCGAAGAGTAATTTGCACTTCCCGGTCCCCTTTTATTTTTTACTAGCGACCTGCTCCGGTTTTGTCTGCATAAACTACAGGAGATATCGCTTTCTCGTTCGCCCGAAATTTAATTTATAATTTAATTTAACTAAAAGTTTACGAAAATACAAACTGTACAAAATGTATATCGGTTAAGCCGTTTCTGAATTTAGCGTGCATAAACGAACAGAGAAACAGACAACGAAAAGTAATTTAAATGCCATTGTTTTGGGTCTATTTTATTGATAAATTCCACCAATAATATTTTTTCTAATTTCTAATAATATATCTTAGATGTGCAGACAGAGATCAGTTATATTTTTATTTTACATATAGGTATATACATATATTTTACATTAGTATTCAGTAATACTGGTTATAAATTACTAATATAAGCAGCTCCACGCACAGCAGGGTAGCCAGAATTATGTTCTCCACTTTCCGCTGGAAATCCAGACATTACTTGTTGAATGGCGGAACTCAACGCCGAAATTTATAATATAACTCTAATTTAAATGCTTTAAGAATTATTTTTATAGTAATTGAGTTATTTTCATATTAATTGAGTTATATAGTAATTGAGTTATATTAATTGGTCAATTGACGATTTCTTGAAGTAGCCGCGTGATTAATTGGTCATATCGTTAAACGATAGGTTATCATTGATCTGATCAACACACATCACGACCAATCAACAATTGAGTATTTCATGAACTGGGACCATTTCATGATGTTGTAGATGATTTAATTAATTGTCAATTCTACGATATGAAAACAAAAATTTAGTAAAAAAAATCTTCCTATTCCAATCTAGTTCAAATTACATAAAAAATAATTTATATTTATATCAAATTACAACAAAATGTTACCTTGTAATTATAAGATTGTAATCATAAACAAAACAAAATATATAAATTAAACGCTTTTTTTGCATAGATTGATGAAACTATCAATAACGACTGTGAAACGTAATTCTGAGATGTTTGCCGACCTTGAACCGACCGAAAGCCGACCCAAGTTAAAGTGGAATTTAATCTTATTTATGCAAACTGTAAAGTGTATTAGAAAATGAATTTGTAACTACTTTCGGTATTTTATGACGTTGTCCCAGTGCGCCACGAAGGCGCAGTAAGACAGCGTCTGACTAAACGCGATTGATTGTGCGTTCGATTCCCACTCGGGGGGAATTATTGATTATATTTAAATTATTTTCATTTTGTCACCTTGACTGGCGACTCAACTCGCAATTTCTCGGATTCGGGCGGAAAGTGGAGATCAGAATGTCTTGACACTAGATTCTCTGAGATTCTGCGGAAAGCTGAAAAAAATATTAAAATTAATAGTGAAACGTACGTCGTCAAACGGAGTCGTTATTATCAATAAATTCTTTAAATATTTCACTTTGAAGTGGTATATTGTGTTTTATGATATGATTACAATCTGATTAGGAGAAAATCTCTTATTGCTATTGTGATATGGATATTGATTAATTGTATGTAATTTAAATTAAATTATATATGTATTTTAAATTAAATTAAAATTAAATAGAACGCACGGCTTGGCGGTCAGAACACTTGGACAGTTTCCAAGAGGCGTGGCTTCGAATCAAAATGCGGTCAAATTTTTATACGTTTTGTAAGCATGTTTTTGATATCATAAGAACATCTTACAATGTTAATCTCATATTTCTTGCCATTTGATTTATTTGAAAATTTGCGCACGTGTCCAGATCTGATAGACTATTTTTAAAAGCATAAATCTGATGTACTTGCCAGAAGGAGCAGGATATAGATAAAGTAATTATAACAGGAACACTCTTGAAGTTTAGACACTCCATCCATTTACCACCTGAAATCCAGATATTGTGTGTTGAGCGGCGGTATTTTAACGAATTTGTTATTAATTGTGTATAAACGTTTCCTTAAATAAAATTTAAAAACTAATACTTGCGCAACAACGTCATATAATAATCAGTTTCAAGAAACTTTTAAATTATTTTTGCTTGTCTTAACTACTGTACTTATGATATTTCTATAAAATTCTTTGCATACAGCTTTAATATTGGTTGTGCTAATATACGTAATTGGGTATCTACTGAAAGGTGTACTAATAATTATATAGAGGTAAAGTTTCTAACATTGTTTGACATTTCCGAAGACATGATTTTTTTATCACTTACAGAAACCTACACTATTCGGTATTCACATAGGCTACATTTTATTTGCTGCAGGGTCCTTGTAATTCCCGCCAGGGTTCATGGAAGATTGTAGTCCCCGTGGCCCTGGCCAGTGGCGGTGGAGGAGGAGCACCGTGAGGTTTTAGTGGGTAAACGGACGGCCCATATCTGTCGGTCCGGAGTCCGAGTCCCCAATCGGGCGGGTATCCGTAAAGGATTTCTTCACGTCAAAAAAAGAAAAAAAAAATGGTTCTTGTAATTCACATGGTAGAAGCCGCGAGTCGAGCGGGCCGCCAGCATTCTATAAAGAGTATGGATTTTTAATTAACCATACATTACATACAAATAGACTTACACTTTAGATTGAGATACATCCGACTGTACTTGCAAAACTGGTAGTAACTTCACATTATTGTTAATATATAAAAGTATTTATTTACTCGTCCCTGGTTTGTTAAGGCCAACACAAAACAGATAATATTTCTCTTTGGGCGGAAAGTTGAGAACTATATCTACTCTAAGAATAATGTAATAATGTATATATCTCTGTTAATATCTCTATCAATAAATATATTTGGTAAGATCAAGCGCGGCGTTTAATTCCGCCACTCAACACGCAATGTCTAGAAAAAAGCAAGGCCAGAAAAAAGAGTGAAGCTGAAAGTGTTGATATAAAAAAAAACTTTTACAGATAAATCTACAATCAAACATTGAATCAAACCGACATCCATTTACAATCACTTTAGAAAATAACAAAAAAAACTAATTCATTAAAAGTCAGTGCTAAATAGAACGGTCCCACGTACTTTTTGCCTCTATTTGTATTATGATTTGTACTAGAGATAGGTAACACTCCATTTTATTCCGTAATAGTATGGACGGAGAGTTTAAAATGTATTGAATTTTGCCTCTAGCAGTTAAAGCATAACGAACGGATTGACATGCCTTCTTCACACGCATTTGATAAGTTAATTACTATAGACTGACAGTGGGGCTCTTCGTGTGATCGAACTTTGCTCTACTTTTAATCATTGTTGTATAAGAAAATAGTAAAGTATGTTAATCGTTTACCTGCTTTCCGCTGCTACAGAACTGCTTCTGAACAGTCCGAGTTTCGTGGTGGCCACTCGACCACCCTCCATGCAAAAGTGGTCAACTACATTGCGGCCGCCGCGAACAGGAAGGTGAATGCAGCAGCGGCCTTCCTGGACGTGGCTTGGGCGTTCGACCACTAATGGTATCCCGGCCTACTCTTTAAGGTAATCAACACCGGCATACTGCTCCATCTTGTCAGAACGCATGCAGAAACACGAATGGTCGTATAGAGTCACTAAGCTCTTCCATAGATTTTTATTTTATTTTTCATTTATCGCTACTAACTTTACTTGTGGTGTACAAATTTGCACACGTGTCCGGATCTAATGATATCATACCTACATGATCTTATTGTCAGGGACCAGGGTAACAAGTTTCGTCTTTTCCGTTTTAATTGCAATTTAAACGTATTTATTTAGTGTTTCATTTCAATGAATGTATGTGAAAGTTTACGAAAAATCAACATACCAACACTAAACCATTAGTGAAAAAGAATAGTAGGTACTTTACCGTGAATATTTTCTTAGCATGACGTGACAACAATATTAATATTGGTAATAAAGATATTTTTGGTAGACAACGTAAGGTGTAGAGTTCCCTTATAAATATGTATATAGACTAGATTTCTCGTTTTGATGATGATAAGTTCAACATTTATTTTAGGGAAAGTTCGTATTAAATTATAAGCAGGTTTTCCCAGATAAAAAGTGTTGCTGGATGTAACCAACTTTAAACGCAAAATCGTTCTGTAAGTGTAAATTATAATAAGAAGTAAGAGTCTCGGAAAGAGCTAAGATAATTTTCATACAACTTTCAACTGCCTTTTTATGCACGTCTTCTAGGATAACAAACCTTAATACAAAAAATAATAAATAAAAATTATTTTGACAATAGTTTTATCAATAAGGTGTTTTTTAGAAGGTGTTTAAATGTATTTCTTCATTAGTGCTTGCATAAGATGAAGTTTAACAAGATAGTATTTTAAACATATTGAGAGAGGCTAAAACGGGGCCTACGCTTCCTTTATCAAAATATTATCTAGGCCATCGTGGCGCTGCGGGACACTATGTCTTGCTGTAATCGCTACTGGTTATGGGTTGGCTATTGCCTTTCGGTGGAATGTTCACAATTTAATTTTGTTTCATTCTTCCGTCTCTGGTGAACAAGACAAATGGCGGCGGTGAGGTCCGTCGCACTAAACACAGTGTCTCGCAGTCGGACAGAAAGTGGATAATGGAGTGTATCGACACTAGGTTCTCTCTGACTACCCTATTATGCAGAAAAGAGGTCGAGGTTGCAAAGAAAGTAAAATTAAAATGTCTTAGACAAAGACTGGTTCACAATTCACATCTACAATAGAATCAGGTCTAGAAAATTGAATAAAGAACATATTAGATTCAGTTCTTGTCTGGTTTGTCCGGTGAATGACCGGTCCAGCCGCCAACGTAAAATGATCTAGCTTTCTTCTTCAATTTGATCTGTGTCCAGTTCCACTTATATTGGCCACATTAGCATACGCTATGGCGTTTCGTACTGGCTTTTATATTTATATTAAAAACGCTCTATCTATTATTTAGCTGTCAGAAATATATTTAAAAATAGCTTTATATCTATCTTATGAATATGTGTAAATCTCATAAAAATCGGTAGGACATGAGTATATACAAAATAGCTTAGCGTATTCTTTATCTTTCCTTTGATATCCGTATGGACACATTTTGTTTTAGCTTCAGTCGTTTTCCCGTATAAAACGGTAGTCAGAGAGAATCTAGTGTCAAGACATTCCGTTAATGATCATCATTATCATCATCGTGGAAACATATGCTCTATAAATGAAGAAATCGAACCCCCGACCTCTATCATAGTACACGTTGAAATCAAACACATTAGGCTCCGATATCATTATAAAATAGCATAAGTGATATATAATAGATTTACAGTCCGTCCAGTATTCTAACGGTCGTAATGTGACAGATAACAGAATGCGGTTTTTGCTTTAGCTGTATCCTATATTGATTTCTAGAAATACAACATTTCTTGTAGGTAGAATAGAATAGAAGATTTCATTTACATAAAATGTAATATTATAATTGTAGACTAACACTTGCGTTATTTATACAAGCAAGTTGTTGGAAATCGAACCTACTACGAACCGATAGCTATGTTACTTATTTAATTAAGCGTCAAGATTTTTAAAATGTTTTTTTTTGAAATACGTAATAAAACCTGTAATCAAAATAACAACGGTCTTATTATTAGTATTGTACTTTCTAATACACCATGTCGTAGTTAAATGTTGAACTAAACTGTTAATTATATTTGAGTTAACTTCATATTTAAACTACAGGTACTTTATAAAGCCGCGAGCCACGCTCCATGTTTAGCAGTTTGACAATACTGACTTACGACATAGTTTCAAATTCACGTTTAAAACAATAAGCCGTTTGAATTATCTAAATAACTTAACCGCACCCCTTTTCAGAATATTATTTGTAAAGCAATACAATCAAATATAGTAGTAGAAGACTGTTTAAAATGGATATTATAAAATCATTAACTTGTGAAGAAATAAAATCGACACCTTTTGTAATATAATTATGGGGACACAGAAGTATCTAAGGTCGTCGTCTCAGCCTATTGACGCTCACAGCTGGACATAGGTGTCCTCAAGGATATCCACGACGATCGGTCCTACGCTTTCCGTATCCAATAATCCAAATTATTAATAACCTAAGTGTGTAAATACTTTAAAAATATAAACAATGTGTTTCATACATTTACAAGAAGAGTAAAATAATCAAAAATTAAACACATGTCATGTGCAATATAATTATATAGTCTTATTTTGTATTCAAACTGCATAGAAGTGATTTCACACAAGGAAATATATAGCTAGCTGTATAGTAAATATTTTTATTATACCTGCAAGGGTTTAATCAGTCTAACGCATATTATTTAGAAACTGCTACCAAAACGCCTTGAGCCTTTGGTTAAATTGATATTCCAGTCAACATCGTTATATTATAAATATAATAAGCGTATAAGAATTTTTACGCAGCTGAATGTAGAGAGCTTGGCTTAGAGGTCAGAGCGCTTGGACAGTTCGCAAGACAGTTCGCCATAAATAATAATTTAAAATTTTATACGTTTTCTAAATATGTTTTTCAATTTCCTAAGTATGTGATTAGCACTCTAAAATGCTAAAAATAAAGAGTAATATTATGTTAGAAACACTTGGACCCCTTTTCACGAAAATCGTGCAGACGGAGTATTATGAAATTTGACATAGCTGTTGAATAGTTATATTACCCTTGTACAGCTTTACGCTTTTTCCTTTTTACGCTTTTTCATAACAGATAGAAAATACTTTGAAGACTCCGTTCTTCATTTTCCGTCCGAATCCGAGACATTGAGTGTTGAGTGGCGGAACTCAACGCCGCGCTTTCTCTTGTCACCAGAGCAGAGAAATAAATATACATTCAGATGCTGTCACACTGCGCCATGATGAAGAACGACGAACAATAAACATATTATTATCCTTGTATTTCTTTAAATAAAAAAAAAATATTGAAATTTAAGAAAATAACACTAACCACGATAATAATTAGTCTAGTTTAAAACTGTGTTGTAGTCATTAACGCCTTCCTCCAAAAGTTATTGAACAAATTCCTAATAAATATATATATGTATATATATATATACTACCCTACTACTAATACTAATCGTATATAGAAATTCTTGCCATTACTGATATTCTTCTAATTAAAAATTAATTGTCTACCACATCTTTACATTTATTTTATATTTAATTTTTATTTTTTTTTACATATTACCACATGAAATCGTGTGTTATATTTATTTAATTAATTTCATGCATCTCCAATGAATTGATTTAAAAAAAAGGCTTTCTGTACTCCATAAAGTATGCCAAATTGCTTGCTTCTCTATTCGTATATTTTTTGTAAAAATAGCCCCAGGCCTATCTTTTGTGTATTAATATAAAGAAGTATGCATGTATGTATGTATAGATATCCAAACATACTTAACACGTAACGCACAGGTTGCGTTTACAAAAGGCGTGTCACGTGCATTAGCATTTCAATGACATAAGGTACCTTATATTTCGGCCAAGTTACATAAAATAAGTAAGGTTTAAGTCACTGGGTGGTCTCGAATTATTATGCCAGCTGCGACTTTGTAATGCAACCAAATTTTATTATTGAGATGACCTAGTATGTGTTGTTAACGAGTGAAAACAAATTTTAAAATATTTTTTTAAATGTGATGTATGTATTAACATATATGTATGTATAGTTTCATATATCTATTTATAAATCTACATATTTCACCACCTAACCGTTTATTATTATAACAGCTTCTTTTCATCCTAAAACTTACACATAAGACCGCCTTTTGTATTTTCCATTTTTTTATGTGTTTAGTAGCTATTGTTTTTGTCAATGTACATTACATTGTGGTGCAAATAAAGTAATAATAACGTCTAAATATTTCCGTGTGTGAGGCGTATTGTATATCAATCTCGTCAATTAGATAAATCACAACTGTGTCACGAGTGCGTCATAAGGTCAAAAACGTAGATAATTAGTTAAATGAGTTTATGTTACAGCCCCGGCAAGCAGAGAATAGAGAGAGAACCTAGTGTCTCGACACCCCGATCTTTGCATTAAGCCCGAATCCGAGACATTTCATCTTAAGTGGCGGGCAAATGTTTCGTTTTGTGTATTATAAGGTGTGAAGTTAATATAAAAATAAGAAGTTAATTTAATAGTGCAGTTTTTATTCTTTTAAAATACAAACGCGTGCATAAATAGTATATAAAGTAAATTATTTCAACACCAACCTATTACACAATAACGTAGCAATATCGCGCATAGCAGGGTACACAGAGAGAAGCCAGTGTCAAGCTATGTTCATCACTTTCAGTCCAAATTCAATGTTGAGTTGCGGTACTCAACGCCGCGATTTCTCTTACCAAAGCGGAAAAATGAAAAGAATTTGAATATAATATAACAAATAAATATACACAAAAAATGAAATAATAGTATTTAATTTTTTGAATGAAACTATGAATTACAAAATGTCTTCTAAACTATGAAATAAAATACATTAGCTGCTCTATATATTAATAGAGCGGTAGAGTTAGATGGGACGAGCAAACACTAGTTGGCATGCGGCACTGACACGGAGGAAATAAGTTAAAACAGGTTCCATCGGAAGTGTAACCGTTTGTAAATCCGGCAATAGGATGGTGTTAATTAAAAAAGTAACTTTACACAGGATGTTAGTAATTTAAAACTTAAATTTTAATATACCTGTTATGGTTTTGACACTATCACTTATATACTGTGAACACTCTATATGTGTGAAACCACTTGTTCCTTAAGAATTTATACTTAATATATATTTTTTTAGTACATACTCGTATATATATTACAGTTGAGTAGTATTGGACAGTGGAGAATAGAATTTTATATCACTTTATTTTTTCCATAAAGGGTATAAATTCAAATATTCGAACTAGTATACACTTTAATCTATTACTATTATACAACGATATATACCGAAGTGAAGATTCATGGATGAAGGTGATATTTGGCATTATTTGAATTTTTAGAAAGCTTTTTCACCGCATAGCAAGGTAGTCAGAAAATCAGGCACAGTTGAGTAGTGGAACTCAACGCTGCGCTATGTTTTATTTACCAGAGTCGTGAAATGATAAATGTCATGTGTTAGTCAATCATAATCATTCCCTGAGTGGGAATTGAACCCACAACCGATCGCGATTAGAGTTAGACGCAGTCCCACTGCGCCACGATTCAAAGGAAAAAAAATAATATAAGTTAAGCATAAGCTAGTTTATATAGTTAAATTTAATTATTTAAAAAAAACAAACATTATAGCCATGACATTCATGAGTAACTAAAATTATTTTAATTTAATATTTGCTAAGATTTTATATGACAATATGAAATTATTTAATTTAGTTTAACTTTTTTCTTTTTTTGCATTAAACTTGCGTTAGCATCTCAATTAGTATCTCAAGGTAAC
This sequence comes from Podotricha telesiphe, assembly GCA_038994665.1. NCBI lineage: Eukaryota > Metazoa > Arthropoda > Insecta > Lepidoptera > Nymphalidae > Podotricha > Podotricha telesiphe. The sequence goes on along the minus strand of JAOYRR010000130.1, from coordinate 410,659 downwards.
ATGGAAACCCAATTTAAAAATGTTGTTTTGTTTTTAAAAAAAAAACAAAAGCTATTGTAACTTTATTCATTGTTTCTATTTTGCGAATTCAGAATCTAGTGTAAAAAAGAGGCACGGAGTGCCTCTATCTCTACGTTTCCGCCAGAAATGGAGACATTGCGTGTTGAGTGGTGGAACTCGATACTGCGCTTTGTCTTATCAGAAAATAAGAATCCCTGCACTTAGGAAATTAAAAAACATATATTTAGAAAACGTATACAAGCCTTTAGCCTTAGCCTTAGCCTTAGCCTTTAGCTTCAGCTCCTTTAGCCTTAGCCTTAGCCTTAGCCTTAGCCTTAGCCTTTAGCTTTAGTTTAGTCTTTTAGTTTAGTTTCCTTAGTTTTAGTCTTTTAGTTTTTAGTTTTAGTTTTAGTTTTAGTTTTAGTTTTAGTTTTAGTTTTAGTTTTAGTTTTAGTTTTAGTTTTAGTTTTAGTTTTAGTTTTAGTTTTAGTTTTAGTTTTAGTTTTAGTTTTAGTTTTAGTTTTTAGTTTTAGTTTTAGTTTTAGTTTTAGTTTTAGTTTTAGTTTTAGTTTCTTAGTTTTTAGTTTTAGTTTTTAGTTTTTTTAGTTTTAGTTTTAGTTTCTTAGTTTTAGTTTTTAGTTTCCTTAGTTTTAGTTTTAGTTTAGCTTCTTAGTTTTTTAGTTTTAGTTTTATGCACTGCAGTTTTAGTTTCTTAGTTTTAGCTCAGCCTTTAGCCCAGCTCTTTTCCTAGCCTTAGCCTTAGCTCCCTAGCCTTAGCCTTGAAGGTTTTAGTTTTAGTTTTAGTTTTAGTTTTGGCCTTTAGCCTTGGCCTAGCCTTAGTCTTAGCTCAGCTCAGCTCAGCTCAGCTCAGCTCAGCTCAGCTCAGTCAGCTTCAGCCTTTTCCAGTTTCAGTTTCCAGTTTCAGCTCTCAGCCTGCTTTCAGCTCAGCCTAGCTCAGCCCAGCCTCAGCCTCAGCCTCCTGTGCCCCGTGCCTCCAGCCTCCAGCCTCGGCCTCAGCTCAGCCTCAGCTAGCTCAGCTCAGCTCAGCTCCTCAGCCTTCAGGCCTCCAGCTCAGCTCCAGCTCAGCCTCAGCCTCAGCTCAGCTCCGCCCAGCCTCAGCCTCAGCCTTCAGTTTCAGTTTCAGGTTCAGTTTTAGTTTTAGTTTTAGTTTTTCTTAGTTTTAGTTTCGTTTTAGTTTTAGTTTTTTAGTTTTAGTTTTAGTTTTGTAGTTTAGTTTTAGTTTTAGTTTTAGTTTTAGTTTTAGTTTTTAGTTTTGAAATCCGCCTCTTCTCCTCCTCAAAACGTGCGCCCCCTTGAAAACCGTTCAAGCGTCGGACCGCTGCCATGCGTTTTACATTCGGATACTACGTCGAGATTATTCTACGAACAATCGCTTGGCAAGAGAGTATACTATTTATTAAATATTTTTAACATTTTTTGAAAGTGTTACACAATTAGCAAGTTGAAAAATTTGATTAAAAAACATAAGTTTCAAAAAAACATCAATTTAATTGTAAGACATAAAATTAAAAAAAAAAAAAAATTATAAATAAAAAGTTGTTAAGAATCCCAGTCCCCTGGCCTCAATTATCTTTATAATATACATAGTATAGAGAATGAAGTCTACCTAAAGAAATATATAAGAGATGCACGTACAAAAAAAAAAATCAAACATTTATATTGTGTCAATACTAGTTAAGAACTTTACAAAATAATAACCTGAAAATCACCCATAGAATTTACCTGAAAAACTACCTCTGCCAATCACAATACTTACTCTCAAGAAAACACATATTAGACGCGACCAACCTAACGTTATACCAAAATACTGTTATAGACTATTCCGTGGTAGAGGACTTTCCTATTGTGAAATACCAAATCTGTTTATAGTCTCATGAATGAGAATATCCAGTAAAAATGCTTGAAGCTTATATAACAGAGTACAAGCTATAATAGGATTTTTTGGCTTTTGCGATTTTTATACAAACCGCCAACGAGTTCTTAGTACTCCTCATGTACTAATCTTCGCGTTTGAATATAATAATTGTATTAACTGGCAGACAAATTGCCACCTCAATCTATCCGCGAATGTGACTATAGACTACTGTCAAGTATTCGAATCGTTAGGCTTTGTAAAAAATGAATTTTTAAATACCACAAATATACACGATTAATGCGGTTAAAATTGTTTCATTTCATTTATATAATTGACTTTATGACCGTATTAAAAGATTACTATCATTAATGTTTTAGCATTTTAGTATTCTAGAAGTTTTCTAACGACATGTCGAAACATTGCACGTTCCACCTTGGTCGCCTTATAAAGCTCCCATTAATGTAAATGTCATGATAGTTTAATCAAGGTGAGATGGACGATGTATATACATACTATACTAATTATATAGATATGATAGTTTTAAAATTTATCACTTTACGATTATAATTACACTTGTATAGTAGTATATATTTATTAATTTCAAATGTGAGCACACATTTTTTCCCGAGTCCCATCAAAGTCGAAATCGAGACAGTGTGTGTTGAGCGGCGGTACTAAACACCGCGCTTGGTATTGATTGTCAACAAAGCAGAATAATGACAATAATTAAAAATACCGTCTTTACCCCGAGTGGGAATCTAACCTACAACCATGCTGTATACAGTCAGAGGCTGAGCCACGACGCCCCCATTATCATATAATACACCTAATAACAAACAACTATTATCTAATTAACTATACAAGAAAATCAAACCCACTATCTTGGCTGTCAAAATCTTTAACAACTAGACTCGTCGGTTCAGATCAGTGTACACTTTTATATTATAATAGCAATTTATGCTTATAATATATTAACGAGTTGACCTACTTTTCAAGTAAATCACATATTCGATCAGGGCGTGGGTTAGCGGAAGGTCATATGCAGCGAATTGTGAAAACGAAAACAATATCAACACTATAAATTACCGCTATCAACATATGCATATCTATACAAATTAATTAAATTAGAGTGCCTGTTTGTAATATTTAACTTAACCGCTTTTTACTAAATGCTTATGTATGTATAATACATATCCATACATACATATATATCCTAAAATAACATTATTTACAATTTTTGTCTGTCAGTTTGTACCAGCTAATCTCCGGAACGGTCGGACGGATTTTGACGGGACTTTTACTGGCAGATAGCTGATGTAATAAGGAGTAACTTACTTTTATTTTAGAATTCCATGTGAATGAAGTCGCACGCAGAGCCAGTGTTATATAAAACTCTTCCGTTACAGTATAAATGACTTAATGGGTGTAGACAGTGGGAGTTGGGCATATAGATTCTTTTTACAGTGTATGGCACCAATAAAATGAGATTTCTGGAATTTCCAACGGGAACGGGAGAAACGTTAGAATATTAAATATATTAAACGTAGAATATTATACGTTTTATAGTTTATTTAAACGAAGTTTAGTGGCTTTACCAATTTTACGAAATTTTACCAATTTTTATATACTTTTTGAAATGAAACTATTTTTAACCGCATAAATTGCGTATATTATTGGTAACCGAAAATACATTTTAGAAACCCGACGTTTGAACACAGTAGTCCGCGGTCACAGGTAGACTCGTCTCCGTTTTCGAGGTAGGAATAAAAAAACAAAATTAAGTATAATCCTACATTTTTTGCATAAACATAGAACATATTTCAAAAATATCGACATTTGATTTACATGTATAAAAAAATAAAAGATATATGTATTACCTTTGATTTTATTTAGGGCGGAAAGCAGAGAATGGAGTATCACTACACTAGGTTCTCACAGGCTACCTCGCTATACGGTACAAAAAGTGAAGCTGTGAAAAAATAGTCTAAAACTTTTATAACACGATTGATTGCAAGCTTTTATTATACAAATTTAGTACGAAGTTTAGTATTCATTTGAAACAGCGCAATATTCCATCAAACGTCACGTACATGTAGTGGTTACACTATAATTAAACATAATTTACGCCAGATCTTTGAGTATCTATAAAAGATAATTTTCAAAGACCTTAAAAGGTCTAGGTGGAGCGTTAAATATAGCAATTAAAATTTTATTATGTGTAATATTTTGATTCATTTTTTTAAAATTATGGATATCTAATAATTGTAAATTCCTATTTCTTTTTAGGTGTATGGTTGGCCGGTGGCATATTATTCAATATTATTTATTTAAATTAATATTACAATTGGTTGTGAGTTCGATTCTCACTCGGTAGAATGATCATAATTTAATTATTTTAATTTCTCCGATGGTTCTGGTGAATAACAAAAAGCGCGGCGCTCAACACGCAATTTCGGGCTGTAAGCGAAGAATGGAAGGGTTAGAACTAGGTTCTCTCTAACTACCCTGCCATGCGGGTAAGTGCCTAAAACAGTATTAAAATTAAATACTAACATTTTTGTATATTGATTATTACTATACTGCCTTTTCGCTTACACGTAAAAAGGAAAGAATATACACTAATCTCTCTTTCCCTATATTGGTGTATGCCGGATATGGATAACCAATATTATATATATATAAATAAATAAATAAATTGATTGATTGATTAAAATAATAATATATAAATAAATTGTTTTTTTGTATCTATAAAGATACAAAAAAACAATTTATAAAAAAAAAAGTTCAGTTCAGTTCTTTAATTATGGCACTTTGAAGGTGCCAGTAGAACACTTTCCAGGAAATGTAGCAGCAAGTGGGGAGAAATGGCATATCAGAAATAGTAGGTAAATAAACTTACTTAAAAATAGTATCGATTTATTTGTTTGCATTTAATTTCATAATTTATATATGTGCTTTAAACGTCATGCGAAGTTTCAGTTCAGTTTAGTTATGGCGCTTCGAACGTGGAACTTGAGCACTTATCACTTCGCCAATGTCACGTCGTAAGGAGATTGATTGGTAAAAAAGAGATGCCTAAAATAACAATGTTCATATTTTAAACCTATCTGTCAGCTGTCAGTCATATCCTACTACTAACTTACATTAAGTGATACTCAATTTACGTCGCGTGTTTCAACATTGTTAATACTCATAATATAATAAGGATTTTTTTTGTAAAATACGAACAATATGCGAAAGTGACAAGATTATTATAGCAAATGACAGTTATTTGACGTGTAATGCTCTCTTAATATTTGTTGAGCTTTACATAATTTCACTTCCACTCCCATGAGTCGTTATTCTCGTAGTAATCTTTTTGTGTAACATCTTATGTAATCATTTTAAAGTGTTATTCAAGCATACTTAGAAATTGAACAATTTCATTTTTCGGAAACGCTTAAAATTTAAAGCAGCGGGATTACTGGAACCCGCGCCTCTGGAAGCCGCTACTGCTACGTACTAGATTAATGTTGAATGATTTGATAATAGCGTCTTTAATACTTGTATTCTATTTATCAATGAATTAAATCTTTACTATTTCGACTCATTGCATATGTATCTGATAAAAATAACGCGAATGAAACATGAATCTGATGTCTATATCAGACTGAACGGGATAATGAGAAAAATATTTTAAACGTATTTTTTTTCTTTTTTTTAAACGACATATTATATAGAATTCGTTTGAAATTTGTATTTAAACAAAGGTTCGTTTTACATTGAGCAAAATATTTGGTTTTTAAAAATTTTTAAGTGTTATTCCCAATAATTCAAGGAAAGTTTCGTTAGAACGTAGTAGAACGCATGGCTTAGCGGTCAGAGCGCTTGAACGGTTTTCAAGAAACGCGGGTTTAAATCCCGCTGCTTTAAATTTTTATACGTTTTCTAAATATGTCTTTTTCATAATATATCGTCTAAAACTTTATAGGAAGCGAGTGTTGGTCACTAGCAACACCGTAAATATTCACTTCGTCCCATCCATAATTGCCTCTCGCTATAAACAATAGTGTAGACGGCAGATAAAAGCAGTGCTGTAAGATTGTAAATACAACTTTTTGTACCAACAGTTTCACTTGCGGTGAAAGTAAGTCATATTCTAGGTATTTTGATCTTTATGATACTTGTTACGATTAATCGGATCTAAAAGAATATCCAAGTTACAATATAAGGCAGTGTGTTTCTTAAACTGATCAAAAAGCCTAAGTTAAGCTTAAGCCTATTCTATACTTTCTATGGTTGACTAGTCTTAAAAAAGTGAATACAAAAAGTATGTCTGGACTAGACGTTTCGCATTCTGTATAAGATATTTTGTATTTAAAACATGACAATTTTCATTTAAGACCTTTTTTTACAATAAATCTTTGTTAAAGTTGACAGTTAAAGCGAAGTGATACACAATATTAATTAAGAAATATACATGAAAATTATATACAGCAGCTGTTTTATGTGTTTGTATTTATAGTTATTTAGATGGATGGATCAAGGAAACAATATTTGACCTCCTTTTAGCAAAATAACTTGCATAGAAATTTAATAAAATTTTGCATAGTTAACGTTAATATGTGTTTAAGAGCAAAAACATTTTTTTTATAATAATGCAAGGGACACATATCAACTAATAAAATGAAAATGCATCATATACGCTTTCTAGAAGACGAAATACTTCTTTATACAAAGTTCAGTTAAGTCAAGCCTCCGCCCGCGTAGTTTAAGTAAAGTGACGTCAAAAGGTTCTATACTTTACGCATAAATTAATATAAGTATATAAGAGAAATTATATAAACAAAAATACATAGTAATACAAATTAGTGAAACTGACTTACTGTATTATCGTAATCTGTTTAAAATCGGTTCAGATAATCCGCTTTGGTACTACCTATATAATTGGATTCCCATATGGTGTGTGAGCGCACGTTTCCATTGTATACAATAGTGATTGTAGTATATTTTTTTCCCAGTTTTAGCAAATAAAGCGCGGCGTTTGGCTCCATCACTGAACTAGCCATGTTTCTGTTATGGTCAGGGAAGAGAAAACGGAGTGTCTAATCACTAAGCTCTCTATTTCTACCCCGCTGTATGTGGGAGATGCTTGAAGGAAAATATTTATAAAAATGCATAAAATTTGAGTGTCTGTTTGTAATATGAACATAACCGCTTTGTACCAAATGCATATGTATGTAGAAACGGTGCTTATATCAACATAACATATTTTTACAATTTTTGTCTGACGTTTTAAGGAATACCTAGTTTTAAATAATATATAGATAATCCGCTATTTCTCTTGTTAATATATAATTATTTTCATATTTTAATTACTATTGTATGCAGTAACAAGAGGTAAGTTCTTCCGGTACCATAATTTGCAATATTTAAATATATCCGTTTTAATTTATACAAACTAGTGGTCTTATTTATGCGTAAAATACGCGTTAGTAACATATATGTATTCGATATACACTTTATACAAAGGTGTATTTCAAACACATGGTTGTGCAATACTAATTTTGTAAATTTATATTACTATGAAAGAATGGCTTTAACTATGATAAATTTTATATACTTCTGCCTACATAATTTTCACAAAAACAATCGATAGACTTTCCTTAATTTTTTTAAAGAGTTATAAAGAGAATATATAGAGTTATAAAGAGAATATATAGAGTTTTAATGTTTATTGTTTATCTTATTCCAAATCTGTGAATAGCACTTCTAAAAATATTACAATATATATATATATTAGCTAAGTATTAAGATGCCTAAATAAAATGACGTATTTTAATATAGTAAATATAGATTCTATTAATAATAAAACAGTGGAAACAGTATGAAAAGTGTAGTGTTTACACACATGGTCGCGGTCACGAGAAGTCAGGGACCATGGTATGTATTAAATGTGTTTGCCGGCAAGTGTGAACACAATAAAGACGTTGCTTAAAAAACTGTTTATGGTGGATTCGTGAATTGTTCGTTTATTTTAAGGTTTTCTATTGTCTAATATTTCTGTCTATTTTTCATGTGACTTTGTATAGTATAGTAACATGTACAAATAACTAAAATTGGACTGTCTGTAAAAATGCATATGTATGTATACACGAAACATATACCAAAAGAACACTTTTTACAATTTTTGTTTGTCTGTCTCTTTGTTCCGGATAATCTCTGGAACGGCTTCGTCAATTTTGACACGGCTTTCACTGACATAGCTGATGTAATAAAGAGTAGCTTAGGCTTATTTTTATTTTATATTTCGCGGATGAAATCGCAGGCACAGCTAGTGGTAAATAAAATATAGTGACACTTCACTTACTCACGAAAATAATATAAATATTGTTTATAAGTGCATACTAAATATTCTGGAGGTGCGATTGAGGGTATCGTGGCACAGTGAAAGAACGTCTGTCTATAGGCGCGATAATTACGGGTTCAATTTCCACTTAGGGAAATCATTATATTTATATGTTGTCTTCTTCCGCATGGGTAAAACAAAGCCAAGGATTCGGTTATCTTATGCAATGTTTCGAAAAAATGGGAAAGCCTCAATTTCCTCTGTCTAAACTGCTATAAGTAGCAAAAAACCCAGCGAGTCCGCGCCTCTTGTAAAACGTCAACTGTCCACCACCGTCTTGGACTTAAAAATAGTAAAATATTTAATAAACAGCATTCTCTTTCGCTATTCGATAATTTACTACTCGTAGAAATAATGTTTGGGTGGCAGAAATTTCTAACAAATATAAGTTGTAATAAGCGTATAAGAATTACGACCTAGCCGGATGTAGAACGTATGCTTAGCGGCTAGAGCGCTTGAATGATTTTTAAAAGCGGGTTGGAATCATGTTGCGTTCAAAATGTTATACGTTTTCTAAAATAAATCGTTTACTTTAACCAATTATGGATAACTTTTAAATATGTAGTTATAAAATATATAGCACAAAAGATCTATCGAACGGGAGTAGGGATTTGTATTCACGACCTATGTCTTAGTCCATCAGCGCCTGATTGTAAACGCGATTGGTCGTGGGTTCGATTTCCACTCGGAGGAACGATTATTTTTAAATTATTTTCATTCCTCGCTCTGGTACCTAAGTAAAAGCGCGCCGTTGAGTTCCACCACTCAACAAGAAATGTCTCGACTTTGGACGTAAAGTGTCGAACGGAGTGTCTTGACAGTAGGTTCTTTCTGCCCGTGCTTTACGGGAAAAAGCGTGAAGCTGAAAAAAAAATCTTATTCCAAAAAATAAAATAAATTTATATCTCAATCATATTATTTTCTTTTACACAATACTATCTGTGGTCGATACTAAATTATAATCGCATTGGCCTCCTTCGTTTTTAATTTGCTAAGTAATTATCGGATAGAATTTCAATGAGTCAATCATTTTTCTTAGTAATAAGGGTTTTTACAACAATACATTTATAGTTTTACTTATAGGCGTATTTTACTATAAGTGTCGACACTTTTGGTACAGTAGATTTGTCTAGATGATAGAGATATCAAGATGGTTGTTAGTTCAAATGTTCAAATTTTTGAAATAAAAATCAGTTTTACGCTTTTTCCCACATAGTAGGGTCAGAGGAAAAACTAATGCGAGACACTCCGTTATCCACTTTCCGTTCGAATTCAACATATTGCGTGTTGAGAGGCGGAACTCAACGCCACACATGTTTTGTCATCAGAGCGGATAAATTAAAATGTAATTATTCTCCTGAGTGGGAATGGAACACACAACCAATCGCGTTCGCAGTCAGACGCTTTCCTACTGCGCCACGATGGAGAGAGTAAAGAAAATTGAAAATGTATATAAAAAAATATGGCAGGATTTTGAGCCACTTGGGAGCTATACGTTATTATCGAGCTACGTCGAAATTCTGATACGCTTACAAGTATTTTTTTTATTTTAAATTTTTATACGTTTTCTAAAAAATATTTTTCTGCAAAATATTACAATAAAATAAATCTATGTTTACTATGTATGTCATAAATAATTAACTGTGTATTGCCACGCATATCAAGAGGTCAATGTCGATATATATATTACTTTACAATGCAAATGCAATTTACAATCCAAAACCACTATGCAACACAAGACATTCAATACATTCCAATAATAAATATTTCCTAAATTGAAAATATATTTCTTTCTTTGAGCGAGATTCAAACTTACAACCATCACTCAACTCGACCACGATACCGTTAAATACTTTCTATAAAATTATATAGATATACAAAAAATATATGTATTTTATAAATACCCATGTAACTTTCCATAGAAGCTATCATCAATAACGTGTTACTTTCAAAGATTACACGTACAAATGATTTAGCATTGCACACTGATTGATGAATTCATTGGAACTAGTGATGCCCTTCACCTTCGGTCTATGTTAAAATCGATTTTCCTGTTACGAGTAATTCAAATTGAGATACATTATTCAATAATAATTGAGTTGCGCCATCAGGATCAGTGGGACAGCGTCTGTAAATGTAATGGTTGTGGGTTCGATCCCCTCAGGAGGAAATGGTTATAAATTTATATATATATATATATTTACAGCTTCTCGCTTCTTCCTACAGTCTTTTACAGTAGTGTAGTAGTCAGAGAGAACCTAGTGTCAAGACACTCCAGTCTCCAAATTGGATTCGTTCCTTTTCGCCCAAATTCGAGACATTGCGTGTTGAGTGGTGGAACTCAACGCCGCGCTTTATCTTAGGTACCAATGATTATGTTTAAATTGTTTTTATCTTTCAGCTCTGATAAAATGAAATGCGTAGAGATGCAAATAACGATTACATATTTACTATTAGTTTACTAGTTAGTTTATTAATTGTTAAGTTACACTATGTGGATACGATATTTATCAAGTCGCACAGTTGTGGAATGAGCTGAACAATCGTATTTATTTATAATATTACCATTTCTATTTTTGGTAAAATTTACTGAAGACGTGAAATCTCGTTATTTCTTGAAATACTTGCTTAAGCTTCTATACACTCCTCAAGGAACATATATTTCGGATTTTTGAGTTTAAGTTGATTAAGTTAAGTTGAGTAACGAAAGTTTTATATAACTCAAGAAATAATAGAAGTTTATTAGTTATCTGCCTAACATAGGATTTGCATTATATTTTGTTCTATGTTGAAAACTTGTGAATTCTACAAATTATAAACATTTTTATACGGAATTCTAAAATTATTGTTCAATCATATTAAAAGTGGGTGAAGTCATATTCATCCATTACAGCCGTTCGATTACTTCACTACTTTAGCTTTCTACAGATCAATACATATTACGAAGACTACCCTGCCCTAGTTGCCCTGTATAGGCCATTAGTTATACTGACTGCTCGATCATCCATCTTCTTAAGAAAGTTTTATGTACTCTAGATTACTTATCTATATATTATAAACACGTAAAAAATATATTTTTTAATGCTTTTTATGAAAATTATAAATAAGTGCAGATAGCCAATAATTATCATAACAAGGTATCATAAATAAAATAAATATATTAAATAAATATTGCACAGTCTACTATGCATTTGACATATACTTTTGTATATGTCAAATGCATACAATTACACACGTTGCTGTGGCAACGCTTATTTAACGCGCATACCTGTAAAATATGACCTAAACGGTCAATATTGCATATACTAAAATTTAAATCATTTCCTTTGATTTATGACATTATTATAAGTGTTAGGACCTAGACCTTCAAATCGCTCTCCTGTAAAGTTGTGTTTTGTACTTGTACCAGTCTACGTAGGACCCGAAAATATATATACAATATTATTTAAAATATAATTATTAGTTAATTCGCTAATATAGATTATAGCGATAGATTAGTAGCAAAAAATTATTAACATTATAAAACCTATATTGTTATACCTGTTAAAAGTAATTTTTTACATTGTCTTAGCCAGTTTGAGACATGAGTTGAGGATGAATATGTTTATATAATATAGATGTTTCCACACTGACTAACTGCGATGCTTGTGTCAGCCCTGAAACGCTTTAAGTTATTCTATTTAGTAACTAAATTATCAATTCGTTTATTATATTTTGATTGTTTAATACTTATTAATTACTATTTGATCGATTATTTATAATTATAGCAGCTTCTTTTCGGCCTTAAACTTGTCTGGAAAATATGGTTACATAGCCATAAGACCGCCTTTTGTGTGTGTTTTATGTGTTAAATACCTATAAATGTTCAATACAGTGTGATGTATAAAACATATATAAGGAAATAAAATTAATAATATATTTTTTAATACAATCAAATATTACTTAGTTTTAATAAAGGAATAATACAGCTGTCGTTTTTTTTACTTTGTCACCTAACGTAATTAGCAATTACTCTCAGATGTATTTTTTATTAACAGATAATATCTATAACCGAGCGGTTAGCTCACGCTATTCCCAGATAAATTATCGATACAATGATTATTCAACATGAACGCTTTACTCACAACAACAACTGTGCACCGATTAGACATTACTGAAGGAATTTTTAGCTATTTGTTAATTTAAATAATATTTATGGAAAAGGCACGAGGCCAAGAGGCGCGGGTTGGAATCTCGCTGCGTTTAATTTTTTATACGTTTTCTATAAATATGTTTTTCAATGTCCTAAGTGTGTGATTACACTACACTTTATATAAAATGTTGTAAATAATTTAAATTATTTGTTTCTCGTTTAATAGAGAATTAGGTAAATTATTCTATTAATGTGGTATCATTTGGCATTGTGGTTATTTGAAGTAAATACACGTTAATACTGTGGTGCAGTTTTATAACTTTAGCAGTTATCAACAAATTCTTTTTAACTTTTGTTTCCCAAAAAAAAATATTTTTTAATTTGGGCAGGGTGTAATAAAGTGTTAAGACATTTCACTGTCCGCTTTTGGAGGTTCAGGCATTGCATAGCTTTCGCCTCTTAATAGTGAGAGGTGAAACTTAACGCAGTGAAAGACATGAAGCTGCAATTAAACTTATACTATGTCAGATATTGTTTTGTGGTATATTACGATTCAATTTCATTCTTTATATATAAAATAGGGAAAATTCTTATCGCAGGTATTTTATTTTAACATTTTTCAAATGACCAGGACATTGCATATATAATGGCAGAACTTATAATCAATATATTATATTTTATAAATATAGAGTAGTTCTATAGAATAGAAAAAAAACAGATTAATACATCGTAACAATCTTTCTACTTACGTTATAGTTTAAGTGATCGGAATCCAAAGTTGAATATTTTGAGCATTAACCATCTTGCCGATGAAAATCCCTGTTCATTATATGAAACTTAATATTAAATGTAAAAAAACCATCTAATTAATATGGATATATTAAACTATGATTTTGGGAGGAGAGTGGAGAACGGAGTATCTTAAGAATAGGTTCTCACTGGTATGTGAGAAAAAGCGTGAGCTGCTTAATATATAATAAAAAACACGTATACTTAAATATTTGTTTATCATGGCATAATTGTATAGAATGTCTAGCCATATAATACAATATCAAAAACACTACAAGCTCATTACACCAGAAAGTAAATGTGAAAGTAAAAGCAAGTTATAAAATAACATAATTGTATCTCAACACGACACAGCAGTGCAAAATAAGTTGATTGAGATTAAAACAATTGTATATGCCTTCGTCTAAAATGTTTTCTTTGGCTGTATGTAAAGTCATTGTGGCGCAAAGGAGTATCTTTTGACTGTATGTACATAATATTAATACTAGAAATAGGCTTCAACTCACCGCGCCTGTAACTCGATTGTATAGAACTCGTAATTCTTTTATGAGACAATGTGTACGCTTTTACAATAGGATCCCAGAAAACGTTGAAAAATGCTCTATGTCACAATTTAAAAAAGTTGTGAAAGGAAGTTTGTGTATTAAAGGTTATTACCTAATTAACGATTTTATAAATGATAACACGGAATTGGGAATTGGGAATGAATTGCTCGCTCCAGTCTATTTCAAAGGTATTATTGTCACTAATAAATTTGTACACTATTGTAACTGTATTAAAAAAAAATGTCTGTCCCGCTGAGTTTCTTGCGCCGGTTGTTCTCAGGGGTTGATGCATTAACTTTAGTGAACCGGTGGTAAATTGTTTGACGTTCAAGAAATTAAGGATGTAACTTCTTATTTTGAATAAAGATATTTGACTTTGACTTTGTAAACGCGCTTGGCTGTGGGTTTGATTCTCACCCGGGTGACTGATTATATTTTTATTATTTTAATTTCTCCGCTCTGGTAAGATTGAGCGCGTGCTTGTGTTCCGTCACTCAACGCTCAATATGTCGAATTCGGGTGGAAAGTGGAGAACTGAGTGTTTTTAAACTATGTATTTTATTCGGTTTACCAATAATTGTCACACATTAAAAATACAGAAAATATACAATATAATAAACTTAAAAGTATGTGTATTTAAGGTAAACACTGCATGCGTAAAATAATAGTTGTTAACGATGTTAAAAATACAATAAAAGAAAGCTAAGAAAGGAAAGAGAAAAAGAAACTAAACATGTTATAAAAGTGAAATACAAAAATATATATCTAACTCAAGTGACTTTGGTAATTTACATACCTCAGATTTTTTGTGGATATACATCCACAAAAAAACTTTCATACGAAAAATATCAAGACATATTTAGGAAAACGTAAAAAAATTTGAACGCAGCGGGATTTGTACCTGCGCCTCTTGAAAACCGTTCAAACGCTTGACCGCTAAGCCATGCGTTTTGCATCCAGCTATGTTGAAATTCTTATACGCTTATTACAACTTATATTTGTTGTTAGCATCTCTGTAGAGAGATTTTTACAAATTTCTGCTACCCAAAGATTATTCTACGAACAATCGTTCGAACAAGAGAGAATGCTATTTATTAAATATCTATATTTTTAACATTTTACAAAGTATTATTCGCATACTTAGGAAATTGAAAAAGACATATTTAGAAAACGTATAAAAATTTAAACTTACTTGAACGGTCTTCAAGAGGCGCGTATAATATAATCATCTATATCTTAAAACGTCGAAGAAATATCGTTACCAAAATTCATTGGTTCTATACTTTTCCGTATAACGTTCCGTAACTACCGTAAGACAAATTAATTTGTAAAACGGCAATCTTTATCTGGGACTGGCGTGTAATTTGTGTAACAGTGCATTTATACGCCCTGCATATCTATACTAATACATACAACCAACAAAATACTCTAAAATCTTCCTAATAAAGCTTAAATTCCTTAAAACTTATTTAACACATAGCCAAGTGTATGTTTTGTCTCGTTTTTTTTGTTATAATACGAAAGAGATAAACGATGTCATCAATATATGTATTTCAGTCGAAATCTCGCGGTTTCCTTGACATAATTGTGCATAACTGTACCGTATGTTGTTCCGTGATTATTATCGTGTAGAGTCTTACATATTAAGTAATGATGACATAAATGGGCATCAATAATTTAAATTTAGAACATTTTAAATTAATTATTTATATTGGAACAAAAAGTAGCGTTGACTTCCGCGACAACACGTAATATATCGATTTCAAGTGGAAAGTGGAGTACAGAGATCTTTACACTTAGTTCTCTCTGAGTACTCTGGTATAAGTGTTAAGCTGTTTTTTAATAACATTTTTGCAACTTATAACACTGTCAACTACATGCAATGGATATAATATGTATATTTATAAATAATTAATGAAATAAATATCGATATTAGTTCAAAATAAGGCTATGTATTCCAGTGGTTGTTCCGTAAAACAGATTTCTAAATTTAAATAGTTTTAACGGATAGTCTACATGTGACCACTGAATACTGTAAACTGGTTAAACGTCGGGTTAATGTATAGAATATATTTTCAAATACCAAAATATGCAAGGTTAATCTGGTTAAAATAGTAAAAACCAATGATTTTATTAAAAAAATCTCTTTTAAATACGTATATTTTTGTAACTGCGAATAAGTGCGTTAAAAGTAAATTTAACCACAAACAATATTTCACAGAAATCAGAACTTTATTCAACAAAAACATTTCAAGCACAAGAGGAAAACATATCTTAAAATATAATTTAAGTTGCCTGTTACAGTCTTACAACATTATTTATACACGTATTGTATATTTTTTATTTCTTAGTTTTTATACGACTCTACTTTAAAAATTTCCGCATTAAGTAATAACAAACGGGGCGCGTTGATGTCTTTTATAGGACTATTCATTTACGTTTTATTTTTATTCAATTTGTGTCGGAAAAAATCATGTCATGTCAGTCATTATCATCAAAATTGTTGATAAAAAATAACAGGCTGTTTAATAATATTCAGTTCTAACTGAACTACTGACGTACTTAGACGTGCTACTGAACTTACTGAATTTTTTAGTCACTACATTTTATTTAGTGTTTGTCTACTACACAGAATAAAGGATATGCATAAAAGTAATACGTTGTGTTCTTGCGAATGTTAATGCATTTTAAAGGGGGGAGGGGGGCGTTAAATTGCAAGGGTCGCAAGCCCTAGGCACTGTTAAGAGCTCCTCTTTGTGGAACGGATGGGCACTCGCACGGTGGATCCATGGAATGCTAAGGGAGGTGGATCCATGGAATGCTTCTCGTAATATATAAAATAGCAAAATTATTTTATTTTTGGTTTTACCCTTTTGAAGGTAAACCAAATGCGTATTTTGCAGAATTTAACAAAAAATTTTGCATTTTTTTATGTTTTTTATTAAATGCATTAACATTATCAGTATCTCTTATATGGTGTAATATCTAAATATATAAAACTCTACAGTAAAAAACCAAAGTTGGGCTCATAGATTGAAATTTCAAGTACTAAGATAGAATTTATTATATTAAAATAGAATTTATCATATTATCTGTTAAGTGTACGTAAGTACAAATAAGTACTTTTTCTGAGGGTTTAATTAGTTTATTATTATTATATGAATTTATTAACCAATTACAATTTTATTTATTTATTATTCTACTTTTTTATTCTTAAATTTTTATATATTTTTTTATCTATAGCAATATGAACGTCATAATTTAAAATATTGCAAATCATAATTCCTAAATAAAACCACGCGCACAAGCCAACAGCACAAAGGTTGGCAAAAAGTTCTTATTATCATTGCTTCCTTTGATCATATAATAGATACATAATTGTATTTTAACTTACATGAAATGAATATAATATTAATATAAAAATTGATAAAGATCGTTCATACCACGATCTGTTTAGAAGTTTGTCTATTATTTTATTCAAAAGGCTGAACATATATAGCCTTTTTGTTAAGAGTTCTAATGATATTTGAAAAATATTTATATTTTTAA
Organism: Podotricha telesiphe; assembly: GCA_038994665.1. Classification (NCBI taxonomy): domain Eukaryota; kingdom Metazoa; phylum Arthropoda; class Insecta; order Lepidoptera; family Nymphalidae; genus Podotricha; species Podotricha telesiphe. The sequence continues at coordinate 393,380 of JAOYRR010000130.1, read as the reverse complement.
ACTATCTTGTTACTTTTAAATTGAAGACATGAATGGACGAAGGTAAAGTTTGATTTTTGAGAAAATATAGTTCAAAGTCATTGTGAGTAAATAAAGTTTTACTTTAAAATTTTAAAAGTTGTGTTAAACGACTTATACCGTTTTTCTATGGTCAGAATTTAATTATTGTTAATCTATGATGAATATTGTTATTCTATGATCCGAATCTTATTAAAAGTTATTAAAAAAACACTGAATGAACTTCTATTTTATAATAAAATTATTTTACAGATTACTTATCCTTACTTATGATATGACATATCTTCCATCATTCATTGCTTCCATCTATTTCATCGTTCTCATGGAATTATATGTTTTCAATATAAGACGATTGCGTCTTATATATTGAAATATTGATTTCAAGTGTGCCAAAGTGAAGAGGAAGAAGTAAAATGTGCGGAGAATAGTCGTTCTTTCTGCCTAAGATAAGTGTTATATTTTAATAATCGTTTTTAGATAACTTAAAAAAATAGTAATGCAAACTTTCTCATATTAAAGGGTCTCTAGTAAAGATCTCTTTTAGAGGACAATCTTTGTACATATGTTTTTAAATTATAGGTTTCCGTGTATTTTGTTGTGTGGTACATAAATAAATAAAAAAGTAATACGACGACGTTGTCGTTGTCGTAGCTCGGTAAGAGTGTATAGCTTCATTCGATATAGCGCTTGGTGGATTTGTAAGTGGCGCGGGTTCAAATCCTAATACGTTGGTTTTTATACGTTGGATTTAATACGTTTGATTTTATGTTGGATTTTATACGTTTTCTAAAAGATCTTTCTCATATTAAGTGTGTTAATAACACTTTTAAATATTGTAACAATACATATAATATATCAGCTTCATGCCTTTTTTCTCATAGCAGGGAGAACCTAATGTCATGACTCTCCGTCCTGTACTTTCGAAACGAAATCGAAACATTTCGAGTGTGAGTGGCGCAACTCAACGCCGCACTTTAATCTGGACTAACTTACTCAATCCAGAGTGGGCAAATGGAATTAATTAAAATATAGTCATTCCCCCAAGTAGAAATCAAAACCACAACCTATCGTATTTACAGCCAGACGACAAGACGGCCCCAAAATAAACAAAATACAACTAATAGCTTCCTTATATTCATATTTATAAAAACCATTAACAAATATAGAAATTCTTAAATTATAAATACTTATCACTGCTTAAAACTTCAATTACTATAAACATCCAAAATTAAATGTTAATTTATTCATACTAACGATCATAATATTGTTGATTTTAATTCAAGGTTATTACGTCAAAGTAACTGACTAATACGTCATGTAGATTCTTGATAAAGAATATTAATATGCTTAAAAATTACATTTAAACAATATCAGTGTGTTTCATTTCTTGTTATAATTTTCTTATTAAATTGGAATTCATCGAGGCCATTGTGGCGTAGTGGGGCAGCGTCTTACTGTAAACGCGATTGGTTGTGAGTTCGATTTCCACTCGGTGGAATGAGGCTCTACATACTTTTCAATGTAAAAAAGAACTAGACGTCAAGATTAAACAAATGTATTACAATACACATAATATATATTTAAGAATAAAACTTTAAAAAAAATCTCAATTGGAATTATGAAATATTAAAATAAACTATTTCTAATATACAATTTCTTTTACTTTATTTCAATATAATTCTAGCTACTTAATGTATTTTCGCGCATAGCAGGGTATGCAGAGAGAACCTAGAGTCAAGACACTCTATCATTCACTTTGAGCGGAAAAATAATTTTAAATATAATCAGTACGTCAAATAAGGATCTTTATAAATAGGATAAAGATATTTCAAAGATAATGTTAGAAATGTTGTCTATTTTAAAGCTTCACGCTTTTTTCCGCATAGCAGGGACAGAACCTAGTATCAAGACACTCCGTTTTCCACTTTCCGCCCGAATCTGAGACATTGGAGTGTTGAGTGGCGGAACTCAACGCCGTGTTTTATCTTATCACTTTCCCTCAAGTGAGAATCGAACCCACAACCATCGCATATACTCAGACGCACTCACCTTGCGCCTTGGACGTATACAATATTTACGTAAAGTTCTGTGAAATGTGAAATTATGGAATAATCTTCAATTTTTTACTATTTTAATGTAAATGTATATTTCACTAAGAAAATACCTTTAATTTTGTATTAATGTACATTTGTAAAAGTGATTATAAGGGCAGATTCATAATAAAAAATTGAAATAATTTAAAAGCAAGATTCTAATCGCCATACTAATATAAAATAGTGATGAAATATGAAATCGTATGAAAGATTGCAATTTACTAAGCAACAATAATTACATGCATTATAACAATTTGCTTACAGTAACATCTAATTGGTGCGCTCTCATTTAATGAAAGTGAGTTAATAATATGGGTAAAACAAAGACAACGCGTGCTCTGTTGGAGATATGCATGAAGCGCTGAATGTTTTATTTTTACTGTAATTTTTTTTTCATAAGATCCAGAATTCACAGGCCATTGAGCACAGTGGGACAGGTTCTGATTGGAAACGGGTTGGTCATGGTTTCTATTCCCACTCGGGGTGCTGAGTACATTTTTAAAAAATATTTTCCCGCTCGAGTAAGATAAACCATGGAGTTGAGTTCCGGTGCTCTACACGCAGTCTAGATTTCAGGCAAAAAGTGGATGATAGAGTGTCTTGACAGTAGGTTCTCTCTGCCCTACCCTACCCTGCTACGCGGGAAAAAGCTTTAAAAAAGAAAACATTCCTCTGCGATATTTTTTTCCTTATAGTTTATTTTAATGTCATTAAATATGCAAACCTAACTTGCACCGTTTTTCAGAAATTAATGACACATTTTGGTCTTACTTTTTTGCAGCTTCACGCTTTTGTTTTGCATGCTAGGCAGACAGAAACTAGCTGCGAGACACTCCACCCTTCGTCGTACCAGAGCGAAGAAATGAAAATAATTTAAATATCTTCAAACATTCGGTCCGAATGGGAATCGAACCCACAACCATCACCTATACAACTGTGACACTGCGCCTTGATGGCCTCTATTCTAATTCTAAAATTTGATTCTAAAATCAAAAATACCGTAAAGGTATAATACTAAAGAGCTGGAGGTAAGTTGAGTCACTATTTGCTTAGACTCACCTGCTAAAACAACGCCTTATTAAACCAAAAGAAATAGTCTGCGCCAAGTTTGTTTAAATACTGATTCACACAGTATTCTTATCACACGATCAATGAATGTGAAACGAACTATGTAAATAAGAAATAACAATATTTGAACTTGAAATACTGTGAAATAGTGAATCTTTGTCATTCATTGACGTGGGTGTGTGCTGAATATTTTTATTGCTTCTTCGATTTCGGGCTGTAAGTGGAGAACGGAGTGTTTTGACACTAGGTTATCTCGGTTTTCTTCAGGATGTAGACAAAGTGCTAAGGAAGTTTTTACGTGCCTCTATCTATTGAAAGACATTAAATGTTGTGAAGACGAAATACCATACCTAAGATTGGGATATGAACCTATTACTTTGAATTAAACATTAAAGAAACTTTGTTGTTAAAATTTCTTTATCAAGATACTATAAAATTTACGAGCAGTTTGACCACATCTGACTGTATACGTGGTTGTAGGTTCGATTCCCGCTCGGAGAAATGATTATATTTAAATTATTTTTATTTCCCCGTTCTGGTGACAAGACTAAGGGCGGCATTGATTGCAATGTCTTTGATTCGGGCAAAAAGTAGATAACGGAGGGTCTTAGTACTAAATTTTCTCTACCAACCCAGCTATATGGGAACAAGTGTAAGGCTGGAAAAATAATTCAATTACGTAATTACTCAAATGTATTTTTATTATTATTTTTCGTAATAATAACTTGATAAATGATGTTGCTCTTAGAAAATTGAAAAACGTTTTTACAAAACGTATAAAAATTTGAACGCAGCGGGATTCGAAGCCGGGCCTCTTCTAAACAGTCCAAGCGCTCTGACCGTTAAGCCATGCGTAACGCACCTTTTTCAATTTCCTAAGTGTCTGAATAAATCAATTTTTTTTTTTACATGTTTTATTCTTATATAGGTTGCTCTAGGGCCTATTCACTCAATATTTGACAATGTTTCATAATTATAATTTAATTTCTGACATCTAAAAATACTTAATTTCTGTATGAACCTTTACTCAGTGATCCTTCGATTTCCCACGTTTGTAGAAAACATGAACCAATTATGTTCCGCGTCATATATTAGTTCTTGTGAATACAGATTGATTGCAATATCTCGTGAGAACCAGCAACAATATATATTGTTCCTTATCTATGTATAATTCAAAATTAAATCAGATCAAGATGCAGATTATAATTAAGTTGAAGATGGATTACAATAAATTTATTATAATTGAAATTATATTTATAACATATCATTGAAGGTGGATTTAAAAGTAATTTTAATTAAAATTATTAATAATTAAAATATAACATATTGCTCGTCACTTTCATTTTAAAAATAGTATAAGTCGTAACAAAGTAGTTATATATATATTGTTTTTATTAATTACAGAAGTTTTTAATGTATTTTGTAACAAAATATTGAATGTTGGAAACATTTTTAAGGCGGTTAAGCTTATCATTTGTAGGGTACCGGAAGTGACATCGGTGAGGGTAATCACCACCTGCTATACACGTCTACTGACTCGAAATGGTCGGACCATCAAAACCTGCATTGAGTTCGTGTGTACTATTACCATATTTATGTACTGAATACAGTATAAGTCTTGAAATATGTTTAGTAAAATAATGATTTATTTAGTTTTTACAAAAAAATCTATAAAGTAAAATAAATAATTTAAGTAATGGTTATTTCTATTTTTCATAGCTGTCGCATTTTTTTAAAGATTAAGTTATATATTACAAGAATAACGTAAACGTTTTTTTTAAATACTTTTAAAAAAATCACTGTAGGTTTTTGAGCATATTAGTAATAAATGATTTCATTTTGTCCTAGAAACTTAAGAACAAATAAGATAGTGCCTTAACAAATTATATAGAAAAAGAAAACAAAACGCATTGTTGTATTATTTATAGTCTCTATTTTTAGATTCATAACAGAATATAATATGATTTTATTTAGATGCAGGTAGGATAGACGTATCCCGCCTTAAAAATAATGATAGTTATACTAGTGTCGTGGCAAGACGACATGTGGCGGCGCGTGCGCACGGGTTTGCACCGGAACTGAACATGCACGATAATTAACGACTGTTATAACTTCTAGCTGTTACGCCGTCAAACGGTATAGCTCTCATTTCTAAGCTATTTCATGCCACAGTTTGTTCAAAATTATATATATAAGATACCTAAGGAGATATATAGTATATTGATATGAATTCTTATGTCGTGGTGCAGTGGGATAACGTCGGTCTGTAAACGGCATTGGTTGTGGGTTCGATCACCCCACTGGGGTAAAAGATATTGAAATTATTTTCATTTCTCCGCTCTGACTAGATAAAGCAAGGCGTTGACTAAATCATGTTTTTAGTAATTACAGGAGTTTTTAATATATTTTGAACCATTTTTGAAAACGGTTAAACAGACGCTTATCATTTGTAGTGTAGTTGAAAGTGACATCGCGAAGCCGTCGTGGCAGTGCTACAGCGTCTGACTGTAAACGAAATCTCGGTCGTGGGTTCGGTTCCCACTCGTGGGAATGAATATTGAAATTATTTTTAATTCTCTGCTATGGTACCTAAGACAATGCGCAGCGGTGTCGAATTAGGGCGGAGAATGGATTGTGTTGACACTGGGTCCTCTCAACTATGCGGGAAAAATCGTGAAGTTGTAAGAAGCTGATATTAATTCTAATACTTTAATATTTTAGTATCTTTTTAAAGTGTCGTTCAAACACTTCGAATAACAGACATATTACATACAATATTTAATCCACGTTTTATACTGTCTTAAATAATGTATACATATAATAAACTGTAAGTGATCGCTGTCTGTACATGGAAGATATATATTATTAGTCGCATTTCATTCAATATAATAGAACCCAAAACTATTATTTTTAACTTCTTTTCTGTTTGTCTGTTCATCTGTTTGTCTGTTTTTTTGTGCACACTAATACGAGTAACGTCTTAACTGACTTAAATGCAATTTGTATTGTGGTAAGCTTCCCTTAATATTTAGTGTTATTTTATTTGTTTCAATCGGTTCACAAACAAAAAAGTTATTACCATTTAAATTATAAATTTAAGCAAAGTTTGTGATTTAAGTGAGAAAGCTGGGAAAACCTAAATAGTGTAGTTATGTAGTTAACGCAGGCGAAGCCGCGAGCAGGTAGCGAGTCTTAAATAATAATAGCATATTTTTTTACTTTTATCGATTTTGCTGGCAGACAAGGAGGATTTAATAATGGGTTACACAAAAACATTTCTTATAGAAGTTGCGACTGAGTGATATAATTTTATACTGAGCTTTGTCTAACTAGACTATCTATACATTCATGAAACGGTGATATTTATTTAATTAAGTTAAATGAAAAAATTGTGAAAACACTATTGTTACAAAAATTAAATGAACCTAGAGAGATAATATTAGAAGACGCATTTGTTCAATTATCGATATTGTTTTTGAGACTGAAATTTTATTGCGAGCAAATTGCAAATATTTTTTCAATTATTAATGAGCAAACTCGTAAAATAGTAAAGTGCTAAGATGTTTTTGTTGTAATTCATAAATAGAATTTACTTACAAATCTATAAATATGCTTTTACTTTGAATAAATTTCCAAAATAATAATTCAGAGTTACGAAAAAATACTGATAGGCTATTAATACCAATAGCTATAACAAAAATATATAAAAATTTGAACGTAGCGAGACTCGAACCCGCGCCTCCTGGAAACCGTCCAAGGCACGGTTTACACGACAGTGTGTGAATATCACTTTAAAAATGTTAATAAGCTATTAGCTATACCTTTACATAAATAGAAATAGAGTCCTAGTAAAGATGATACAATTATTTGCCTAATATTCTATAATAATGGGTGCTAAACACAATCCAAGTTCCGGTTAACATTTAATATTACGAAAATTAACTAAATCTAAGCAGCAATAATATAGTTTAAGTCACTTGAAGTAAATTTGTTCAATCGTTATATGAACAGAATAAAACTTTAATAAAAATCTCAATTGGAATTATGAAATATTAAAATAAACTATTTCTAATATACTATTTCTTTTACTTTATTTCAATATAATTCTAGCTACTTAATGTATTTTCGTGTATAGCAGGGTATGCTTTAGGCAGGAGAAGAAAGAAGATACAAATAATAATTTCTGGGTTCTATTGAAAAACATATAAATTTTATTATATAAAACATAATTTTACTTAAAATCATAAAACCTTTATATGCTTGCCTATTTTAACTTTATTACAAATTGTCCTAATCGAGAATTTGCTTATATTATTTGAATAGGAGTTTTTAATGAAACTAAATTCGTAACAATTAGGTTAAGGTACACACGTATTTAGTGAACAAAAACGTGACTTTGCCTACTTGCCAAATATTACACGATTAAGGCTTCTGATTACATTTTTTTGGATTCTTTACTTATAGAAACAACGTATATATTAGAATGTTACGAACTAATTCAGATATCTAATACATATATAAATATGTTTTATATAAATATGTTTTACACAAATTTTTAACATCGTCTTAAGTGTTCACACAATGAAGGTTTAAAAAAAAATAACCTTGTTGTAAATATAAAAAAAACATTATTAGAAAACGAATAAAAATTTAAACGCAACAGGATTCAAAACCGCGCCTCTTGGCTAAGCCGGCAGAACGGCTTGAAGAGATGTGCAGGTTCGAATCCCACTGCGTTCAAATTTTTATGCGTTTGCTAGAAATATTTTTCAAGTTTCTAAGAATGTGAATAACACTTTAAAAAATGTTAAAACTATTTAATAAATAGCATTCTCTCTTGCCAAACGAATGTTCGTAGAATAATCTTTGGGAAGCAGAAATTTGTAAAAATCTCTCTACAAAGATGCTAACCACAAAAATAAGTTGTTATAAACGTATAAGAATTTCAACTCAGCCGGACTCGGAAAGAACGTATGGCTTAGCGGGCAGAGCGCTTTGAAGGAGGCCCAAAGGCGTTCACTACGTTTATACGTTTTCTAAAAATGTTTTTATTTTCCTAAGTGTCTGAATAACCTTTAAAAGACACGTTTATATTATTATGACAGTCTGAATACTATTGGCACGAAGATAACCAACAGCATCAGAAAGTTCGAATACTCTAGTTAATTTTATAAAATATTATATTTTTCGGCTTAGAAAGTTGAAGATAGTGAAGTCATCTTGAAGCAGTAGGACACAGACTGACGCGATTGCTTAGGAGTTTGATTCCTACTCGGGGAAATGAAATGTATTTAAAATATTTTTTTATTGAGCTATGTCTTGTTCACTAGGCTCTCTCTGAATACGAACTAAGAAAGGATTTGCCGCTATTTCCACAGGAACGACAAATATCGTGTTTTATATTTTACAGTCAAATTTACGGAAATTACACTTTAAATGATAATAGCAATGGTTATGAAGTCCACGCAAACATAATTACGAACGACAATTTGTAAAAGTAATTACTACAATACTTTTTATTAAGCAGCTATTATTAGTTCGAGATTGTTCTAAATGACACTGAAATATTTAATTTATATTTCGTGTCAACCTTGTTCCCGCTTAACATTATTATTGACAAGTTCAAGTATCTATATCTAAAACAAATCGCGTTTGTCGCGGTTTTGATTTAAAATTTACTGCGCAATGGCACCTGCATGAAATTGTAATTAGAAGCTTATTAGCTTTTTAATATTGTAGCTATATTTTTATTGTTTATCCTATATGTTATAGTATTATGATTAATGGTAAATAATATGAATATATAATGATTGCCATAGTGCTAGTCGAGAAATATCTCACTTCACGCAATGGTCGTGAGATGCTCAGTAGAGGAAATGTTTGCTCTAAAATAATTTCTGGTTAGACCTGGTTAGTGTTTGGGTCTATTCGTATCGTTCTGTTGCAAAGTTGTACAAAATTTATTGTAAATTAAATGTCTACAATATCAGTTTGTAGATTTTATCTCGTTTGGTAACCACGTTTTATTACAGAAGAAGTACTTATGTAAATATATTGACACCACAATATGTCCATATCTCAATAGCTGTTTTATTAGTTGAATAAGTTTAAGTCTCATAAAAGATAAATCGTATTGCTTTGTTTGGCTCTGACTTAGAATTACATTTTATACTTTTATTTATGCAACTATTAATCTACTTTTATAATTATATTGCACAATACGCTTTTAATTTGTACTTTTTATACATAACTATGGTAACATTATTTGCTTAATAATAATCAAAGGATCGGTTATGAGAAGTTAGCGAATACGAAAGAGGTGGAAGGTGTTTGTTGACGCGTGACGGTGTTAAGCAACTCCTGGTGCGACAAAACTGCGCGCTCGCCGTCCCGCGTGACACTAGCCCGCGCCATGCCGCGCGCGTTGCTGCTGCTGCTGCCGCTGCTCACGGCCCAGATTGTAGCGCCTGCTGAAGTCTTCGTCATCGCCGACACTTCCAACCAAACAATAACTATCGCTGAAAATGCCAAAGAGACTATCGCTGAAGCCAACAATATCACTCTTGCAAATGACACCTTAATTGAATCTGATGGAGATGACCATGAACCAGTTGTAAGAAAGAAACGGACCTTTGGAGATGTCGTGTTTAGAGGATTAGCTGATGTTTTCGGTTACAGTGTTGCTCGAAAACCACCTCAAATACAATTTCCACCACCGCTCCCACCGGTACCTGGTATTGATGAACCGCTTCAAGTAAATATACCCTTTGCCTTTATTCCTGTGGCTACCGCGGTTGCTGCTCCTGCACCAGCTCCTGCTCCAGCAGCACCACCGTGTGGCGCACCTCGGGCGAATCCTCAGCCATGTAGGGCTCAGGCGCCACCACCACCCGCTCCTCCTAAACCACCACCTCCATGCCCCAGACCAAGGGCTAATCCTCGACCTAAACCTCGCCCTACACCAAGACCAAAACCCCCGCCACCTCCTCCACCACCGCCACCATGTGGTCGACCTCGTGCTAATCCTACGACTCCATCGCCATGTGCACCACCACCGCCACCCCCTCCGCCACCTAAAGCGGATTCTAATCTTGAAACAATTTCATCAAACTTCCGTCTGGACTTTAATTTCAACAGAGCACCTGCATCTGCACCTGCAGCTGAAGCTACAGCTGAAGAGGAGCAACCAATTGAAGAGCAACAAGAGCAAATCATTCCAGTGGCAATTCAGCCCCGTGCAGCAAAATTGCCCCAAGAGCCCCCTCGAACACCTAGAGTTTATCTAGATGCATTTGTGGTTCGAAACGGAGTGCCACAAAAAGTTCATACCGTCGATGCAAGAAATCTTAATCAACCACAAGCTGATGAGGATTACTTAGCATACGATGAACAACAACAACCTCAGCAGGGCGACGATTATGAGTATGTAGAAGAGTCACAAGGTCGCGCTAAAGCTGTCCGAGAATTTGGAAACGCTGTAGATCGTTTCTGGGAACAAAAGCAAAAGAAGCCTAGAAAGAAAGTTCCAGTTAATGACTATCGAAATGTGCATTTTGGTGATCGCGAATTAGCTAATCAGTTACGTAGACGAAGCGATGAGCAATTGCAGTCCTTGCAAAGAGAACGACCAAACTCTAATCGGGTTCCATTACCTGAAACAGACGAAGAAGATGAAATTACTACTACAACTCAAGATCCTCGAAAACGGTTGAAACCTCGCGTTTTGCCACCAACAGAGAAAAATCCAAACGAAATTGATACTATAACAGTTCGAGTGCCACCAATATATCAAGAAAAACATCCAAAAAAATTACATCGTGGGCGTCCAGATCGGGATGAAGAAAGCGATGAAGTATCTGATTATGAAGAGCGTGAATACTTGTCTGATTCAGATACAGACAACACTTATGAAGTACCTCAAACAGAAAAACCTAAACGCAAGCGTCGTAGGAAGCAAAAGCGCAAAACTCGGTCAGCACCATATGAGGCATATACGGCCGGCGATTACGATTACTATGGTAACACACTACCCATATCAAATGAGGAAAAGTATTTTCGAGGGCTAACTATTCCACCACCAACTCAAGATGCTGATGTTATCCGCTTAGACGAAAGTAAAGAGGGTAATGGTCATTTTTTAGACGATCACGAAAGACTTAGGGATGATTCTGAGAGGATAAGAAATAGAAAGAAGAATAAAAAGGACAAAGAACGTGCAGATGAAAGAGAACGTGCAAATGAATCCGAAAGGTCAGATGAAAAGGAACGTTCTCGAGAAGATACTGAACGTGCTGGGGAAAAGGAGCGATCCGATGAAAGAGAGCGAACGGACAAATTGAGTCCTAACGCACGGGTGCGGGAGTCTGGGTACCAGAACAATTTCGTGCACGCCACTAACGTGCAAGTTGATGATCCCCGTCCTCTTGTTTCGAACGTCAAAAAGAAACATACAAAAGCCGACAAAGCCTGAGCTAGCGTTACGAGCTAGCACCCGCCATAATCATAGTTATTTATTTAAACAAGTATCAGACATACATCCTTTGGAAACAAAGATATTAGATGTTAGAGTTCCTGTATTCATATCGATATAGCGACCTGTGATGTTTTAGTTAAGTGCATGTATTCTTATTTTTACTATCTTATTATTTTTATACTTAACGATAAGCAAAATGTACATTAAGTTTCTTAATAAAGCCTTTCGTCAAATTTATTTCATTATTAGTATTGTGGTGGCATCGAATCAATTGCTGGGGCGTGAAATTCGATTTTCACAAGGCGACGGCAACGTCAGTTTTGTGGGTGAAGGTCTACGAGATGAAATAGAAAACGTTGTGATTGCAGGTCGTTGAACCGCGACGCACGTTGGACTAAGTAAACAATACTTTCAGAGGCAATGGTGTGAGTTACGGCATTTCTTAACCCTATCGGAAGTTAAAGGATCTGATTAAAATGTCATTATAACTCAAATTTTTCAATATACAAACAATTCTTACTTGAATGTATTCAAGATAGCTTGGTGTAAAAAATTAAGTAACGTTTTAAATATCAAATTGAATTTAATATTGCGAGGTTTTGTTATTAACCAATCACAAGCTATAATAGGATCACGAAATTCTATTTGTTGAGTCAGAGTCAATCAAAAGAACTAAAGGACAGTGACGAGTGTTGTACTAAAATATTAAAAGCATCTAGATAGCTTCAAATTACCCAATTATTTTAACAAAATCAAAACAAAAGACAGCACAAAATGAGGTAATCTTTGCTTGAGTTTGTTTTAACCTCGCTTATTCAATTTAGACAAGAAAAGTTACAAAATAATTAAAAACTATAGTTTTTAAGCTTAATATTGATGACAATGTCACTCAGTGTCTCGATTTTACTGTTTGTAAGAGATTTATTACAATTACAAAGAAGCGAGCTTAAAAGTATAATATATTTACAAAAACGTAACAATTTTTCACAAGAAATAATGCTATAATTTATTAGTTATAATTATTAAGAGATGCAAAACTCTGTTACATAAAGTTCATATTGTATAATTGTATATCGTAAAGACAGGATAAAATTTCAAATTCACTTATACATAACATTTTAATTTTCTTTTTATTAGCTATAATATAGTTGACATTGATTGAAAGCTTGTGCGACGGCTTTAAGCATTGAATCTGCATCCACTGTCAGTGGTCACTGCCACTTTACCTATACTGAACTATTCAAGAAAATCAAGGCTTCAAATTATTAAAAATATTAGATTTTATATAAAATATATATTTATATACCTTACATTAAAATCAGAAACACAAATAGTACACAAAATAAATCTGTCAATGCCCTGTCGCTTTCTACGTGACCCGTTATTAGTGTAGGTCACGCGTATAGCTAGGCCAATCACTTTATTGAAAGTTCAACTTAATGTTCAAGTAATAAGGATGAAAGTACAATGGTGAACAGTGTAGCTAATGACCGTCGTTTCGCTATGAAGGGGCCTTGACCGGGGCTAATGCCGATTTTTTTTTAGCACACGTGTCTTTATAATTCGCAAATAGGTTATTACAGTAAAAAGTGGTTGTAGCTAAAGATATAAATGTGTAATATACATTAGGTTGAATATTAATTATGTTTTTTTTAAATATGGAAAATTGAACCTGTATGTTTGGATAAAACGTCTAAGCCAAATAAGTTTACATATTTTTTTCAGGCAGTAGGCCCCCCTCATCCGTCATAGAGCGCCAACCATCCTGGTCCTGACAACTAGCTCTTATGTAAGAAGGATTTACCTTAACCCTGGCAAGCGGATTGGAGAACACAGTCGCTCGAATCTTTCCAGTAATCGCACAGTTAAGTTATATATACATGATGAAATAAAATACAATTTCACGCTGTTTCCTGCATAGGTGGTAGATTTCCGTCCGAATTCGAGGCATCGTGTGTCGAGTGGGAGAATTCAGTGCCGCACTTTGTCTGGCCACAATAATTTAATATAATCATCATTCCCCCTAGTAGGAATCGAACCCATACCCATCACGTATACAGTCAGAGGCTGTCACACTATGCCAAAATAGCCTTTGGTATGATGGTAAATTTGATTATTCAATATAGGAAATGGCTATTTTGGTATGATATGTCTTATCTGTTTACTTTTAAATATAATCTTATATCTAATATAATATCTAAGTAATAAAAAAAAACAATCCTAAATTATTAAGTTGTACCAAAATAATTAGTATAAAAATATTTTACTTCAGTCAAATTATGCAACCTAAATCTTGGTTACCCAAAGATTATCGATTAAGGAATTATCAAAGGACATACCATTTTATACATAATATTTTTCACATAATAAGAATTATAGAAGTTCAAACTACCCTATAAAAAAACTACCAATAATTTTATTAGTAATGCATATAAGTTAGTAAGTAAGTACTCTTAATTGTACACCAAAACAAATATATAAAATATGTCAATTACAACATTAATCTTAATATTTAAAACACTACAATAGGCGAGCGATCTCTTTCAGGTAACCTTTGGGTAGAGGAGAAAATAATTGGAATAGGCGTACAGAGTAAATCGGTGCATAATATCCATTATAAGTCTAATAATACGATACGCCCATATATACACAGTTAAACCAAAACTTCATCTTGTAATGATTCAAATTAATTCGAAAAGTATTCGAAAAGCTCGACGTTTTGGACAAATCAAACTATTCATGTCCAACTAGTCCAATTAAAATTGCTTCATTTAATAATGTGTCAGAATTAGAAAAACCAAAGATGTCATTATTACAAAATCTTGGGTATGGGCGGCATAAGCTCTGTTACATTATAATTATTATTTATATTTAGTTATTTTATTATAGGGGTTCAAAAACAGCCGCTCAGACAGCGACAACGCCTCGCGCTCAGCTACCAAGTAGCAGAGTGAACGATCATCGAGGGCTGTTGACCGAAGCCACGCCCGCCTCACGCTCAGGACGCCGCGCTACATCTCCTCATCGCGGCTGGCACGATCTCACACATTGTGTGGACCTCGTGAAGAGCTTACTATAGAAATGATCCTATGAAGTAAGGTCTTGTTCCGAGTACCAATATTTTCGGAACTCAGTCTACACTAGAAAATATTGTCAGCGCGTTTCAGAAATTGCCTCAAGTAGCACACCGCCATCTAGGAACATGTCGAGAATAAAAAAAATACAGCGCCATCTAGAAGCTAAAAGTTTCTTTAAATCTACTTACAATGTACAGTGTAATTTTTTTTTAATTGTAAAAGAAACTGCTCTCTAGATGGCGCTGTAATTTTATACAAACAAATTATATGCTATCTTAATTTACAAAATAATTTCGTTTTAAATTATAAATTCGGCATCACAAATTTTGGCGCAAAAACTAAAAGTGCTATAATCGATTGACTGTCGTGTTGGAGATTGTGGTGGTGGTGATGATGGTGGTAGTCGCGGTAGTAATGGTGGTGATTATATTGGCAAGAAGTATACTCATAGTTCTAAATATATCTAATAATAATAGTTTTAATAAAAATAAATTAAATTTTATAATATTTTTTATAATCGTTTTAGATTAAAGCTTAGTAAGAATCTTTTGAGAGAGTTGCTTATCACAATAGTGGCAACTGTATAGGAATATAGCTTGACAATTATATATTTTCTACTAAATATGCCCAAAAAAAGCTTTAACGCTGTAATTATGGGGAACATAATAATAATAATAGCTTTGCTTGTTCGGAAGGTATGGTTATTAATCGTCAAAAAATTAGTTTTCAATAAAGATTGTACCTTGGATACATGTAAATTTCTTCATTATTTATTTCATAAAAGTTTACTTAAAAGTTGTTTAAGAATTAAATACATAATTACACCCATTTTATTGTTGTAGTTACGAATGTTAGTAGTAAAGCAAGACGAAAAGCATATTATGTAAACAGTACAAAGAGCACATTACTAAAAGTACGCTTTTAATAATTTGCTTAAATGTCTGTAAAGGCGCTAATTTTCAATAAAATTAAAAACAAAAAAAATAATTTCCCTTAATTCATAGTAAATCATAAAATGAAAATAAAAAAATATATATAATATAAAATATCTATAGTAACTTATCCCTTTTAGCTGGTGTAATCCAAAACTACAAACATGGAGACATCTATGATGAAAAAATTATTATATTATCTAGTATTATATTATATAGTTCACATTATTGAAAGTCAAATTCATAAAATCCAAATTTAAATACACTCTAGCAAACACTATTGAAGGTTCGAATATAAAGCAACTACCGATTCGGAAGATAGTTCTGCTGAGAGTCGGCAAGAAACTCAACAAATCTGTGGTTCTTTTCACATATAATAGCTATAATTTTCTTATATAATACGCTAGTAGCTAATTTTTCCTTTAAATATTCTTCTACCTCTTTAGAAGAGTAATTAGCTTTACTTATTAACATTGTTTTTAAATCACACATACTTTATGGACTCTACTTATTGTGTATGTGCGAGAATATAATTGATATAGACAATCTACATAATAACATAAAACATGTGAATTAGAATATTCGAATATAAAAATAATTACTTTAAGGTATACATTTTAAGGATAGTAGTGTAACTGTATAATTACAACCCACCTCTTGCCTGCGAATATTTCTCTGTTACCTTTACATCCTACCAAATGTTGCCAATTAAAAAAAAACATATTATAACTTCTTTTATATTTAATTCAAATTCAAAATCCCATCGAGTTAAAGGGAGAGGAGCTCGAGCCAGTATCGTGACCTACGTGGAGGATTAAGAAGGCTCTTTAAAATGTGCACTGACGCGTGCCTCTACTGTCCAAGCAGCTCTGTCTCTATCTAATCTTTCTTTTGTTATTGGCATTCATACTGTAACAATTAAGCAAGTTTCGTACTTTCTCGAAAAGTTTTATTTTTCTGTTTGTAACTAATAAGTATTCAATAACGACACAAATTTTTGATTTGAGTGAAATGTCTTCTATTTCACAACAGCTAAGGTAACTTCATATGACCATAAATCGTACAAAAACTGATTTTAGAGTTATAAATTTTAGCTTTCTTTTTTTTATTATTATGACACATACGAGAAATAACATCATAGTCCATTTGGAAGTTGTCAGAGTACCTACCTGAAACCATTTTCATGACATTGATTCGAACTTCCTTCCTCCGCTAGCATTGAAATGGATTTAAATCACTATTATCCACTATTTCATATTACACAATAGTACCCCATAAGAGTATAGAGCTATAAAATTGAATCAGTAGTGATAGCAAAAGCGAAGGAAAGTGATGTTGGAATATTTGGTAACCAGCCACGTGTGGACGCATATAAATGAACTGGACAGACAGGGTCGGGTCTAGGTTTCTTAAAAGTCTTATGAGGAATGCGTTCATTTTACAAACTTTACTTCCTGTCTATTATACATGAAGGATTTGTTTCAATTAATTAAATTATTTAGTTAGAGCAAGCAATAATTGAGTTGCATAAATAATAATATTGTAATGAATTTTTCGTACATTTCGACCTACAATAGCTTAATACTTAAAAGCACTATTTACTAATATTAGGTACAGCTGAGAATAGTATATCAATGCAATATTAGTTATGTAAACTTCATTATCAACGGCCAAAAGATAACCTATTAATGACTGGTTTCCATTTCCTACTAATTTCTAAATATTCGCGTAATCTAACGCCGCATTTATAAAATAAACTGCACTTACAGGTTGTTGAAATACATCAATCAGCATTTTTTTAAATTTTTAAATACATCCCTGGTTAGTCTGGTACAATTTTCTCTCGATTACGTTTCCCGATCATTTGGTATGCATTCATTCGTATATGTTACAAGAATGACGGCAGCCTACGTGACCGCGTTAGACAATTCAAATAATCAAAACTCCACTTTCTCCGTACGATGTAGAGTATCATTTTGATTGTTTTATTTTTCATCGTTCTATTGTGATAAGCGTTCGGTTTAGGAACTATCGAAAGCCGCGAAGAGGCAGCATGTTACGTCCGGATACACTAAGTGAAACCTATACGTTAGTTACATACTAATTAATAATGTTTTAAGTTATAAGTATGGGTGAAAGAGGAAGAGACGGCTGGTTTCTGATGTTGAGTCGCGCCGACCAGGCGACCGCACGAAATGAAGTTTTCAGCTGTAAGTATTATGGATCCGCAGTGTCAGTGTAATATGAAGTGTTGTGTTTGTGTAAAGTGTTTTGTACGGTCTGGAAATAGTACTGCTGGAAGACATTGACTTTCTTCATTTCCATTAAAAAAAATTTGCAAAAATTTTATTAAAAACACAGAGCTACACATTATTTATTTAAAATCGTAGTAATTCAAAGTTTTTTTATTAATGTCACGTATACTTTTTTATAATTTAGTATAGTTTTTGTAGGGACATAATCGTCTGAAATGTTTCGTTGATTATTTTTAAGAATGTTAAACAATAATTAATATTTATATTAAGTCTAAAGTATCAAAAGTAACCACTTTGAATGTGTGTTTCAGATTACTTTGGTGTTGTGTACGTGTGTGTGGGCAGTGTTTGCAGATGTTGCTCATATTAAAGCAGCAAAAGCAAAATTACTAGGTCATTTGGCGGGAAAACATCATAAGCGTGGCATTTTATCAGCTGTTCCACCGTTTAAGTTGGGACATGATATTCCACATGTAACTCATTCAGTATTAAAGCCTTTTGTTGTAACGTACCCACCTACCGCAGCTGTAGCAGCCGTAAAGGTACCAGTACCTAACCCTCATGTACCAAGATTCCCAGTTCCAGTGGGACACAGAGTACCTGGCTTACCACATCCGCACTATGGACTTACGTTTCCTCATACAAAATTTGTCGCGAAGCCTGACCACCATTTTCACCATCATCATCATCATGTAGCTCCAAGGCCAACAGTTCCAGTTCTTCCTGCTGCTCCCGTTAGTCATCTAGCTCCAGTGGCTCCTGCACTTCCAGGACCTCAACCGAATATTGCTATTGGACATCCTGCCCCAGTGCCAGCAACTCCAGTCATTCTACCAACATCAGTCTTACCTGCTCATCAATTACCATTTGCTCCAAATCACTTACATCTCAAGCCATTCTTGCCCGCAGCTGCAATTCCATTGCCTCCAGCTCCAGTGCCTGTACTACCCACACCAATATATCCTCTAAGACAACCTTTCCCTTATGTAATTCGTCCTGGTGGCGCAGTTCAAACCTCTATTTTCGCTACATATCCTAGATTTCCGCTTATAAACAGTTATCAAGCACCTTTGTTCCCCCTCCAAGTTCCTCCTGCTCAAGCTTACCCTGAAATACTATTAGACCGCCCTCATATCCAACCTTACCAAGGTTTTGCTGAGGGAGTTGGTCACCATAAAATAGTAGAACAACAAAATCCTTTTATACATCCTAATCAATTGGTGCCCCAACCCGCTGTCCATGTACATGCTACCCAAGAACTTCAACCGGCTTTCCATATTCATCCAACCCAAGAAACACTACAACAGCCAGCCTTCCACATTCATCCCACACAGGAAACCTTACATCAACCCAGTGTCCACCTACACCCAACTCAAGAGACTTTACCACACCCAGAATTTCATTTACACAATACACAAGAAGTTTTAGTGCAACCAGACTATCACTTGCATCCCACTCAAGAAACTTTACTGCAACCAGGTTTTCATTTGCATCCCACTCAAGAAGCGTTACCACAGCATGGATTCCATTCCCACCCTTCTCAAGAAGTACCTCAATCGCCTGTGCCCTTACAGCCCACTCAGCCATCCTTAGAACACGATGGTTGGTCTCCAGTACCTGCCCAAACCCATGATTTAACCCCTCAAGATGGTCACTTCCCACAACAAGGTCATCATTTTACACAAGAACAAGGAAATCAAGTGTTTGAACATCACACAGAGGATCAATACAACGATTTCCAGCATCAACTTCAACACCATATTCAACAACAAATAGAACAGGCGCAGTACGAACAGGGCTTAAATAATCAACAACAGCCAGCTCCAGAATATGGGGTACCGCAACAAGATTTTAATCATCAAAATGAATATTCTCAACACTCCCAAGATTTTTCACAGCATGGACAGAATTTTGGACAACAGGATCAGGATTTTGGACAGCACGACTATAATCTAGGTCAATCTGGACAAGAATATGGACTACCACAACAGGGTATTGAGGGTCGCAGTGCAGAAGATGGAGAACAGCAATTCCACAATCATATACCTTTAGGTCTTCAACCGCCTCTCGATAGACCTCTAGATCACTTCCAATAGTTACGACTATATTAGTATAGTTTGTAACTTAATGTTTGCGCTGACTAAAATTATAACATCAATTATTTCCTCTGTTCATTTTATTTCAGTAGTTTTTTAAATTATTGACGATTAAATTGTTTATATTAAACATGTTTGATATATTGTAAAGTCAGCGCTTAGGCATCAAATTGAGTGCATTTATGCGATGTCCCTACCTCGTCGAAAGCTTTTAAAGTTAAGTTTATATAGATCGTTATATATAGGTGTGATGTTTAGAATGATATTTTTTAAATATAAACTTGAACTAAATTCAAGTCTTGATGCCTATATTATAAACAGTACATCCGGGGTGTAAGTATACTTCAATATCAAAGGGTTGCGATCGTTGGCTAAGTTACTTTTTAATGTTATATATCTATAAGTTATAATTTTATATTGAATGTACAAATTGCCTGCTATTTTGCGAGTATTATTAATATAGCACTAAGTTTATTTATTTATTGTAAAACACTTTTTAATTAAAATAATAAGTTAAAATGGCATTATTAATTTAAACCTGTAAATAAACAAATGCAATTTTAATCAAAATATTACAACGCAAAATAGAAAACTTATATAATAATTATTAACAAGCGGGGCCAAACCTTAGTAGAATGTATTTTTGTTAACATTTTTTTTTTTTAAAGTGTTATTCCCACACTTAGGAAATTGAACGGTTTTCAAGAGGCGCGGGTTCAAATCCCGCTGCGTTCAAATTTTTATACGTTTTCTAAATATGTCTAAATATGTCTTAGTAGAATGTAAATTAAAATTACAATTTACAATTTTATATTTTTTTTAGGTTTTTAAGTTCACACAAATAAAATCTTAAACAGAATGACTGTAATTTATTTTATTATAATTCAATAAAGACCCTATTGCGAGAAAGTAGCATCTATTTTTATTTAATTTCTTTAAATTCCTGCATCCAACACGTAATGCCTTAAAGGTGAAAGATCGATATGACTTGCTTTAGCAGCTTCACGTTTTCATAAGCAGCGCAAGCATTAAGCATTTTCCGCCCGCGATTGAAGTATTATGTATGTGTGGACAGGGGAATGGTGGAATGTAGAGCCGTATTTTATCTTACCAGAACCGGGAAATTAAAAATAATTTAAATATAATCAGGCCCGGAGTGAGAATGCCAATCCCAATTGTTTCCCACGAGACCTCCTAACACTACCTGACTCCTGAGCTATCACTAAGCTCGCTGATCGCCTCGGCTGGGCCTCTTTCGAGTAATCGAAGACCTCACCCGGCTGGGTTGATGGCCCAGATGGCTTAAAGCTCATCCTTCTAATTCTATTAACCCATTCCCATTATTAGATCCCGCGTATGACACGCCCATTTTAGTGGACGGTGAAGACCTTCGTGGTCAGAGGGCCTCAACCTGGAACCATTCGCCCACTCCCCATCGAGGACATTGAGAAGATAGCACGACTGAGTGAGAGTCGAACCCACAACCATCGCATTAACAGTCAAATGCTTTCTCACTTATTACTAGATTTTCCTCGCATATGCAACCGTTACATAATTGAAATAATATAATTCATACAACTCTCCCTTTCTCTATATATAATATACATCCATAAATAAATTGAATAACAAAATGAGTCACTGTACATAATTTGTAATTTCCTTCAGAAAATGTAGAGCTGATTGTGTAAGAGACAGGGCTTATATGTAATTAATCACAATTTACAATTCCCGGTCGTACTAAGTAGGGCACACGTGTACATTATACACTACTATTAACTTGGATCTGGCCATTCGATAACTGTCACTTTTGTCATATTTGACAACAATTGTCAACCCAACGTTTTTTATCAATAATATATTTTTGTAAGGATTTGAAGAATAATTTTGATTAATATTCAGCCGTAAGCTTCAGTTTCTTTATATATAAATGGGTTATTATTATAAAAAATAATAATATATTCATTTAATTTTTTTAGTACTTAATTTAGTGTTACTTTCTTTTTCAATTATAACCTTATCTAAAAGTATATGTTTGTTATCTTAATAGTATCTAGCAAAAGTTTTGTTCTATATTTATACATACAATGCAGTGCGTAAAGAAGCGGGATATACGAAATTAAACAAATAAATGATGACATAACTTAATGCGTTTCTGGTCTTAGGAAAGCTTTTGTCCTCATTGCGTTTTTTAATTTATATAACTTTTTGTTTTAGGTTGAAATAGATCAGTCTATCATCCGTTTATATTGCATCAGTTTATATTATTCTACAAAATGTACTGCTTCATCTCATTCATGTATTATCTACTATACGTGATACTGGCTGATTGTTTAGCGCTTGTCATCGTAAAATCAGGCTATTGATAAACTAAGAAAAGCTAAACTATTAAATAGTTTGAAAACATTTAGATTTCTATACATAATATATATTGTTTAAATACCTCTTTCGCCTGCCACTCTTTCGTTTTACTGATTAGAAACTAAAACCTAGCATGTAGGGTCCGTGATTATGCGTAAGGTAGAACTAAAAGAGAATTTCTCCAAGATCCCACAGAAATATAAGGCTATTACGATTTACATTCAAGGCTACGAAAGATATAGATATAAATAATCTCGTCGTAAAGTCCGCAAACAAAGCTGCGGGAGACGACTTGTAGCAAAGTACATTTGTATGTATTACGAAATTTCAACGACATATATTATTGGCTACTTCTTTCAAGAATAACACAAAACCTATTATAAAATATCCATTACGTATATTAATTTATAACAGACTATGCGACAAATGTAGTTAGAGCAGGTTATATCTCATGCATTGGGACATTAGGCCATATACGCACTGGTCCCTGTAAATATTTCCTTATAGGTTGTTTTTACCGGAAATTTCTCATTCGCATGTCACTGATTTTTTATGTTTACGGCGCTTTATTTCGTTATGTTTAGAACTTGGGTCTTTAACACATTGCACACTTTCATCAAAACATTGAACTTATTTTTTTGATTTTTCAGTTATTGAATTAACTGACCATAAAAGCAACAATTCTATATTTTTGATCTATATTTGCTATACAAGACAGAAAAAATTATATTGAGTGAGCCGTACAATATGCCACTTGACATAAAACGAATGAACGGGAAGACTACTTGTTGAAAATTACTGTTTTTTTTATCTTCAAGCTTTACCGCATAGCAATGGAAACAGGCAGAAACTAGTGTCAAGACCCACCTTGCACTACTTTACACCCAAATTTGGGACATTGTGTGTTTATTGGCGGAACTGAATGCTGCGCTTTATCTTACCACAGCCTTCGAGCAAACGATCGTTCTTCCGAATTTCTACTCAGATCGAACCCACAATCCATCGCGTTTACACTTACGTCATACGCTGTCCACTGCACTACGATGTCCGATATACTGTAATACGAGTAATAGAAGAGTTGTCTTAAATTTTGTTAATTAGTCTTTACTATAATGTAAGTCATTAACTAAATACTCTTGAAAAGCGATTATTACCCTGTAATGACAGTTATTGTCTAAAATGAACTTTTTTAAAAGGCAAATATTAAAGCAAAAGTGCCTAATAATATTTTGTTTGAATAATTAAATAATGAATCCAATCATTACTTAAGTGCCAAATCCGTAATCCGTAAGAATCCGTAGTATATTTATAAGGAGAAGAATAAATATGTTTCAGTCATCACTTATACAATGGACAATCTATATGCTAGGTGTGAAGAAGTTTTTACCAATACATTAATATCGACTATCCAACGCGACCGCTTGGTTCTCTCATTGTCAGAAGTAACAAAATTAGTGGCAAAATCAAAAATACCAAACAGTCTACAAGGATGTATTATTTCAAGAGCTCTTAAAATCTTAAGATCTATAGAGGATCAGAAAAAGCTTTTAGATCTAGGTTTCGCAATATGCGTACCGCATCCGCTGTGTGGGCAACGTAATTTAACTTTAGACGAACTGTGGGAACTTCCGTTGGAACATGAATGGCTGTGCAGTAAATGTGGTCGACCTCTATACGATATATTGGTGAATAGAGAATTTGGAGAAGAACAGTGAAGTAAATTGATAAATGAAATAGTGGCACTAGTGACCTTTTTTACTTTTTTTTATATTTAATTGTTTATATGTATTTATGTTTGTAGAGATTTTTTTCTTTAAAGAAAGTAATCAAAACTGTGTAGAATTTTTTTATTTATAATAAAATTATTATAAATATAATTTTGGTACATTTTGTTTAAATAAAAAATTAAAATGTATGTATAATTTATTTAATTTCTCAAATTTTACAGATAGAAATATAAATTTTCTTAAAAACGAACTATAATAATAATAAAATTAGCGTTGCCTTTATATAAATAAATATATATATATATATATTGTAGTATTGGTTAGACGCACATAGTTCTATAAAAAATACTACAACACCATATTATTTTTTTTCAAAAATTCTCCACATGGTCCGTCCCATCGTCCCGCAGTGGAAGAGCGTCTAGATGTACACGCAACAAATGTGGAAAGCTGAGTGTCTTGACTCTAGGTTCTCTCTGACTAACCTGCATTGTAGAAAGAAGCGTGAACCTTTTTAAGTGTGATTTACTTAATTGTATGCAAAAATATCCCGCTGCGTCCAAATTTTACCTGTTTTCTACTATATAGGATATTATATAGAAAGTCTAGTTACATTTCAGTAATGATCTGTTTTCTTTAATCATTATGTAACGCTGTAAGCGCTTTGGATATGCTGGTATCACAATAATTATGCTCGAAATGACCGACATAATAATATACGGTATTACCGAGACAAGTACATGTACTTGACATGTTACTTAAATAATAGAATTTAAAATATAGTTTATGTAATCGTATAGGGTTAGTTTTGTAATTTTAGACCAAGGTACGAATTTGGCGACAGGACATTCTTTAATTATACAACGGCAAGTTTCTTAGTAAATGTTCCTCAACAAAACCTTGGATTTTCCATTAGAATTTATTGTGATTTCCATTAAAATTAATATACAATTATAACTACAAATAAACTAACGCAGAAAAATTTATATTATTTTCACTTAATGTAACATTGTACATAGTTTGCAAGAAACATAAGGTTTATTTATTATACATATTTAACATAAATTATGGTTAAATTATCAAATAGTCAGCTCAAAAATATGTTACAAAAGTAATAATTGATATTCATAATTATTATTTAATAATAAATTGTTCATCTCATCCAGTATTACACGTATGAGAATGTAAGTGATTATGAACATCTAGACTAACAGTCTAGACTAAATGTTAATTCAGTCATATTCATATAAAAAAACATATTTACAAAACGTATAACCATTTTTAAAGCGTGTGAATAATACTTTAAAAATATTAGAAATAATAGGTTAAAAGACCTATTTAGAAAACAGATAAAAATTTGAACGCAGTGGGATTTGAACCCGCGCCTCTTGAAAACCGTTTAGAGCGCTTAAACGAGGAGCGGGTTCAAATCCCGCTGTGTTCAAATTTTTATACGTTTTCTAAATATGTATTTTTCAATTTCCTAAGTGTGCGATTAACACTTTAAAAAATGTTAAAAAATATTTAATAAATAGCATTCTCTCTTGCCAAACGATTGTTCGTAGAATAATCTTTGGGTAGCAGAAATTTGTAAAAATCTCTCTACAGAGGTGCTAACAACAAATAAAAGTTGTAATAATCGTATAAGAATTTTGACGTAGCTGGATGAAGAACGCATGGCTTAGCGGTCAGAGCGCTTGAACGGTTTTCAAGAGCCGCGGGTTCAATCCTTTTGTGTTCAAATTTTTGTACGTTTTCTAAATATGTCTTTTTCAATGTCCTAAGTGCGCCATTAACACTTTAAAAAATGTTAAAAAATAATAGGTTAAGTTAAGGTTTTTATAGTGGTTTTATTGTTATGCTAATGGAAGCGCGAATCTCCTGGAATAAACATAATTAAAAGAAGGTTCCAGTCACTAGTAGGTTTGTGTAAGAAATTTATTACAAATAATATTAATTAATTATAATTACATTTTATTCATACTACATTCATATTTATACATTTACAATTCAGGCATACTAATATTTTTTTGTATTTTATAAACAAATAGTTATAGCCAGCAATTTTCTTTACGTGAACTTCATAATCTATGTCCATTTTTTTCGTTAAAATATTATGTTTAGTTATTATTTTGTAAAAACGAAATATCTCGATTTTTAAAAATGTCGGAGAATCTTTTTTGAATACCTCTCTTTATTGCTTACTGAACCTTTATGCCAAATTTCAGTTTTCCTTCAGCCAGTAATTTCGGCTGTGTGTTGTTTGTGATTTAATAAGTAACTCAATAGCTTAATATAGATTCGAGTACATATATGTATAATGATTTTATTAATTTTTTCAGTTCACGTTTTCCTACATAACTGGGTAGTCAGAGAGAACCTAGTTCTCCACTTTCCACCCGAAATCGAGACATTGAATGTATCGGAACTCAACGCCGCGCTTTGTTTTAGCTAGAGCAGAGAAATGAAAATAATTTAAATATTATCTTTCCTCCAATTAAGAATTAAATTCACAACCCATCGCGAATTTACAAAAATACAATCAAACCAAAACAAGTTAACAGGTTAATATTACTTACTCAATATTAGGAAACCTTTAATAGTACCATGAATGTTAGTACTTTGAATTAAATGCAACGTAAATATAGTAAAGGAAATGAAATTTCATTCACATCCTGGTGATTCATTCAATAATTTTAGGTACTAAGTCTAACTTTATACCTAGGTCTGGTTATAGTAACTAGAGGGGCGTGTAGGGCCTATAAAAGCAACTGGCCCTGTTAAAACCTTAGTCAGTCAGAATCCAGATCGACAACACTTGAAAATATGAAGTCTATCGTAAGTAATGTTTTATTTACAAAAATATACGATAAAGAATTGTAATTTTTTTACTTTTATCATATCATAGTCGGTAGAGGTAGATAGATCGAATACAACAGCGAATTTTGGTGTTGCGCGTTGGATGGCATATGATAATATCGTGCCAAATCTTAGTATAGTGACTGCAATTTTATGTGAAATTAAACTTTTTTTTTTAATTCACGCTAAGTAGCATGGGCAGAGATCCTAAGAACTCTAGTATAAGAAGACACTCCGTTGTCCACTTTCAGCCTGAATTCAAAACATTGCGCGTTGAGTAGGGCAATTTAAATATAATGTGTGAACTCTGGCCATCGAATCCGCAACTATCACATTTACAATAGGACTTGCGCCGCGATGGCCTCATCAAAATATTAAATGTTTGATTGCTTTATGAACCAAGTTTACATATCAAAATCAAACCTTTGTCATATAAAACTATTCATATTTTAGACACTGAGATAAAAATGCTAAGTATTTATATAAAAATATTATTAAAAAAATAATATAATAAACATCATTTTAATTTTTTCAGATCTGCGTTCTCGTTTTGGTCGCGGCCGTCTACGGCGCTGGAGAGAAAAAACAAGAGAAACGCGGTCTGCTGGGTCTCGGATACGGCGGTGGTCTCTACGGTGGTCACGGTCTGGGTCTGTACGGTGGTCACGGGCTTAATCTGGCCTCGGCTCCAATTGTAAGCCATAGTGTGGCTATTCCTGCTCCTGTCTACAGCCATAGCATCGCAGCTCCCATCCTAGACCATGGTCTGGTTGGTGGACATGGTCTCTACGGTGGTCACGGGTTGATTGGTGGTCATGGGTTGATTGGTGGTCATGGGTTGATTGGTGGCCACGGACTCATCGGGGAACCACTGCTAGGTCTCGGTCATGGCGGCTGGCATTGAGGCTACATTATGTATCCATAAAATGTACAAAATTAAGGTTACATCATGCAAGCACTCACGATGAGTGGGTCTTTCAGTGCCAAATTAAATTAATTAATATTTGGGTGTTTATATATTATTAAGATGAATAAAAATTAAAAACATTAGTATATGGTTATTTGTTATTTATTTTTTATCTGTCATTTATAAACGATTGCTTAGTAACTTTAAACAAATATAATACGTAGTGTTTCTCACGCTAGGAAATAATTAAAGGGTAACAACGTTCATTGACCTTGTGCTAGAAATTTTTAATCAAGTATAAAGAGATATCACAGAATTATATATACATATATATATATTATATATATCAATAAATCTTTAAAACTTTTGTAAGACCGTTTATTAAACACGGAACTTGCGACATACCACGGACGGTATTTTATAGTAGATTTTCTTAACTACTTGAGAATATTATTAACACCATTATACAGTTGAGGTCTTGGTGGCGTAGTGGGAAAATGTCTTACTGTAACCGCGTCTGGTTGTGGGTTCGATCCCCTCTCGGTGGAATGATCACAATTGAACTATTTTAATTTTTCCTCTCTTGTGTACAAGATAGCCATTCAACACAAAGTGCCTCGAATGAGGGCGGAAATAGGATACCAGAGTTTTTTGTCACTAGGTTCTCTCTGACTTTGGTATGCAGGTAAAAACGCAAAAAAATAATAATTTTAATACCACTATTATCCAGTTGATAGAAATCACATAAAATATCTTTTTAAAGATTTTTTGAATTTTGAAGTTAAGTTGAAGTAGAAATGTTCAATAATTTAATAAAACTTTTGATTGATTTGATTTTTTAGGTTTAATTTCTTTACAACATTTGTATGAAACCTTTTTATACATTGGTGGCACTTAATGTCGTCTGTTAAGTCTACTATATTTCAAAAATGATAATATGTATGTTCAGATGGCAATAGGACCCAGTACTATCAAGTAGATAATAAAAAATTACTACTAGTGTGAATCATATATTTTTGAGTTTAACCTAATATGAAAAAAATGTAAATTATTACAAATAATGCGTCATACATGTTATATGTTTTTAAAGTTCATACAGGTGTAATAACAAGATTGTTAGATAAATGCCATATTTCAACAGAGCAGCAAGTTTTTAAGTAATCTAGAGCTATAGGTAGTGTAATGTTACAACAACTTATTACGTAATATTTGACATACTGATATTATCAATTATACAAGTGTATATTAAAATATATAAATATGTGAGACCATTGTGGCGCAGTGTGACAGCGGCTAACTGGAACCGCGATTCGTTGTGGATTCGAGTCTCAATCGACGGAATAATTATGTTTAAAATATGTTCATTTCTCCGCTATGATACTTAAAGGGAAAGAGCAGCGTTGAGTTCCGCCACTCTACACACAATGTGTCGAACGGAGTGTGTTGACGCTAGGTAGGTAGGTTACGCACTGACTACACTGCTAAGCGGGAAAAATGTGAAGCTATACAAATTGAAAAATAGACATGGTTATGGTAGTTTAGGCCTAATGTAGACTTAAAACGATACAATCATTTTAAACTTAGTCGTTTTGAAAGCCTACTATTAGATAAATGTTTCGAGATAATAATCCAATTTGGTCAGTGCAAGTTATTTGCAGTTACGAAATGTTTATATTTCCATACTAAGTTGCTACTGAATTAGCATTGAGTTATTCTAAATTTATGCTACTTTTTTTTTAGTTCAAAGCCTAAAAAAGTTCGTATTTGTAGAAGATCAGTACAGTGTGTTAAGCGAGGAAAGTTGCTGGTTATTTATTTATATATAATTATCTTAGATTTTTTATTACATTTATGAGATTCGGGGCAGAGGGAATCTACTGTTAAGAAATGTATTTGCTATTTATCCGAAATCGAGTTGAGTGTGAAACTGTAAGCCGCGTTTTATCTTACTACAGCGAGAAAATGAAAATAAATTAAATATAATTAATCTACTAAGTAGGGTGCAACCCCACAATCATCGCGTATATAATCAGACGATGTTTTACTGAGCCACTATAGCCTCCATTGGATATTTACCTCCATAGGATTTTCGTTTAGTAACGCAATTACTCAATATAGAGAGATCCTCAAGGGAAATTGATGGCCCTCTACACGGTGGGAAGAAAACATAATTAAATCACAACAAGCAATAATTGGTTCCAAACTGCACCAAATAGAGAAAAGTATTAGTAGAGGATGCCGTTACCCAGTCTAGGAACCATGCATAACCAATATTATTAAGCCTGTTGTAAAAAAATATTATTACAATTTTATAGTACAAAGATATTAATTTAGGTAATAAAAATATTAACAAAAAATGATAATATATATAAGTTATTCGTTTTTAAGTTATAATGCAAAAATGATCAAATTTATATAATACAATCCCTCTTTTCCTCTCATACTAAAGATAGATATTGGAAGTAAACACGATTCAAAGTCACTACTCTACTACTATCGACCAGTTACTTTGTTTAGTCTTTTTGGTATATCACAAGTCAACGAAGGTCGCAAATTTGAACATATTATGTTCTAAAATGACGTTATCGTCCATACAGAAACAAATTCTTAATAAAAAAAATTATCAAATCTATACATTTACTAACTTGATGTAATAAAATATAAATATTATTTTTTTAAACCTTAATGACCTTAGGTTTTCTTAAATATAATTGCGTTTATTTGAATTGTATGAAAATATTTATAAAAAGTTCTAAGTTCGAATTTGAGTCGAGTACTTCTTATAATAAAGTATAGATAGATAGATTATAGATGTATTTTAATATGCGTTCAATAAGTATATTTCATTTGTATCCATTTAAGTTATTTTCATTTCCTTGCTGTGGTAAGACAAAACGGCGTAAAGTTCCGTCACTCAACACAGAATATCTCTAATTTGAGCAAAAAGACTAGAACAGCAGGTTTTGACAGTAGGTTTTAGGAAGGTATGTTTTAACTTTTGTTATACCATGAAACTAAATAAATCCACTCGGGGAAATTATTATATTTGAAATATTTTCATTTCTCCTCATTATCGTTTAGCATATCATATCTAGTACCTTAGACAAATCGATTCCCACTCGGGGGAACGATTATATCCGCTCTGGTGACAAGACAAGAAAATGCAGCTTTGAGTTCCGGACCCCTATACGCAATATTCGTGCGGAAAGTGGAGTGTCTTGAGTTTAGGTTCCCTCTGCCTACCCAGCAGTGCGGGAAAAAATGTGAAGCTAATAATAAATAACAAGTTAGGTAATTAATTAATTCGATATCCAAACTTTGTCGCATTTCATATTGTACTGATTTTATATTTATAATTTTGAGATTAGTAATAATTGTAACTATAATTGTTATTAAGTTCTTATATACCTATAAATTGACTGATATAATTAAAATTTTTTAAAGGTATTACGAAGACAGAATAACAATTGTTCTAGATTAGACTTCCTTCATAGTCTAAATCCTGACTTAGTAACATCCTACTAAAGCCTTAGACTTAGTAACATCCTACTAAAGTCTGTATTACTAATTTAAGTGATATCTTGTTGAATGAATACTGTGACGAACATAGAATATAAATGTTGAAGCTTGAGAAAATTTAATAATACCCAGACGTCCACGCATTGATGGTTCTTCTCGTGCTGTAAATGTTCGTGGGCTGCGATAATAATTCAACATCAGGGGACTAGCCTTTTGCCTGGTCTTAATATATATTAGAAAACTATCTACTTATCAATTGTTGGGATCAGACCATATCAATATACTATATAGAAGAGAATGTAAACGTAATACCTTTGCCATTAACCAAACAACCCGAATTATATATATATTAAGCTTTTTTTTTCCTTTTACGTAAAAAAATTAGAACGCTCTCGTATCACTCTTTATTTATAAACTACATTTACTAAAAAAAGGCTGATCGTTTCATATAGACTATTTTGTACGACAAGAACGTGGGCACGTTTTTTAATACTGGTTTACTGCAATAAAACACAGCTATCAAGAGGTCATTATATCGCCAATATACATCTCCTCAATGATGTATCGTAAAATTAAGGTATTTTAGCAAAAGCCACACATATTTTTCTACCTGTTATGCTAATTACAAACTACATGAGTTTTTATAAGTATTTATGTAAATATAGTATATGACTGTTTAAAATATTAATTAATGTATCTCCAATATGACATCAACGATGATTCTGTAGATCTATTTAAATTATTATAGTTCTATCTACATATGAAATTTGGAAAAACCAAACAAGTCATGTTATATAATATAAGTGTACGATAATATTAAAGTAAATTATAAAATTGGTACTCTAATAAAGTATTTAGGTATTGACAGGCAATTACCTGAAATTATTTTCAATTATGTTATTTTTGTACATATTCCAGCATTGCTCTTAGGAAAGTTGTTGGAACAAGCGACGGCATCCATACACAAAGTTCTTGCAGCTTTATTAATAAAAACGCAGCGAATCGCACAGCAGTATAGACAATAAAATAAGTTAAATAAAAGTAAAGAGAATCTATTCATCGAGACAGCGTCAAGCAACTTCTTCGCTTACCACGTAATCTCTAAATATCTCTATCATGTCTTGAGCGGCGGAACTCAGCACCGTTTTACCAAAGCTGAAAGGGAATATAGTTCTAATATAATTATTAACTAAGTGGAGATGGAACCTGCAACCCTGGCGCATTCAGATGCTATTCCACTGCGCCATGTCGTTCTCGAATTATTTTTTTTATTTGTATTAATTTTAAAGTAAAGATTTATTTGCAGTTTCTTTTCTACATAACTCACATTCAAGTGCAGTTGTATTTGACATCGTAAAATACATACAAAGGTCAGTTCAGAAAATATTTATATTACGAAATTAGGTGCGTCTATATTATAATTAGTTTATATGGCGTTAGGACCAGCACTCAGTATGAAATAGCACTTAATATGGCAAACATAAAAAGGAATAATATATCACTACGCTCACACGCTATAATTTAGTGACACGTTATTCCGTTCTCCATATGTACTTAAAACTGAACTTTGACTATATTTTATAAAAACATCTTGAACGATATTTGCTTTTCCTTTATTGATATACTAATAAAATGTTAATGAAACTACTTGTTAAAAATATTAGAATAAATACCTATTAACATTCTCGTAAACGTGTATGTAAAATTTAAACGTATTTTGAAACTTTATATTATTCTAATATAATAAAATAAATTTTAGTTATTTATATTTCTACATATTAATTAAATAACTTTATCAAGAATTAGAGTTCTAGAAAGAAAAAAATCTAAATATTTACATATTTTTTTCAAAATTTTGTATTTTAAATTGTATGAATATTTTAAGATAACTTAAAAAGTCAAAATAATATTCATAGTCTCCAATAAAGTTTTTTAAATCATAAATATGAATAAAAGAGTTGTATACTTCGGTCTTGTAAGGCAATGTGCAGCTATAATGAAGGAATACAGAACGTAATATTCTAAATAAGCGTAAAGTAGAGATTGTATCGACGTTAGGTTTTTTTTAAGCTACTTTTATAAGTAAAGAAAGTATACCGCAAAAAAGTAAAAACATTGCTTTAAATTTATTTTATCATACCAATCCGTTTTCCACTTTCCAGCTCAACTACAGACATAGTTTGCCACTTGACAAATAGCATGTTGAGTGGCGGAATTCAACCGCGCTTTGGCTTACAGCAACGATAATAATTTAAAAGTAATAATTCCCCAGAGTGGGAATCGAACCCAAACATAAACTTAATTGAAAAATATAAGTCATTAATTACTTAATTTCGCGTCCTAAAAACATTTTTTGTAAATTCCATATGGCAGGTTGATGATTTATACATATAACAAAATTTATCGCGCCTACATTTGAAAAAATCCTGAAAGTGTTTTAAAATACTTGCTGTATCATTGAAAGTTCCGCTAAAACTTGTTAGTATAGTCGTATTCAATTTAAACAACAAACAAACATATTGGTTTTTTTATTTATGTACTTTGACTCTTAATAAAATAACATTTCTATTATAATCAATCCCTGTAATTATATTAATATGACCGTTAAGATTAACGTCTATATTATTATATAATGTAAAAATATTTTCTAAATCTTCTTGTTATTGGTTTGCTAATTTACAGAATGCTCATATACTTATAAGCAAAGCGCGGATTGTGTTAGAAAATACTTATAAGTTCCGTATGTGTAACACTATATGCATTTTTTTTTAAATATTATACACATTAAACAGATACAGAGAATACTTCTTAATAGCTTTCTTGCTCACAATATACTGATTCTATTCACAACATTCTTATATTATGTATATAATAACGACAGCGGCTGAAACGACAGTGTTTTTTGCTATACCGTCGTTTCAGCCCCTGCGACTTGCAAACGCATTATCCAAACTAATCTCTATCATATTTTTTCATATTCATGCATCTATGATCTTAGTTTTACATTTTTCATTTAAATCATTCATATTTATATTAGGTGAAATGTTTTTCATTTCAAGAAGGAACTCTGAAATAGTCCATTACTCTTAAATAAATGGTTTAAAATCCTGTTCCGCTCGGACGAGATGTGATGAGCTTATTATTAGAACTCGGCCTATCTATATATAAGGTGACCTCGCTAATTTGACGATAGTTGTGAAAGCCTGCGGTCGCATCACACCATACGTGGATAACTTAACAATAATAGCAATATGAAGTTTTTGGTAAGTTGCTCTGCTTTTTTATTAGGCCTTTCATTAATATTATGTTTATTTTTTATTTCTCATAATGTATTATTTCATATTGTACATAATTTTACTAATTAGTTATTTATCATTTTACAATTAATTCATTAAATATAATAAAAACTGATAATGGAATATATTCTTTTTTCGTTATTAAAACGTGTTAAGTTAGAATAAATATAGCATTTTAAGCTTATTACATTTTACAGTAAAATAATATATGTTTGTGGTACATTTTGTTTCAAATGACAAGTTTTATAACTCAAACAACTTTTAAATCATATTTTAAAATAATAAACTTCAAAGCTGTTTAACAATTGTGGTTGACAAAGGAACTTATGCATCATTTCTTCTCAAAAATCCAGAAACAAGAATATTAAATACAAATATTTATTCCAGTAAAATTTAAACCAACAATTCCAATTTCCCAATTATATGACAATCCAATTAATACAATGATATTCTTGATATGACCTATGATTACAATTATTGATCGATGATTTCTTTTTACAGATTATCCTTGCTGTAGTAGCTGCGGTGAGCGCAGTCCCCGTGAGCAAGGATAAACGTGACAAGCGCAGCTATGACCTGGCCTATGAAAACCCCGCCCAATACGGCAATTTGGCCCAATACGGCAACGTAGCCCAATACAGCAACGGAGCTCAATACGGCAACCCAGTTCAATACTCCAACTTGAAGTCAAACTCCGTTCAATCATCCTCCTACCAATCCAACAAAGTTGAATCCACCTCCTCGGAATCGGCATTGGTTCAACCTGCTTTCCAAGCTGTGGCCTACCAGCCTTCGGTTGTCCAACCTTCTTACCAAGCGGTGTCTTACCAACCAGCAGTAGTCGCTCAACCTTCTTACCAATCCGTCTCTTACCAACCAGCAGTAGTCGCTCAACCTGCTTACCAATCCGTCTCTTACCAACCTGAATACCAGTCTGTAAGCTACCAACCTACCAAAGTGCAATCATATGTGCAACCATCGGTAAATATATAATTTTAATTTTTTTTTTTAATAATACGGCCATGAATTCGACTCGAATTCTTCGTCAAATTCTGGCAGAAAATGGAGAATGGAGTTTCTTGGTACTAGGTTCTCTCTGCCTATACTGGTATGCGGGAAAAAGCGTAAAGCTAAACAAATAATATATTTATTAGTATTATAATTTCCGTTCAACTTGTATTTATGGAATAGTTAAACAAAATTTAATGAGTTTTAGTCTATCCCCCACTTTCTGCATCTAACGCGTGTTGTATATTGGAATTACACAGTTTAAATAAGATAAAAGTAGTATTTTATTCACTTTTCACGTATCCGTTAATATTTTACGCAATATTTTGTTACACTGCACTTGGCAAGAGATAGTCTCATTTATATAATAGGAGCAAATATATTTTTTACTAATACATTAGAAATTTATCGTTCATGTGTATTATATACACTTTTATAGAAAATCACATGTTTACAAGTTGGGTATTGCCTAACGTATATGTGTAAGGTTTTCCTAGTATTTCTTATTTTAATACTGACATTCTTAAAAAGTTGTTTTGTATAAAAGACATCAACGCGTTTATAAGTTAGCTAAAAGCAAACTTACATACCTATAAATTAAAATTTCAATGAACCTTTTAATTATTTTTAAGATGTATTGACGCAAAGTATACAATATAGAGTTCTATATACTATCAGCTAAAGTTATATGTTTCCCACTCGAGGGAATGATTATATTTGAATTATTATGATTTCTCCGCTCTGGTAAGACAAAAACCGGCGTTAAGCACCGGCACTCAATACGTAATATATCGTATTCAAGCAAAAGTGGAGAATGGAGTATATTGATAGTAGGTTCTAAAAAAGAGTGAATCTGGTTTAAATTAACATGTTTTTTTTTATATTTTACAGTACTCCGTCACACCACAAGTGTACAACGTGCAACCGGCCTACGCCTACCCTGTCCGTCAAGAATCTTACTACAGGGCACCAGCACAGTCCTACGTCCAATCTTATGCCCCTTCTCAAATCTATAACTCAGTGCCAGTCCAAAGCTACCAGTCGGTCCCAGTTCGCAGTTACAATATTGCCCCACTGAATTACCAATCAAAAAGCTATGGAGGTTCATACAACCCTTGGTGCTAAATGAATACCAAAATATATATTTTGTTAACTCCCACCATTTTACAAAAATACACCGGAAAGTGCAAAATAGTTTATAATGAGCTTTAAATATTTGCATTTAACAAACAAAAATAAAACAGGAAATGTATAATTGCCTTTTATTTATTCGTGATTATTATTTTATAAGCTGGCTATTGGTTTTTTATGATGTTTTGTGTTATTAAAATATTATTTTGTATATGTTTAGGTATTAAAAAATAAAAATAAATACTTTTTAAATTAAATAGTTACATAGACTATTCATTGTAAATATAAAACTACAGCTTAAGCGCGTACTGGAGAGAGAACCTAATGTCAAGACACTCCGTTTTCCACTTTCCGCAAGAAATCGAGACATTTCGTGCTGAATAGTGGAATAAGACTTAAATTACTGTTTATATAAAAAAATACAAAATTTAAAATAAACGTCATTACAATCCATAGCAGTATTATAACAATAATGAAGAGTAACAGGTTTTAATATATTATTGCCTCTATTTAAAAATATATTTACAATATTTAAAAATTAAGTAAAAAGTAAAGCGAAGCAAGGTTACTAAGATATTTCATATAAATCAGGTCTTTATTTGGTAATACTACGTGTCAAGGATGCAAAATAACTTCTTTTAAACATGTTAATAGAGATATATTTAATTTTCGCATAAATAAAGAGGCCTTTTAATTCTTAGTATACTTTGAGAATGTGCATAAAAATATAACTAGATTGTCGGCTGATTATTTTACCTAATGTATCATTTAATTGATCCAATGGTACAAATCTACATTAGTAATCTTATTTTTTTAATATAATTATATTTGATAGTTGTATTTGACTAATATAATAACTTTAAATTTAGATTAATCAAATGCGATAATTTGCTTTCATATTTCTAGTAGTGCACATTAGTTTTTGGTGTAACATATATTTTGTCTGATAATTTTTATTGATTCTATCCTAGATGAATATCTATTTAGGGAAGTCAAGGTTCATATGCACTTTTCTCCAAATTGTTATTATATGTACAAATTCAAATATAAAAGGTGTTATTTTTTATACACTTGTAAAAGAAATAATTTTTTTACAGCTTCACGCTTTTTCCCGCATAGCAAAGAGTAAAGAGTACCTAGTGTCAAGGCACTCCGTTCTCCAATTTCCGCCCAAAAACGACATTGCATGTTAAGTGGCGGAACTAAACGCCGCGCTTTGTTTTAAGTACCAGAGCGGAGAAATGAAAATAAATTAAATATAATCATTTCTCCAAAGGGTAATTTATAACCATCGCGTTTACTTTAAATAGATTTTATAGTTCATAATAAGACAATATAAAATAAGAATGATTTAAATTTGGCATATTTATATATTTAAGTAAAACAAATATTCTTAAATATTAGAGGCCAACGTGGTTGATGGGGCACCATCTAACTGTAATCGCGGTTCGATTTTTTATGAGTTCGATTTCCTCTCGCTTCCTCTTTCTTTAATCCGCTTTAATGAACAAGACAAAGCTCCACATAAAGATCCGCCACTCAACTCACAATGTCTCGAAGTCAGACGGTAAGTGGAGAACGGAGTGCCTGGTTCTCTCTGACTACCCTGCTATGCGGAAAAAGGCGTGAAGTTTAATTCTTTAAGATGTACCTACCTAATAATTCATTTAACGTAACGTAATTTTCAATTACGTTTAATATGTCATTAAAATGCGGTAAGCATTGTTATGTCATATAAACACAGTATAATATAATAAATAGTCCGTGACCACTATTCTCGTAACCTTGAAATACAAACTCATATATTCTGCGGCGGTTGTAGCGTAGTTGAGGCATAACTGATATGTGGGTCCGCATATTCCTTGGAAAAATGTATATATTTATACAGAATGTTTCACCAGACTGGATTAAAAACGAGGTCAATATTTTTAATTATCCGCCTCTCAATGTGTCCTGTTAAATTATTTTTAAGCAACGGAAGTGATTTACAGTTAGACGATATTTTATACTAATTTACTAAAATTGAACGTTATTCTAAAAATATGTTTAGGATGTTTTTGTTTAGTAATAATGTCATTAAATCTCATTAAGTTTGTATGGAAAAACCATGTTGATACCAGAGAGAGGTCAATGCAAGCTGCAAAGTATAAATATAAATCAATAATCAATTAATATTGTCGACAACATAGTACCCGAGCATATCAACTTCATCCTATAAACAAATTATATCTACTTTAATGCAATACTAATTGCTGTTTTTGAAGTTTAATTATATGTGTTTTTTCAAATATCTATTAAAATATGACATATTTATGCCTTATATATATATATATATATATATATATATATATATATATATATATATGTATATATATATATTATTCGAGTAAGGATCGAACCCACAACCTTCGTGTTTACAATCGAATACTATCCGCCTGCCACCATCGCCGCCGCATGGCCTCCCAATGTATATATAAATACAAAAATCTTCACTAAGTACTTACTCAGCGACTGACAGACAACATACAGCCGAAATACTAGTCACATAACAGTGGCTGAAATTTTTTGGATTGGATTTTGGGAAAGATGATATTTCCAGAAATGCAACGATTTTGTATAACTAGTGTCATAATGTAGTGAGAAACAATATTAAAAGAAGATTTACAAATAAATTACAAAATGGAAATATAGTATAATATATTCCTATACAATTTTTTTCCAAAACATTGACTTGAAAATTATATTCAAAAACAAACAATATATAAATGTTTTTGTATTTATAGCGAAACATTGACTTTTTTTAAAGAAGGAGCTTCTTGATAAAATTTTTACCTTTACCTTTATCATGTTTATGTTAAGAAATACCACTTGCTTCTATGTTAAAAAAGTTAAAAAAGACATATTTAGAAATAGTCTTTTTCAATTTCCTAAGTGTACGAATAACACTTTAAGAATGTTAAAAAAGTATAAAAAAGCTAACATAAAGCAAATTAGGTATAAATTTTTGTTTTATACTTAATAAAGGAAACAAACTCCTTCAAAAGCATTTACGGTGCAAGTGCCGGGCCCATCGCGTGGCAGATAGAAGGGTACCTTGGACTTATTACACAGGTATAGCCTTACGGGGCCGCATAAAATTCACTTTTCATGAAGTGTATTCGATTTTATACATACTTAACTATAAATTATTGCCGTATATTAAACAAATTATCTTTTTTTAAGATCCAATATGACTTCACGCGGACAGCCTTTGACAGTGCGTCAGGTGATTTATCATCTGATCCTGATAACACTTATAATTATGATATCACGGAACTCGTTACTAAGGAATTAAATATTTATTATAAGAATATCAAGGCCATCGTGGCGCAGTAAAGACGATGATAGTGGCTTTAATTCTGAACACGTAATGTCTCAAATTCAGGCAGAAAGCGGAGGAAGTGTGTTATGCCACTACGTTCT
Source organism: Podotricha telesiphe (assembly GCA_038994665.1). Lineage (NCBI taxonomy): Eukaryota > Metazoa > Arthropoda > Insecta > Lepidoptera > Nymphalidae > Podotricha > Podotricha telesiphe. Next base: position 353,101 of record JAOYRR010000130.1, on the reverse strand, counting down.
CCCTTTCTACCCCAATTTGGGACAAAAGATGATGCTTGAAAAAAATAAAAACACATCGTGATGCAATTACAGTATGTCGGTATTATTGATTAGTACCTTTTATATAGGAGGGACGTAGTCTAAACTTACATACGGTGATTTATTTAAAAACAATCTTCATCATCTGCTCAATCAATCATTCATCATCATCTGCTCAATCAATCAATCAAATCTGTCAGGAAGAGATCCTACGCTGGACCTCCCCCTTAGAACGCCGCTTCATACTATTACTACTGCCTTGCACATTCATATATTTTACATATTGCGTTAATCATGGAAGTAAAGTTATGTTTTAAAAACATTTTGATTTAGATTGTGTCATGTTCTGTTTTAAAATAAATCGTTACATAATTTATATTTTAGTTCCATAAAATAGTATATTCATTTAAAATATATATATATATATATATATAATTAGACTTCAGTAATAATAATTATTATATTGACTTATGTTAAGCTTTTAAACGCAACTTGTCTATTATTGTTAAGTAACACGTCTTGAGCCTACAGTAAAACGATTTTTCAATACATCTTATTGCGAGTGTACCCAAATATGTATGTATATACATGAAATAGAACAACGTCTAATTGTAAACTCGATTGGTTGTAGATTCGATTCTTACTCGAGACAATAATTTTATTTTCATTCTTTCGATTCTTACTTCTAGTAAAGTCCGCCAAGTTCCGCTACTCAACACTAAATCAGGCGAAAAGTACAGAATGGAGCGTCTTGACACTAGGTTCTCTCTGCCACCCCTGCTATATATAAAAATAAGGAATCATTGTTTTTCGAGAATAAATCTTACTGTGATACTTAGGTTACATTATGCATTAACTCTTACATAGAATTCGTTTTGTAATTAGCAAATGAAAATACTGCAGACCCTATTCAGACGTCAGAGCAATACTTGAAGTATTGCAAATGTTCCAAAAAAAATTTAAATTCTTACGAAACGGCAACTTTAGTTAGTATACAAAAAAAATCTAGCTTATTAAAATTGATGATAAAATTGTTCACATTTTCACTATTTTTTCTTTTGCTTTTCCCAATTTTTTTTTTGTAAACGATATAAACTTTTTTTTATAAATTATTTGACTACTGTGAGATAGTTGTAAGAACGGTAACAGATAATGGGTCAGCTGGTCTGATTGTAAGCACGATTAGTTGTCGGTTCGATTCCCACTCGGCGAAATGACTATATGTAAAATATTTTATTTATCTGCTTTAGTACCTGAGACAAAGCGCGGTGTTGAGTTTCACCTCTCTTCTTCTAATGAGGCTTCTCTCGCCTCTAACCTAACCCACCAAGCTGTAACTGGGTTTTAGGCGGAAAGTGGAGAAGGAGTGTCTTGACAGTAAACCTACCTCCATGACTACGTTGCTACGCGGGAAAAGCGTATAGTTGCAAATATATATATTACATATATCTGTGTATTAATAAATAAATCATTAATTTAACATAGTGTTAGCCGCGACGATTTACAGTAATTGGCTAACCTGATTGATGTCGTAGGTGTGCCCTAAACACTTTATATCGATCTATCTTGAAACACACAGTAACTATTAACCTATAGAATAGAATAGAATACATTCCATTAACAAGTGGCCTGCTTTAACTATACAAAATCAAAGTTTTGTAATTTTGACAAGAAATATATGTTTTGACAAGAAATATATATTATTCTTAAGAAATTGAAATACATTCGTAGAAAATGTATTGAAATATATTTTTTTAAGTTTAGAACGTAGGATGTAAATCTCAAGGCATAAGGATCCTGGACAGTTTCCAATAGGCACGGGACAGAAATACGATGCGTGAAAAAAAATATTTTGTACCATTTTTAAATTGTTTAATATAAGTTTGTATATTAGTTATATTTGATATACAAATATCGCGCGGCCTCCTTTGTACCTGTTCCCATATACAAAGGAGGTCGCGGAAAAACTATATGTGTAACAAAAACACTGTATTTACACAAAAAAAAAAACGATTTTAGTTTTTTATAGGGTTTAGTTTCTGGACATCCTATTACCTATACATAATAAAAGTAAAATATTTATCTGTTTTTCTTTTAAAACAATTTTTCTTCAAGATATTGTGTTATTTTCATTTTATATACGAGTATTTTGTATTTTCGTACTTTAATTTTATGTACTCGTATTAATATAAATAACTAAGTCAGCCCTATAATATACTTCTATTTTGCTTTTTTATATCAAGACAGACAGACAAGCGTTACATCTTTAACATTTCAAATACATATAAGTATGCACGTACATACATATATCTACTTAAAATTCTTTAACGTTGTGCCAAAAATATTGTTAATATAATTTACAGTGTATGAATTATGTTTAAGCTTTATTGCGTTTTGGCTTTCGTCCTCGACCCATCACAAGTAGATTGTTACTTTGTGACAATCTATCGTTTATTGCTTAGAAAAGCCAACGTCTTTTAAATATTAGCCACATATAATATGCTTTTATTATTCATTAAAGAAAAAAGATCAAAATTTAATATAGAAAATGATTAAAAAGGTTATTTATATTTGATGCAGGTCTTAATTTTTGGCGAGGTAATTAGAGTTCCATTTTCTCTCATATTAGAGAAATTGCGTGCATATTGGTGGAACTTAACACCACCTTGTATCTAACCACACTAAGAAAACATGTACGTATATGAAAAGCACTCCAAGTGTAGTTATACAGACACCCATGCTTAATCTAATAAAAAAATAAAATATTTAAATAAATATAATATTTTTTTCTAGATATATATATTTTTTTATATCATCTAACTTAAATGAAATGTTTAAGTAAACATGACAGAAACGTTAGAAAATGTTATTTTCTAACATTTCTTAACAGACAGAGACAGAAACAGAGTAGCAAGTTTTAATAAAATGACTAGAAATTACTAGTGTTAAAGTTGGTATATATTAAAATATTGTTGTAGCTAACTTTACCTAAACCGCATTTACGGCCAGTATAATGAATATACATTTTACAACATTTTCAAAGAACTGTAGTTAATATTCTTTACATATTTAGAGAACAATTGGTAATAACCTTATGTACCATTTAGTTTTTACCTTTCATTAATAAGTAGTACCCACAACCTAAATCTCTCAAAATCTGTCACATTTGTTATTAGATGAACACAGTTGGTTAGGGTTTCTCATCTATTAAGATACATCAAAACTCCTTTATAAGATCTTTGGTTTTCTTAATTTTCACACATTTGAAACGAAACAATTTTAACCAGATTTATGATACCAATGACTGCGGACCACTGTAAAGTGTTCGAAACGTCGCGTCGGGCGTTATTAATTGTATTTTTGTATACCAAATATACCTATCCTAATAATAGAAAAAGAAAGATGAAATTCTTCAGCCTTGCACTGATTTACCGTGTCCCCCCACACGGCCCAAAGCGTAGGAGGAGCAAGCTCCACTTTCCTCAACCTTAAGTTACTATAATTTACTATGCTTACTTTGCTACTTTTTATATATATTTTTTATATATATTGGATTTCTCTTTTATCTTAGCTTTTAAAAACTATTTAACACCCTGTTTTATTTTATAAATTCTAATCAGACATTTTTTTGACAAGTTAAAAATAAAAATAGACTTGCGGGATTGTATCGCGTGTATGTTTGAAACATATGGCGTAAAGTATGTTTGTAATATCGACTTTCCTGGTCCAAATAGGCATACAATATGCCATATATTTAAGTATATAGAAATCAGGGAATGGACAGACTACCTCTGCCTCCAATATAGAGGTTATGTGCCCAAAACAAAAAATAAAACTTTTAGCGTATTAGGAAACTAACAAAGTCCGCCATAAATAAAAGAGGTGCCAACAATTTAATTAATATAGACCTCGAGGCTTCGTTATAATTATAATGGATTATCGATAATAGTTATTTGATTTATGATGTGTTTATAATAAAAAGATGTATTTATTGAATGTTGAATGTATTTGTACCTATAACTAGAGTATTGCTGAAATAATTTTTTTATAATTATTAAAATCAAATCAATCGTTTTAAAGCATCTTTCTACCAATCAACTTTACCGCCCTCTATGGATTTTTTATGTTATCTGCAATTATGTACTGATGCCAGAATTTTGTTTGGAAATTTATATAAAAGTATTTCAAATTTGATTTGAATTAGATTACTCGACTTTGGTACTTCCAAATTGAACAATATAGATTCAAAAAAGAAATACAATAAATTTTATATTATTTGGAACGTTTTTTATTATTTGTATATATATTTACAGCTCCACACTTTCTGGCCGAAATAGAGAAATAGCTTGTTATAGTGACGGAACTTACAGCCGCGCTTTCTCTTAGGTACCAGAGGAATGAAAACAATTGAAATATGATCAATCCCCCGAGTATGAATTGAACCCATAACCACGTTTACAGTGACATGCTGTCCCACTGTGCTGTGTTTGTGGTTGCCTCAAATTTAATAGCATCTAATGGCTTGTAATTATTATTATATAGCTTAAAATATTTGATAACAAATATTTTTCAAGTTAAGTTGTAATGTCATTATTCAATTCATCATTTAACCTGTTTTTATCTATATAATTGATTTGATCTTTCAACTAAACTAAAAGAGTTATTGTTAAAATCAAAATTAAAATGTGCTGTATTGATATTGAGGCTATTACATGCACTTTCGAATCGTCAATTGACATAAAATGTCACTACTGTCAGTCCTACCGGAAGCCACCGCAAACTCGGAAGGCAAAAAGAGCCGGCGAGAAACTCAACAGTGGCTCTTTTCAAATATATTTTTTTGTTGGTAAAAATCTTTGAGATCATTGGAGATCTTCAACAAGTTGAACTACATCAGCACTCATTGACTTAACAACACTTACTTAACAAAGACACTAGCAATTTAAATATTTCATGGCAAATTTAAAAAATAATACAATTTTTCATATTTATCATTTATTATTATTTAATAATATATGTAAATCGGTATAGTCGTTAAATTTGGCCTCATCTGTGGGAGAGGCTTACCTCGACGTGAAATCCCAATAAGATTATGAATTTTTTAACCATTATCTACAGCTATCTATGGATATGTCTAAACACTTGGTGCATGTTATTGTGTGCGAGTCAATCAATATATAAAGATGCAGATGCGCTTTGGACGCATACTATCGTGTCATCTGGAGCCGATCACTTCAACTGAAATGAAATTCCTTGTAAGTTCTAGTGACTATTATAATTAATAAATTTTGATTTTAGTGTTATACAAACAGTATATGAAAAAAATTACAATGCGGGATTCGAATCCACCATTTGAACGCATAGCTTAGCGCTTGGACGATTTCAAAGGATGCGGGTTCGAATCCAGCTGCGTTCAAAAATTTTTACGATTTCTAAAAAATTTAAACTTTTTAAGTTATGATTATTAAAAAATATATATAGTTTATTTAAGCTTTTATTATCAATAATTTAGATGAAACTATTCACTCTCAACTCTACTCTCTACTCTCTCTCTCTACTCTCATTTCACGTATCTAATGACATCATTAATTATTGTTAACATTTTTATGTTATGCACACGCTTAAGGGTTATGCACACGCTTTGGAAATTGAAAAACATTCTTAGAAAACGTATAAAAATTTGAACGCAGCGGGATTCAAACCCGCGCCCTCTTCGAATCCGTCCAAGCGCTCTGACCGCTAAGCAATACGTTTTTAGTGAATATTTTAGTATTTTATTTTACCGGAATTCGAATTTCAGGTGAAATCAATATATTAAAGACTAACCCACACATACCAGTTTAAAATTGAAATATTTAAAAGAAACGCTTATTGTAAAGTAATGAATGTCTATTTTTTTTTAAATATCATTCTCCAAATTACATTTTCCTTGAGTAGAGAAAATGGAACCCAAACGAATATATTGTGAAGAAGATATGTTTTTTACTTTTTCAGACATGCTTGTTGTTCTTGGCGGTGGCGTTAAGCGCGGTGTCAGCAGGATATATCCGTAGTGGCTGGTATCCGAGCCACAGTTCACCTTTAGTATACTCGCGCTCTGTCTACCCAAGCTACTATAGTGGATGGTCTGGCAACGGTTGGAACAATGGGTGGAACAATGGGTGGAACAATGGGTGGAACAACGGGTGGAATAATGGGTGGAATGGGTGGAACAAAGGATTGAGTGGAGGCTGGTGGTAAAATGACGTTTGTTTGAAATTATTACGTATTGGTTACGGACGAACTTTGACAATTACAAATCTAATCATCTCTAAGCAGAATCCATTAACCATTTTAATCTGTACGTAGAAGAGAATGGAATCACTAAATATCCGTTACTAATATATAATAATTGTGTTGGCTACTAAGGTTTTAAAAAGATTGGACATATTGTTATGTCACCATTATGTACCTTTGAATATATTCACTATATTTTTTAAATTAATAAGAAGTCAAAATTTTTACCAAATGTAAGTAAAGTTGCCGCCCTTATAAGATTGTTTTTCTTCTATTATTTATTATATTTGCGAGTTTTACTTCAAATTACTTTTAAATAATTTAATATAAAAAGTTTCAATAGTAATTTAAATTAATACTTGTACTAAATTTAAATAAAACTTAATTATATATCTGTGATAATGTTATTCGCTAAGTTCATACGACTGTTGCAAAAATTCTTCTAAATAAAATTATATTTTTCAACATTGCGAAACAGTGTTTTATTCATTTATTTAATAAGGTACTTATTTTACATCAGAAGCACATATTATATAATATAAGTAAGTCAATATTCACTGACAATTTTAGTTTTCCGCTTTATTCAGCATAGCAGGGTTGGCACAGAGAGCCAAGTGTCTTCGGTTTTCTATTCCGCCCGATTTTAAACATGCGTGTTGAGTGACGAAACGCAACATCGCGCTTCCTTACTCGTGCCAGTAAATAATAATGATAATTTTAAATATAATTCTCCTGGGGAAATTATGGATCAAACCCATAGCCGTCGCCTTTATATTCAGAAGATGTCCCACTGCACCACGATGGGCCCTATGCATTACGCAGTCTTGTAAATAATAAATCTTAGTTATGTAAAAAAAGATATATTTAAAAAACACAATAATATTATTCTAAAAAATATGATGATACTTCACCCGCGTGAACTCTAGCTGTTTCGTATTTTCAGCAGCCTCATAGTTGAGACAAAAAGGTAGCCTATGTTCATCCCAAGACCCTCAAGTCTCTATATAATCTCTATATAAAACGTCATCACAATCGGTTCAGTGGTTTGGCTGTGATGACGTCACATACAGACGATGGATTGTAGAAGGATTAACACTTCTGTAAACGATAAAAACTGAAGTCAAAATTATTAAAATCTTATTGAAACAGATATTACAGAATATAACCCTTCAATTTATAGCTATTTGTATATGAACTTGCAATCATCATTTAACCATAAAACTATAAAGTACACGAATATTTTATTACATTACAATACTTATACAATTTTCAGGTCAAAACCTAACCTGACCTAAAGCGTGCATGTTGCTATAAAGTTACGCCCTTCTCTCGAACATCGAAATATCTTGATTAATAAACATATTGTTTAAGTTGTTATTAACTAGCGACCCGCTCGCGGCTTCGCCCGCGTGAACTATAGCTGTTTCGTATTTTCGGCGGCCTTTTCGTAAAACAATGAGATTCTGACAAAACTAGCCTATGTTCATCCCAAGACCCCCAAGTATCTCTATATGTAAATTCAACACCATCGGCTCAGCGGTATTATATGACCCGTGATGACGTCACAGACAGAGTTACCTTCGCATTTATAATATTCAAATTCAAATTCAAAATATTCGTTTTTCAAGTGGACTTATGCAAGCACTTTTGAATCGTCAAATGAACATAAAGCTACCACCGGCTTGGAAGGCAGTTCTGCTGAGAAGAGCCGGCAAGAAATTTGTTCTTTTCAAATATAAAAGTTACAATTTTATTATATAATACAGTGGTAGCTAACCTGCACCAAACTCAAATCAAATTACTTTCACACATTTTTACCTTTTATATAACATAGGTTGTGGAATTGTATTATAGATGCGTATACTCAACAGGCAATTTTTAAATTATTAGGCTTTTAATAGGCAATACTTAGCGTTACAAGCTTATCTCTGTTTCTCGTTCCTATCGTATATCTGTCACTGTTTTTAGCATAACACTGGTTATGTTGTCGGCTAAACAAAATATAATAATATATATACTATGAAGCGACTGTAAGTACACTTATGTGTTAAAGAAATTTAGTGTGGATGACGTAGGAATATATATTTTACGCTCGAATAGTCAGTTTAAAAATATAGACATGCCCAGTATGGTAAGGCTTTACTAAAGTAAGGTAAGGTCTAGCCATCCACTACGCAATATCTTTGAGTTCATTTCAGCTCTTTAGTTATGGCGTTCAAGCATAAATCACTTTGACAATATAACATTACAATATCTATAAGTAAAAGGAAAATGGGATACGTCCCTAGTTTATATCAACAATAGATATAAACTACTGTTTAAGATAATCAGAAATGCGGAGTATATAAAATAAGGAAAATTAAGAACTTATAAAAAACACTTGACACTTTATAGTAATTTCTCGTCATGTTGGTCGTCCTGGAAAAGATAGCAAGTTGCTGGTTTGTAAACTTCGTATTGCCTTCCTTAATATTTTTTTTAAGTGCTATTTACTATTTTAAAGACATTTTTAGAAAAGGTATACAAATTTTAATCATCGTATTGCCACCAGATCCGGACACGTGTGCAAATTTTTAATAGTATCGGATAACAAAAAGTGGGTCAAAGCACCGTTGCAACTTTACTTAAATTAATAGATATAAACATTGTGTAAGTTGCCAATAAAAGAATGTTATAAAGGCAATATTTGATGAAAATATTTTAATTTTCCCTTTAAAAGACCGTTTCCGTGACATTATATCGTTTCGAAGTCCAAGTAAGTATATTTTCTTAATATTCTTCACTCAGGTTTTATTTTCAAATTGCGTACAGTTTACACAACTTTAAATACCAACGTAAGGCTCCTTGCTAAACGACTTCGCTTCGAATATCGCTTACTTCGTAGCTCAATGGCCGATGACTCACAAATAAGCGGCTTAAATGTCAAATAAGACATATTTATTATGTATTTGGGACAGTTTATTGTTTATTGCTATATATTTTTGTTTATATTAATTCATATATATTAGAGATTATATTTATCAAAATAATTAATTATTTTTAGTTCATATTTAATATTAGTTTATGCATTATAAAAATGTCGAAATTTGTAACATATTTATACATATTCATAGAATTCATATACAGTTCACAAGCTTCACTTTTTCCGCAAAGCAGAGTGGTCTGATAAAACTTAGTGTCAAAACACTCCATTCTTCACTTTCCGCCCGAAATCGAAACACTACGGGTTGAGTGGCGGAACTTCAACCGTTACTAGAGCAAAGAAATGAAAAATAATATAGATATGATCATTCTTTCAACTGGAAAACGAACCCACTGTCCTTCAGTGCCACGACGCTTGAAGCTTTTCATCACCATAAGTCTTCTATATCACGTGTAGTGGACAAATGATTGGAGTAATGAAACTCTAATCAAATCTAACTTTGTTTTCCATTTTCTATTAATTTAAAGACGTTGACAAAACACAAGACCAGAATATTACTTACAATATAATCGTTCCTTGAGTTATTATCGAATACAAAACTATCGAGTAGACTGTCAGGTACAGATTGCAATAATTGCGCCACGAATGTGTTACAAAATATGTATACGGTTATTACTATTACTTATCTATTAAGGTGTAAAAAAATCTTATTACTTAATATTTTTATTACTCTCTCAATATAATATCAATGTGTGTTCTATATTATTTTGTGGTTGTGTACATACACAAAAAACATATGTTTTTTTTTTATTACGGTTCGAATATACAGGAGTTATATAAAGAATTATGTGTATCTAAATAAACATCTTCATCCGGTTTCCGGTATAGTACAAGTGTCTAGCTATATCTTTTTGTAAGTGTAGCTAGAAGTATATTGGCTAAAAAATTGCTGTGTGATTTATTTTTATTGACAGTTTATAACTGAGAATAAAATTGTCAATCAAACTGATAATCAGTCAACAATAAAATTGAAAAAGGACAGACAAGTATGATCTCAGCCAACCATATGATTTGAAAAGGTCTTGCACACCAAATGTGATTTAAAATACCCTACCTTTTTAAAGAAATTATATACGAGTTTTCTTTAATTTTTTAGTATTAAATAGAAATTGAGTTGAAAACTCTAATAACAATTTGCCCAAAAGTGTATTTACGCCCGATATTATTAATACAACCAGCTTAATTTATTTATAATCCTGTTATATACGTATGGAGTAACTGTTGGTTTATAAACCAGTAGGAAAAAACATAACTCTAGGTACCCCCATTATTTTTTTTATATTTAATAAATGCCTATTTTCTATATATTTTATATTACTAAATTTTATTAAAAATAGTAATAATTTAATTTAAAAAAGAAAATTAAAAAATATTCTTGTTATCTGTATCGTCATGGTAATGTCATTAGGTCATGTGTCAGATCAAGGGTCATGCCATGATAATATTGTATTGTCATCGGATCCCGACACGTGAAACTTTACAACCAAATAAAACGTCAACAAGTGCGTCAAAATAGCGTTACATAAAATATATCTTATATACACTATAATAAAACAGTAAATAAGTTTTTTTAACATTTGTTTTTAAAGTGTTATTCACACACTTAGGAAATTGAAAACATATATTTAGAAAACGTATAAAAATTTGAACGCAGCGGGATTTGTACCCGCGATTTCTAAAGAGATGGTAACAACAAATTGCAAGTTGCAATAAACGTATAAGAATTACGACGTAGCCGAATGGATAACATATGTTTGTTATGTATAATATATATATATGTTTTTGTTAGTAAACTAGTTGTGTCTGTAAATTGAAAATATTTACGACAAAACCATTTAGGGGGATATAACAACAGTAATAGAATATGAACCAATGATTCTTCAAAATTTGTCTGTCTATTTGTACGCGCACACATCTTCGTAGTTACTGTACCGATTTAAATGAAACTTTTTTGTTGTATATCTTTTAAGCCTAGTCAGGCATTAGGGTATAATTGATTTCGAAGAGTGGACAACTTAATGTATAACCGCAATGGACCGGAATGGATAGAGCTAAACAATAAAAAATAACAAAATATCGCCTTAGCAAAAATTGTATCAGCGTGATTCGCATTTGCCGTTGACATATAAACGATTCCGAACAACTCATAAAGAGCCGCGATAGCCTAGCTAAACTATTAGAAAATGGCAAATGCCCTCGTTAGGCCGCCTTTGTGCATTTATTACATAATTTTAAAAAGTTGTTCAATATATCTTTTTATAGTGTGCAATAAAGTCTATTTTATTTTGTCTCATTATATCTATCACAAAATAACAGTAAAGAGGTGGAAAAAGGGATCGTACATAGATTCATATATTATTTATTATTAGATGTCTATATATTACTACGTGATGGCAAAACTTTAGTCTCCTTTTTGCGATAATTATGCAATTGGCATATCGTCTATGAAGATGAAGTACAGGAAGTCAATATTATTTATAATAATGCATTAAAAATACATTAAATCAATCAACCATGTTTTTGACATTTTCCTGCTTTTAAAAACACATTGCTAGGCTACGCATATTATGTATCAACGGTTCCACTGTACATTTACAACCACACTGACCCATTAAATAATACTAGCTAATACTAATATGTTACTTGCAGAAATAAATACTTGTTACAAATATCGGTTTCAAACGAGCGGTGACATTGACATCCGCGGTCATGATGACACACAAATAAACTAAAAACCAGTTATAGGTATGAAATGATCTATCTTCATTTAATGTAAGACTGTCGAATATTTTTATTGCTTTTTGAATTATGCATAATTTTTTAAACACTTTTATATTGCGATGGGCGATATATTGAATAACGAGATGTTTTGATATAGTTTTGAATCACAATAAATTATATCTATTTATTTTAAAGACGAACGTACTGATAATATTACTATTAATATTACTCTCTCAATTTGTAAATTCTCAATTTCGTATATAATATGTAAAGAAAAAAAATCTTTTACTTAAAACTGATATAATACGATTAATGTAAATAAATTGTCTGTTATATTTCTTAATTAATATATAAGTACATATGTATAAATTAACACGTAAAAAGGAAATGCCTTCGACCGGAAAATGCCTTTTTACGAAAATAAGGAGTAGTATGAAATTTGGCGTATTTCAAGTTTACATGTAGAACGTATGAACGCAGCGGGATTTGAACCCGCACCTCTTGAAAACCGTTCAAGCGCTCTGCCCGCTAAGCCATGCGTTCTACATCTAGCTGCGTCGAAATTCATATACGCTTATTACAACTTATATTTGTTGTTAGCATCTCTGTAGAGAGATATTTACAAATTTCTGCTACCCAAAGATTGTCCTACGAACAATCGTTTGGCAAGAGAGAATGCTATTGCTATTTATAATTTTTTTTTTAACATTTTTTAAAGTGTTATTCGCACACTTACAAAATAGAAGAAAGAATAAAAGAATAAAAAAAAAAAAGGAGATTTTCATACATTTTAATACGTTTTCTAAATATGCCTTTTTCAATTTTCTAAGTGTGCGAATAACAATATAATTTTTTTTTAAACATAAAAATTTATTTATGATAATACAATTACACCAAATTAATACAATAAATTTTACACACAGTACCATGTGTTCGACATATATTTTGAACAACGAGGCTACATCAAGATAAACCATTTAAGTTTCAAAATAATATTTACAACAACTGTTTATTTAAAATACTAGTAAAGGAAGATCCAGCGGGCGCGTAAACGCGTGCCTCACTGCCAAGACCAGTAAGTCACGCCCAACCTTCGTTATCTGATTCAATCACAATTAAATTCTTCATCCGGGTGTTAATAACACATGAAAGATATTATAAAGATACTTTTAGAGTGTAATGTCATTTTGAAATTTTGAGTTTAATCTATAATTTTGCAGCTTCACGCTTTTTCTCATATAGCAGGGTAGTCAGAGAGAGCCTAATGTCAAGACACTCCGTTTTCCACTAAATTCGCAAGCACTTTTTGTCTTCTTGTCACACAGCACAGCACTTGTCGCTAGACCAGTAAAGTAAAGAAGCGTAGATAAGGCATGTCGAATTTAGTACCTAGAAATCATAATTTTTTAATCAGAATCATAGTAACAGCTCCGCTCTCCATTTTCAATAAAGTGACAAAAAGAACTAGTGTATATTTTAGCAACTAGCCTACAAAAATGTTTTAATTTTTTTCCCGCAGTGCAGGCTAGTCAAAGAGAACCAAGGACAAGACACTGCGTTCCCCATTACTACACGAAACGAGACATTGCATGTTGAGTGGCGGAGCTCTACGTCGCGCTTTAACTTATAATCCTTCCCCCGAGTGGGAAACGAACCCACATCCATATCTATAAAAAAATCGCCCAAAGGACGACGACAATATTTTCTAAAATTTATATTTAAGTTTCATAATGCAAAAAACAACGTTCGCAATGTTCAAAGTAAGTAATATATTAAAAATAGGTTATTCTATTGGTTTTAAATATTAAACAGAATCAAAACTGCCAGAGTAATTTCTTTTACTTTAACGTATTACATAAAGAGTAAAAGTAGTGTTAAACCATAGTTTAAATTACTTTCTAAATATATTATATAAACTATCGACTCGCTCGCGGCTTCGCCTGCTGATTAAACTATTTCGTTTTTTCGCCCGCCTGCGTACTTACTTAAATCACAAACTTTGTTTAAATTTATAATCAAAATGGTTGTAATTTTTATGTTATGAAATAAACACAATGTTAAGGAAGGCTTACTACAATACAATTAGTCGTCAATTGCATTTAAATCGGTTAAGGTGTTTCTGAGATTAGCGTGCACAAACAAACAAACAAACAGATAAACAGACAAACAAAAAAAAAATTAAAAATCATTGTTTAGAGTTCTATTAATTTGATAAATGTCCCTAAAGTACTTTTTTTTATATCTCTTCCATGTACAGACACCGATCAGCTACATTTTTATTCTATGTATAGATAAAAGTATCGGAGACAATTTATAGATTTGTTATACTAAAAGTTAAAGCATAGAATTGCTTATGGATCAAACCGTACTTGCATCTACCCTTTAAATACAAATTCATTTTAAAATATTTTTTATATACCCTTTATAGACAAAGTGTTGTGCAAATTTCGGTCCCAATGCCCGATGCACTTTAATCGTAATACATCGCTACGAAGTACAAATGGACACAATGACACAGTTATTTAAAACTAACTACTTTAACTAGTTATTCAATGCGTAAAAGCTTTTTTTTAACTTATACTTGACAATTCTAGATGTATTTAATTTACATGTCAATGGTACGGAATATAGAACGGAGATTTGAAAATATTTTAAATATAATCATTACATCGAGTGGCAATCGAGCCCACAGCCAATAGCGTTTACAATTAGATGCTGCCACACTGCGCCACAATGGCGTTTATTTATACATAAAATAAAAACCTGGATCATTATAAAACGTCATTTATTATTAATTGGATTTATGGAATAAATCTCTTCTTGTATCAACATCCCATAAATAATATGCGATCATTTTAATGTCACATTAAGGCCCATGAGAAAATTGTGAAAAATCATAAATTAATTAGCCTATTCAAAGGTTGACCGAGGACGGACTTGCGACATATTTAAATATGAAGCGCTATATATGGCTAGTGCAAGTCTATGGGACATCACTTATCCACTAGCTGAGTGTTCTAAGCAACGATGAGATCCTTTGTAAGTATTCACTTCGATTAAATAAAGCTAAAAATAAAAAATTAAGATACACATTATTTCTGTTATTTTTATCTTTAATCTTTTATAATTTATTTCATTATATTTGTTTGCTTTAGATAATTGTATGTGTTGTGGTTGCAACGGTTGCGGCTGGAAACGTGCGGGAGAAGCGGGGTTACCTCAACGGCCAACACTCTGCTAACGGCCTATCGCTAGGGGGCTCCTACGCTAGCTCCAGTGGCTACAGTTATTCTGCGCCCCCTTCTAGCTACTCAGCCCCAGCAGTGAGTTACTCAGCCCCAGCAGTGAGCTACTCAGCCCCAGCAGTGAGCTACTCAGCCCCAGCAGTGAGTTACTCAGCCCCAGCAGTGAGCTATTCAGCCCCAGCTGTGAGCTACTCAGCCCCAGCTGTGAGCTACTCAGCCCCAGCATTGAGCTACTCAGCCCCAGCTATCAGTTACTCAGCTCCTGCACTCAGTCATTCAGCCTCAGCTATTAGCTATTCAGCACCAGCTCTCAGCTACTCAGCCCCATCTGTCAGTTATTCTGCTCCAGCTCTGGGTTATTCTGCTCCAGGTATCAGCTACTCAGCACTATCTGGGAACTACGCATCACCAGCTATCAGTTATGCAGCACCAGCTGTCAGTTTAGCATCTTCTTCTGGCTACGCAGGTCCATCACTAAGCTATTCACCTTCTGTGTCTTACTTAGCTCCTGCAGCTTCTTACTCACCGACCAGTGCTAGCTACTCAGCACCTGCAGTAAGCTACTCGGCACCTGCGGTAAGCTATGCCCCAGCTGTCGCTGCTCAAGCAACTAAACTCATTACTGTAAATAAAGTTGTAAATGTAAAGAAAATTGTGAACGTACCTCAAGTTATAAACGTACCTAAAGTGATTACCGTACCAAAAGTAGTGTCTTACAAGAAAGTTGTGCCCGCTGGCATTTCAGCTGGCATCAGCGGAATACCTGGTGGATATGGCGCTCGTTATGCTAGCGCGTACGGTAGTGGCTATAACAATGGTTGGTAAAACCTTTTTCTCTATAAACTTCTAGTCAATTCTTATTAATAATGTTATTACTTCAATAAATCTTATTTTTTTGTTCACAACCTGTTATTTATTTTATCTTATTGTGGCATCTTTCTTTTCATGCAAATATATAATACGGAATAATAATAATCAAACATAAAGAGTGCTTTAAATCTTTTAAGCACAATTTAATAAAACATTTATATTTAAAATTTAAATTATATTGGTTTAGTTATGACAAGTTATCTTGACCTCAATATAAAAATTAGCTGTTATTTATTTTATATTATAAAATTTCTTATAAATTAAAAATATAAGTCCATAGACATTATATTCATTTTATAAACACTTGCTTAATTATTATCGCTTAATATCGGAGGTACACGCGATTATTGTAGGCTCGATGCCATTAGAGTTAAATATTTATAAGTCCGGTTACAATAAGTGCAATAGCTATACACAGCTTGACGCTTTCCGCTTCACACTTATTCTTCATCTAGGTTTTGCTTTTGAGAGAACCTAGTGTCAAGCCACTCCGCTTTCCACTTTCGAATACAAAATATCTTTATTCAAATAGACCTTTTACAAGTACTTTTGAATCGCCGAATGAGCATAAAGCTACCACCAGCTGCAGCAGTTCTGCAGTTGCTATTTTCAAATATAAAAATTTCAATTTTATTGTTCAACACAGTGGCACCAAACTCAAATCATATTACTTCCACACATTTTTATCTTTTAAATATTCTTTTACAGAGTAAAAGTTTTACTTATGAATATTGTTTTTATAGCGGCTTTAAATTTCTACAGTGGCCAATCTAACATAGGTTGCGAAATCGTATTATATATGCATATACTCAGGCGTGGATTTAACACTCATAAAAATTGTGTTTACAGTCACCTTAAAAACGACGAAGTGCGATAATTACAATTGAGAAACTCACACTGATATTTTTTTTAATTTTATTAATTGGATACAGTGGTTGAAATGCCGCGCAACTAAGTGAAGTTGTGTAAAGACTAAAAAATGTGACGTCACAAGTCAGTTTGGGTTTTGGGCATGCCCATAGTGCTCTCAACGTTGGATCCGTGCTAGGGTATACTAAGACCCATAAAAGACTTATTTACTTTTTGGAGGCGATAACTTAGCGTTACAAGCTTATCTTTATTTCTCGTCCCTATCGTATGTCTGTCACTGTTTTTTGCTAGTTTTTTAGCTTTTTCTAGTTAATGTCTCGCAAATGGCCAGTGAGTAAAAACAGTATGTTTGTCAACGGGTACTCTCTTCCAAGCCCATATGAAAAATGAGTAAAAATTTTTCAAAGCACAATAGCTGATTTGCAATTATTGTGTTTTAGGAAATTCTTGCATTTTTATATATTAATAATAATGATATACCTACACAAAATATAAAAATATATATTAAGCTTGTATTATACTTACCTCAAAGATAAAAGCAGTTACTTGTCACAACAAAAGCCATTAGGGCGACCGGTCTACAAGAGTTCGGGTTTTACATGAAATTGAACAAAATTTATTAGCCGTTCATTTCGAAATCATATAACTTTATATGGATATTATATTTTATCTAAATAATCTACCATCAGTACCGTCTTCACCGTATCATCTAGTTAAAAGGAAACCTATTATAGTGTTTTCTCCATACATTATCACGATTCTAGCGTTTCTTTCAAGTCATACTACTATTTCAAATAATAACCTGTTAAGTATTCTTCAGCTGCGCGCTTTTTCCTACATAGCCGGATAGTCAGAGAAAACCTAGTGTCAAGACACTCCGTTCTCCACTTTCCGCCTAAAACCACTTAGTTTTGGGCACCAAAGCGGAAAAATGACAATATTTGAAATATAATCATTCCCCCTAGTCTACCAATAGCGTCTACAGTCAGACGCTATCCCACTACGCCACGATGGCATCTTTTAAGTACTCTCTACATGTAAAATCGAACGTACTACCTACAAATAAACTTAAAAGCTTGTCTACGTCACAATTGTGTCAAAGATTAAATTTTCAATATTGATTACACATTCCATTTCAATTTAAAATATTAAGTAGTATGTTACAAAGTTACAAATTTGATCAGTTGCCTTATATTTTTAAAATAACTACACACAAAGTCGTATAAACTATTGTATACATAGACTTCATACATTCTTGTTTTTTATGTTTGCTATATATTATTTGATCTTGTCCCAACCGTTGTTGACTCTCAAATTGCTTAATATCCGTTAAAGCGGCCTTGAACCTTCTTGGTTTGCGAAATTGGCTTCAGATGACGAATAAAAATGTCGGCTTGCAATAAATAATGTTTCGAAGTTACATAAGTAAGGTTAATGCATCATTCATAAAATACTGTGGAAATTAGGATGTGACTTTCGTTAAATTATTGGTGGCTTAGATTTTAATATTAATATTATTATAAATGCCAATGTGTTTATTTGTTTGATGCGTAATTCGTAAGAACCTGTATTCACTCATTAAATATTGTTTACACATTTTTAAGATTATAGTAAAGGACATGCGTTACTTTAAAAAAAACAACAAGTATAAAAAATATTGGCATATAATTATAGCAACATAGTTTTTGAATACAGTTTAACACAATTTTGCGTTTTGAACATTTCATTTACTTGTTAATGATTATTGACAGCCAATTAAGGACATCAACGCGAGCGAAGCCGCGGGTGGAAGCTAGTAATAAGATAAATACTTCCAAAGCATGAATCCGACACTGTAGTTGTGTCACTGGGTTTTATACCAACGTTAAGTAAAAAAAAGATTAAATATAGATATTTCCGAAATAAAAAGCCTTGTATGAATTGATTAAAATATATTCAACAAATGGTTGCTTCAAGTTTCCTTTCCTCTCAATTTCAAAGAGTAAACAGAAAGAATTACAACACACTCCTTTTCCCCTTTTGTTGATATTTATTTAGTATATATTTTGTATTGATATCAAAATTTGTTTATTACTTTGAAGACATTGCATATTGATATGATTTTTTTTTGTATAAATCATTCCCCCGAGTGGGAACCAAAACCCACAATAAGTCGCCCTTAGAGTCAGACGCAGACGCGCCACGATGAATTAAAATAAAAGATTGCACAAAAGTATACCAAATATATAATATGAACCTGTATTTTACAGTCCAGTCAAACGTGGCATATTGCCACCATAGTTTCATAAAGTTCATACATTTTTTTAAAGAAGCTATTTTTAAATATTTCACCGAAATAATATAACCGCTTAAAATGCAGGAAGAAGAACTCAAAAGGTATAAACATAAACTTACTTAACTACAATTTAAGACATTGACCGTCGACCAATGCCAGATCTGCCCATTATCTTTTATTAATTTTAAATACTTCTGATATAATAAAAATAGTTCAAAATTAAAATGGCTTCCATGTTCGCCATTTCTTTATAAATACTAATTATTTATTTATATATAAAAAATAATTGGAGTGTCTGTTTGTAAAATTAAAAGGACCACTTTTTGCTAAATGTATGTATGTATGTTTATATACGGTACATATACCAAAATAACATTCTTTTACAACTTTTGTCAGTTTGTCTGTCTGTCGGTTCCGGCTAATCTCCGGAACGACTAGACAGATTTTGATCAGACTTGCACTGGCAGATAGCTAATGTAATAAGGAGTAACTTACTTTTATTTTAGAACTCTAAGTCTAACTAACTCTTCTAACTGGCTGACTGGCGGATGTTCACTTACATAAAGTTCCATGGGGAGTGTAGGGAGTACCAATCAAATCACAGATTCCCAAAGGATTACCCAAAATTCCTACGGAAACAGGAATGTATTACATTTTACGAATTACAGTTTTTACGAGTTTCGGGTCACTCGTAAGATAAAAATTAATAATGTCATCATGGCGCTGTGGGAAAGCGTCTGACTGTTTGTTGTATGACTGATTATTTTTTATGATATTTAATTTCCCGCTCTGGTAAGAAACTGTGTAGAGTTCATAGTCACTTTCCACGTGGTCACGTAATGTATAGTAGATAATAGAGCCTCTTGACTTGATAGCACTTTTTTTTTAAATGTTGTTTTTTTTTTATTAACATACGAACGCCACCACGTCAATTGAATATTTGTAATTGTATACGATGGTTTATATATCAATGACATAGAGAACAATTTATAAATAGTTTTTTAATCTAGTTAGATATGGTTGGTTGATTACGCTGTAGTACCGAAATGTAGCGAGAAAAGAGTGACTTATTATTACGCAAATTAAGTAATAGTATACATTACAATATGGAATTTACGTAAATTGTAAAATTATTATCACTCATTATTTTTAACCATTACTCTTAACTAAAGTACTTAATTATTTGGTTACTAAAAATAATTACACAGTCTCAGCCTACGACCGCAGTGTAATATAATGTAAGATAATAAAAATCCATTTAATATAAAACTCGTATTAACCTTTATATATTTTAATATTCATCAAACTGTATTGAATTGGTAAAAAAAATATAATAATTGTACGGTTAAAAGGCGCGGCGGCTCGTTACTGGGCTCTTTCGTCACCTGCCAAATGACACCAGTTTAAGAGTATGCGCAAGCTGTTTGAGACATCGACTTGTAGAACTTTTACATATTATGGGTATTAACCAAAAGTGAACTAAATATAGCTTACTTTTTGTAACGTTTAACTGTTAACGATGTTTTTATTCATGGCATAATCTTTTTTTAGTTAAACGTTTTCTACCCCATAACAGGGTAGACAAAGAGAACCTAGTGCCAAAGCACTCCGTTCTCTATTTGCCGCGTGAATTATAGAAATTGCGTACTAACGTCGCGTTGTGCCTTGCTAGAGTGGAGAGATGGAAATAACTGACATTATTCCCTCGAGTGGGAATTGAAGCCACAACCAAGCGTTTACAGTCAGACAGCCCCAATGGCCTCTATCTATACCTATATTGCTTAATTTCGTCTTTTCTATTGCATTGGGACTATTGAAATAAAGTGTTATGAATCATTTTTGCTATGATAGATAAAACCAATGGAATGGATTTTCCATTATTACTCTAAGTGTTGAAACTCTAAAATTTACCTTAACACAGACATGCACGTACTCATTTATAAATCAGAAGTTGGAAAATTTTTAAAACTTAATTTGTACATAGATACGGATCCGATCCGATAGCAGTTTTTTTATATAGCATCAACCTGATATCCTTGGACGACCAGAGTAAATAGATTTT
The DNA here is from genome assembly GCA_038994665.1 of Podotricha telesiphe. NCBI lineage: Eukaryota > Metazoa > Arthropoda > Insecta > Lepidoptera > Nymphalidae > Podotricha > Podotricha telesiphe. The sequence continues at coordinate 331,781 of JAOYRR010000130.1, read as the reverse complement.
TTTTTAACTTGTTCACTTTCTTTTATTATTTATTAAGTAATTAACATAGCCCATATTTATTAAGTAAAAAATATCGCTAAACCTTAAATAAAAAAAAACAGCTTAAAAAGCCATAAGTATATTGATAATTGATTTTGATATTATATTATTAATTTAAGTGTTACTCCATTTCCTAATCATGAAGGACAAAAGAAACGATTACTTAAATACTTCCAGATACGTTCAAAAATTAATAGCTTTTTGATATAAAGAAACAAAATTGTAGCATAATAAGTGCTATGTAGTTATATAGAAGGTCAAGCCTTTCCGAAATTTTGGATTTTTTTTGATAGTTTGCTACAGTTGTCCTATTAAAGTCACAGTACTTTTACATTAAGACCTCCACATCTTCTCAAACTATAAAAATGATAACAATTTAAAAAGTATATTTATATACTGTTGATTATTATGAACTCTCAATTTTCTATCAGTATGTAATTTTTAACAGCTTAATATTAATTAAAATAATTAATAAATTATTTTATTATTGAAAAGCATATATACACATGTTTTAAAAAGTACATTATACACTTGAGACAGAAAATTTATGCGGACGGAGGAGTATGAAATATAACATAATTAAAGTTTATATGGACATTGCTTTCAGAAAGGCAACATCTTTTAAAATAGTGCATTAGAAATATATTAATTTAATAATATGGGCACGCCCCGGCACAAAATTTATCTAAAGTGGGCAGAAAAACGCCTCACAAGGTGTACGGGAAAAGCAAGTGGTTTACTGTTAATAATAATAAAGAAAACTGAATTTGGTATAATTTCAATTGCAGAAATAAGACACTATAATGACAAATGACAATGACAAACAAATAAGACATTTTCACACTTAAATTCGAATACTTATTGGGTTTTACTAAATTGGTAAATGATATGAATCGAATGCAAATTTGCATTTATTATAAGTGATTTACATTCATTCGTCTAACTTTATTTAAATAAGTCATTTGACTCTTCTATTAAAAATTTATTGTATATATATTAACAGATATTTAGATTATAATAATAATAGTGGATAAACAGTATTTGGACAAGTAATAAATAATAAATAGCGAGGAGAATAATGTATGATAGGGGCGCGGAAGAGTCGAGGACGAGTTGCGTCAGCCCAACGCCGAAAACTGCTGAACTACATATATATGCTGGACGAAATATGTACAAGTTAACATTCACATCTCAACACTCCATACAACCAACATGAAAGCCTTTGTAAGTACAATATTTTTTTTTTCTTAACACCCAAGACATTTTTGAGATATTGTACCAAATATAAAGAAGGTTTATAAGCCGATATCGGATTAGTTAGAAATGTTTTTAATATTGTCATAAATCTTAATTGAGATTCATAACAGTTACGCTTACAATTAAACTTTCAAGCATGATGGGTCTTTAAAAATACAAGTCCTAAGGGTGTCGGTAATTTCAAGTTATCTATTGGTTTCGAATATCATATTAAATGGATGTATGGCAGAAGATCATTACCAACTAAAGATTATCAGATCAAGGACGACGTTGAGTAACATTTTTTAAAATTATAACCTTCATTAATAAAGCTTGAAGCCTTCTTAGCTCAGTCGGACAGCAGCTGACTGTAAACACGATTGGCTGTGGGGTCGATTAACACTCAAGGGAATGATTATATTTAAAATATTCTAATTTCTTCGTCCTGGTATCTAGTAGTAGAGTACCGCCACTCAGCGCGCAATGTATCGATTTCGGGCGAAAATGGAGAACAGAGTGTCTGGACTATAGGTTCTCTCTGACTGCCCGGCTTTGCGTGTAGTTGAACAAAAAATTTATAAAAACAACCGGTCAATCTCTGTGTGTATAATTCATATTAATAATATTTGACGTCTAATAAATATTTTTTATATAATATTTTTATATTCTAATAGATTGTGATTTGCGCCCTTGTGGCTTGCGCTGCCGCTGGGAATGAAAAACGTGAGAAGCGCGGCTTCATTAGCGGTGGCCACTCAGTTGGACTTGGTGCTTACGTCGGATTTGGCTCACATGGTGGATACAGTGGAGGCTATGGAGGATATGGAGGGCATGGTGGATACAGTGGAGGCTATGGAGGATATGGAGGACATAGTGGATACGGTGGAGGCTATGGAGGATATGGAGGACATGGTGGATACGGTGGACATAGCGACTATGGTTATTCAGCGCCTGCTGCTAAGATCATCTCTGTCAACAAAGTAGTAAACGCCCACAAAATTGTTGAAGTACCCCAAATTGTGAAAGTACGCAAAGTCGTCTCTGTGCCACAAGTGGTGTCAGTGAAGAAGATCGTGGCTGCGCCTAGCTACGGCGGTGGGTACGGCTATGGCGGATACATCTCAGACTACGGCTATGGCTCAGGCCATGGCTCAAGTTATGGCTCAGGATATTCTAGCGGCTGGTGGTAATGTGTGTATCTAGTCTTTGTAAATAAGTGTGTTCCGGTTTTATATTAGGGTATTTATTTTAAGTAATTTTTAATATATATGTAAAAATCTATGTAATACCAAAATAAATATACGTATGTACATTTGATATATACTTTTTTTTATTCACGTCACATTTGAGTAACCAAACATTATACAAAGAATGCTTATGTAAGTAAACATTTATTTTTAATATTTGCTTGTGTAGGTACAATTTAATGAGTCACTAAAGTAGACGATTTAATAGATGATTTTTATAAGGAGGGCACTGTCGTGGCGCAGTTGCAGTTTTAGCTGTAAGAAAGTTATAAGTTCAAATTCTTAGGAACTAACTGTATATGAAATGTGGATTCGATTTAAATTATTTTCATTTCTCCCCTCTGGTGACATGACGAAGCGCATAATTGGGGTCCGCCAGTTAACACGCAATTTCTCAGATTCTAGTCAAAATTGGAGAACGGTGCAGGAAAAAGCGTGAAGCTAATAAAGTAAATAAAAAAGAACTATTTTTTTTTTTTTTTAGCTGTATGAGCTAGATTGTTTATATTTAAATTGCAAGGTACAAAAATTTATACAACACATTTGCTTGCAGAAGACTGAAACAATAACACAAAAAGATTCATTTTGATAAAATAAAAATATTCTAAATAATTTTCGTTTATACGTATTAAGTGTTGACTATTTCTCACGTCGACAAACGAATCTCTTCAGAATATATTTGTGTTATGGAGAACTAATTTCTAAATTTATATTTAAAATTAGTCTTACATTTAATAAAATTTTATAAAAATTAATATGATTTTATTTTCTGATAAAAAAATATTTAAAAAATGTTTAATTTTAATTATTTGACGCTTACAATACAAGTGATCATCACTATCTGTTGTTTAAAATAAATGAATAATTAAATGAAACAATTATCATAATCGCGATAACCAAAGAACTTAACATCTTTATAAATAGTATGTATTCTATACTATAAATAAGAAAAAAACAGTAATAAAATAAGAAAATTAAGGAGATGAGGAGGATGATACGATATGATGAAGTAATCTATGATTTCGAAGAATGTAACACTGGATGCAGAATTATTATAAACAAGTTAATCTGTAAGAAATAAAGGAAAGCCGTCTTTAGAATTTATTTACTGTGATGCGCATTTTCCCTTGCCATATAAAAATCAAAGACCCGACAACTAAACTATAAGAAATAAGTAAATGCATCTTAACAAAAGTGTTCAATGTAATAGGCATTGCCATTGACTTACAATGAATTCGCCCTACCATAGAATAATCCGGTAATCGCGGAAAACTGATTTCATATGAGACACAAAAAACCATTTCAATCAATAACTTTGCAATAAATAGACCTACATTAGTATATTAGACATCAAATGATAGGTGTTTTATTTTCTTTGAGAATTAGCAGTCATTAATATTTTGGAATAGTAGTAAGGGTATTTCAAAAATTGAATAATTCTCAAAAATGATAAAAAATATTCACGGTACGTCACTTATAATATTATTCGTATAATTTTCGAATTCGAATTAGAAAACAGATTACATCAGTTCCTATATATTTTTTTCTAAATGTCGTCCAAAACGTTGTATTGATGTTGTAAAATAATATTTAAGAATGTTTTGTGGCTTTACTATGTGTTAATGTTTATTATATAATTCATAACATAACAAAGCCACGCATTACGGGATTATTCTGCGGCGCTGTGGAGTAGCGGCTACAATCACGCGATGGTTGTTAGTTCGATTCCCACTTGACGCAATGGTTATATTTAAATGATTTTAATTATTTCCTTCTAGTAAAGAATTATGATGGGCGTTGAGTTTTTCAAACATGTATAATAAGCAACGTATAGTATTATATAATTTTTTTGTCTTTGTCAACAAAAACGTTAAGCTAAAAAAAGATACACGTGTTTGGTGCATCTCAGAAGAAGTCTTAAAAAAATTACCATTTCCGATCTAAAATAATAATAATAAATAATTATTAATTATTATAATTTTGGATCCAAGTTTCAATGAAAACAGGTGGTAAATGGCAGTAGTATGTCATAAAGATCGCGAAAACGGAGTTGCGGGCATCAATTAGTAATAAATAAGAAATACTTCATGTTATGTCCATATATATATATATATATATATATCCATATATATATATATATTTGTGAAATTTTTAAATAAGCGCTTTTATTATATATTTCATAATTAAGTCATGAACTATATGGAATAATTAAGTCACCTTGACGTCGACGAAAGGTAATGAATGTTGGTTCAAGATCAACTTATAATTATATGTACCTCTATTATAATAGGTGAAGGAAAAACCTTTAATTTCCTTTTTACTATACAAAGGTGGAATATGAAATTTGGCACATTTAAATTTTATATGGACAAGATTGGCAGACAGCTATAAACTTTTCATTAGAAATACATTAAACTAGTAAATTAAATAATACAGAGACCACAATGAATTTAATTAAAATCTTTTGTGTGTAGAAAGGTATACGTGACTAAGTATGTCAACGAGGATACGATAAAATATCCTTACGAAGTTTTTCCCGCATAGTAAGCTAGTCAAAGAGAAACAAATGTAAACACATCCCGCCCTCCACATTCCGCCGGAAATTGAGATTTTGCATGTTGAGAGCTGGAACTCAAATTCATATACCAGAGCGGATTTTTTTTTAATGTAATCTTTCCCCGAGTGGGAATCGAACCTACAACGACGCTACGCAAAGCTATCACTCTGCGCTACGATGGCCATACTAAGTGATTTTTGGAATTTAAATTGTTCTTGTTCTTCAAATTGTGTAAGCTTAAAATCATATTAAAACAATACTTCTAAATTTATCAAATCTATAGCTTTCAACCATAGGATTGTTAATGTAAATCCTAATTACGTTTCAAGCTGTGGATTTCACATTGCCAAATGGTACTTGTAATTTGAAAAAAAAAAAACAAAAAGCATATAAATTAAACCGTTTTATTAAAAATTAATAATATAAAAATTAAAATAAAATTATGGCAAAGAAGAAAGTACTATTATTTTAACAATTTAACTAGACAGATACAGTTAATTTTTTCACCACCAGCCGTTAGAGTATCCAGCGCCGTAGCCGTAGTTAGAGCCGTATCCATATCCAGCGTTGTACAGGGACCCGAATCCTGCCCCATATCCATAGCCAGAGGCGAGGCTGCTGTAGTAGCTGGGGGCGGCCACCACCTTGTTGACTGGAACTACCTGCGGCACGGACACTACCTTGCGCACATTTACTACTTGAGGAACATCAACGACGCGCTCTAAATTGACCACCTTGTTGACAGAGACCACCTTAACGGCGGGGGCACTGACTAGGGCTGGGGCACTGACATAGTTTGACGCTGAGTGGAATAAGGAGGGGGCAGAGAGCCCGATTGAGTAGTCTCCAAGACTCGCGCCGGCGCTATATGCACCGCCATGGGAGAATGAGTCAACGGAATGCAAGCCACTGAGGAAACCTCTCTTATCACGCTTCTCGTTACCAGCTGAGGCGCAAGCCACCACGGCGAGGAGTACGACCTGATGAAGAAAAATTATAGTTTAATGTAAAATTAGAATTATTATATTTTCTTAATACAAACTATTGAAATACTTACAAAAGCTTTCATGTTGATATTTGTATGATGTTTAGATTAATGATACTAGTTCTTAGTACAACATCTAATATATATACTGTATTAAATGTTCTTACGCAACGACGTTGGTGACAGATTTTGATATATTTTTAGATGGCTGCTTTATTTATTGCGAAATTAGTGCTTATATTTTCCGTCATAACCCATAAATGAAGATAAAGTGCATAGACCCACAGGTGCTTTCGCCACTATACGTTATCTCCAGTGTACAAGAAATATGTTCATAAGATAGGTTAAATGTAAGAACAGTAAAATATTAGAATAAGCAATTCTCAACAAAATGTAATTCTTTTATAAGGTTATGCGGATACACACTACGTGGTTCCCGTGGCCCTGGCTAGTGGCGATCGAGGAGGGGCACCGTGAGGTTTCAGTGGGTATACGGACGGCCTGCATTGCCTGTCCGGAGTCCCACATAACCACGTCCGAGCCCCCAATCGGGCTGGTATCCGTTAAGAATTTCCCTACGAAAAAACACACTACGCCCAACACGTGCTCTTTACTCTATAAAAAATATCAACATACACATACAATATACATCGGTTCAGTATAACATTATACGTAGATTTTTTTAACATTTTTAAGTGTTATTCACACACTTAGGAAATTGAAAATCATATGTAGAGAATGTTTTAAAATTTTATATAACGCAGCAGGATTTAAACCCGCGCCTCTTGAAGCCGTACACGCTCTCTGTCCGCTAAGCCATGCTTTCTACATCCGTTTGCGTCGAAGTTCTTATACACTTATTTTTGTATGTAGCATCTGTATGTAGAGATTTTTAAATATTTAAAATTTTCCGTTAAATATTATACGGTTTCTAAAACTGTTTTACGTACAATTTATTAAACCAACTAACAAATATTATTTATCGACTACACACTTTAATAGTTTTTTTATACCTAAATACATAAAAACTTACTCGTACTTAGTTAACTCAATGTCGTATAAGTTTTACATCAATAATATCTTTTTACATTGTTCTATAACTTTATGAGCCACGGAATGTCTTGACACTAGGCTCTCTTTAAAGACTAGGTACTATGCGAGAAAAAGAAATTTGTAAAAAAATCATTTTAAAATGTCGCATAATACATTAATTTTGTATCCCTAGTGAGCAGCAAAGTACAGCGTTTCGCAACTAAAACTATATTGGAGAAGAGACGGGAAATCTCATCATAAAGTCCTCGAGACGGAGAATGCGAGCGGCATACAAATGATTACCAATATATACATATATACGTGTATATATTACAAAAAATCTTTATTCCACATAGCAGTGGCCTGCACAGTGCAGTAGTGGCCTGGACATAGCAGCAGTGGCCTGCACATAGCAGCAGTGGCCTGCACATAGCAGTGGCCTGCACAGTGTTAGGTTCACAGGCAGAGTGAACCTTAAAGTCAAGATACTCCGTTCACGATTATCCACTCAAATTAAAGACATTGCATATAGGGTGGCGGTGACGTTTACCGTCAGGCACTGCGTAATGACTTCACATAACAAATTATTGAAGATTATTAAAAAAACAAATTTAGAAAATTACATGAAATTATAATATATTACATTTATTAAAAATACGCCAAGATAACGAGATTTACTAAAAATTACAAATTATTTATATTTGCCAATTATTATTGCATAAAAACTTAATTAACCAAAACACATATAAATAAATTAGTGTAGATTTATTAAGTACGAGCGTCGTGTCAGGTGCATTTCCTCAATGTATTTGTAACATAACTACATAACAACTTTTTATCACTATATAGAACCTGACGTCACAGTTTGTTTTTTGCTAATTAAAAAACTATGTACGTCCAATACAAATAAACTGCTAATTGGAAATTGATCCTACAATCATGCAATCATATGATAAGCCTATATAAACGATCAAGGGCATCGCCGATGGGTGGGAATAGTTGCAGCTGAAGGGAAGAACGGTATGGGAAGTTTCACCTAAATCCGTTCAGTAGTTTTTGGTTGAAAGATTAACAAACATCCAACCACCCTCAGAAACTTTTATACTTCTAATATGAGTAGGATTATAATATTGAGTAGGACAGTTTAATGTTCTATATACATACTCGTACATATGTGGGTGTCACAAGACGGTATTTTATAAATATAGTTTAGCATAAAATTCAAAGACTAACAAAAACTCACAAGGACGCGATTGCTCCATCTTCTTCATATTAGTATATATAACACGAAAGACACTCAAAACTACGTATCATTTAATCAAAATAGAAACTCAAAACTACAACATGAAAGCTTTTGTATTTTCGAAATTGATTTTGAAAAATATATTATTTAAAGAACATCAAAATATGTGTACGAGTATATTAAAATGAAAAAAGAAATACGTCAAATACATATGAAGAGTTGACATTTCCTAAATTTAATATTTTTGTTGTACGCATCGTAACTTAGTTACGAAATATCTTTTTTACGACTCATGGTTTTAATTCTCTCTCGGGAGAAATTTTCTATAAGTCGGACTAGTTAGAAGAGGTATCGACATCCAAGTCGAAATATCTACTTAGTACTGAAAAACCGAGGGACGCGAATCTATAAAAAGATAAATAAAAAAGTCCTAGTCATCATATTTTTTATTCACCAGATTGTACTCCTCGCTATGGTGGCTGGTAGTGAGAAGCGGAAAAAAGAGGATTCCTCAGTGGTTTCCACTCCGTCCACTCCCTTTCATACGGTGGTGTCTACAGCGCTGGTCTCGTAGGCTTTGCGGATTACTCTGTAGGGCTTTCTGCACTCTCTGCCCCCTTCCTAGTCCACTCCATCCCTGCCCTAGTCCACCCCGCCCCTGCCCTAGTCCACTTCGCCCCTGCCGTAGTCCAGTCCGCCCCTGCCCTAATTCACTCTGCTCCGGCTTTACTTAGCGCCCCTGCTTTAGTCAGTGCCCTCGCCCTAGCTAATGCTCCAGCCGTAGTCAATGCTCAGGCCGTTGGTAGTGCTTAAACTCTAACCAGTGAGTAAGTGAGTAAGTGAGTAACCTAGTGCACGCCGCTTCCGCCGCTAAGGTGGTCTCCATCCAGAAAGTTGTGAACTCAGCGCGCGTCGCGTTGATATCCTACAAGTAATAAAAGTGCAATAGCTGGTGTCTGTGCCGCAGATTGTATCAGTTAACAAGGTGGAGGCTGGCCCCAGCGACTACAGCGATCTCGGCTCTGGCTATGGATATGGGCAGGATTCGGGCATCTCTACGACGCCGGATACGGTTGCGGCTCTAGCTACGTGTACAGCGCTGGATTGCCCAACGGCTGGTGGTAAACAAGTAAAGTTGTCTGCCTAGTACAATTTTTATGACATATTGATGTTGCCGATAGTTATACTATTTTGTTTTCAATTTTTATTCTGTAACTTCTTGAAGATATTTCTTTATTTATTGTTAATAAAAATGTTCCTTTCAATTTGAGTTTGTTATTTAATTATTTTAGCAAAGACTTAGAAGAGTTTAGAGACACAAAAGCTACTAAAACCAATATTTTAAAGCAATTCCCACAATAGTTAAGCAAATTTAATTTTCAGTACTGCAACAAATATAAAAACATTATATTCGTTTAACCTGTCAATACACCAACGACACCTATAAAAATATAAAATAATATACATTTCATTTCTATAAATATTAATAATTGTAGATGAAATATATTAATGAAAATGCAATAAAACTAGCCGCAAAGCCATCAGAAGGTCAAATTCACATAACCGACCTTGATCTATCGTATTGATACTAATATGTAAATACATTGACATTAGAAGTGAAAGAAAATGCAAAAATTCTGTTTAACTCTTTTTTAAATTTCATTTCTGGTTATTAAATTGCAAATATATTATTATTATTATTACTTTATTTGCACACCACATTACATTGACAATACAATAAATACGAAATACATTACAAAAAAAGGGAATGTACAAAAGGCGCTCTTATGACTAAGTAGCCATCTCTTCCAGACAACCTTTATATTTGTTTTAAACTCAAAAATTGAAAATTCAACTTCCACTCGGAGAAATGATTGTATTTAAATTATATTCATTTCTCCGCTTTGTTATCAAAGAAATATGGTGCCAAAGAAATATTTAAAACTATCCTTTAAACGCAATGCTTCAGAAAAACAATTAATTATATAGCAAATATTAATAACATTTAAATAGGTATATAATATATGTGATAAAAATGCATAAAGAAAATGTGCTAAAGTAATTATTGTTTTAATTACTATTTTACTAATGTAAAAACACAAAAAACTAATGTCTGCCATGAAATAAAAGTTTTTGAGAAATGTCTTTACTTTAGCTAGAGAATTTTATTTTTACAGAGTCAACCCTGGATACAGAAGGGTGCATTACCATCCACTGTACTCCAGTAGGATGAAGATCACGGTGAGCTATAGGAGCTGTTATATTTGAATGCGATATAGGGTATTTTAGCTGGATGTGAATCAGGTCACAATTATCATAAAAATACATTGTTGTCGGAAGTCAACCAATTACGTAAAAGTTTTACTTGCGACAGTGAAACGGTGTCTAACTATTAATGCAATGTTAGCAGGTTCGATGACTAGTTTGGGGATGATTATATTTTAATTAATATTTTCCATAACCCGCTCCGGTGGGCAAATCGCGGCAGTCAGCTCTACCTCCCAACCCTCAATGTCTCTACTTCTAGCGGAAAATGTAAAACGTAGTGTCTTGACACAAAGTTCTTACTATTGTTAGGATAGTTAGAGAAGACTTAAAGCTAATTAATAATTCAAAAGATACTTTTAATATTTACATAAAAAAATTACGTTTTCACAATACTACTATGACTAGCCATCTATAATATATATGAGCAAACTTGTGCTTTTAATCGTACAGGCCGCGCCTAGCTTAATTGCCAATAGATTATGCTCTTAGATATAGCTCAGTTCACTTTCTCTAACCACTACGTCTTTAGTAAATATTGTACAATAACAAAATGTTATAGAATTGTAATGCGTACAGAATTAATTGCCACGTTTTTTTAAATAGTGTTTTGGAATCATAATATTGTTTTAAATTTTTGGTAATTACACGATTCGATCCAATTTACAAAAGTAATATAATTATAATAACATAATAATTAATTCTCAATATGGTTAAACTTTCAGAAGGACATGAATGTGCAAAAAATAAACATAATTATTTATTTCATAGTTATATCAAGCTTAGTGAACCATAAAAATCCGAGATAAAGGTACGAAGCACGGCGCATCTACCGAAATATGTGTTCAGAAGTGGGTATGTGTCATGTCATCTGGATTTGAACCCGCGCCTCTTGAACACCGTTCAAGCGCTCTGACCGCTCAGCCATGCGTTCTGCGGGTTCAAATCCTGCTGCGTTCAAATTTTTATACGTTTTCTATATATGTATTTTTCCATTTCCTTAGTGTGCGAATAACACTTTAAAAAATGTTATAAAAATATATGAGCCATGTTACTTCTAAGGTGTACGGAATCCTTAATACGATAGTGAGATTTATTTTTACTATTTAGTTAGTACTTACTACACCTTTCTGGTTTACAGTTTTTACCCCACTGCAGCCAGAGTGAAGAGAACCCATTGTCAGGACACTGCGTTCTCCACTTTCCGCCCAAAGTTGATACATTACGTATTGAGTCGTGGACTTCAACGCCTCGCTTTATTATTCTAAAGCAGAGATATGACAATAGTTTATATATAACCATTCCTCCTTGTGGGAATAGAACCCACAACCAATCGCGTTTATATTCAGACGCTGAAATAATTTCTCATGATAGCCTTTAATTGCATTGTTATCAATTCCAACCTTTCCCTTTGCTTACAAGTGTCAATATAACAATAAGACTAGTATTTACAATACAAACGCAACTGATTTTTATTTCATATATTTTATATTTTGACATCTACCGCCATTACAGATAAGACAGAAAAAAGAAAATTATATATCACTGCTCACTCGACTCTCCGCTAATTGAAGATTGATTTTAGTTCAATTTGCGTAATAGTGGCAAATAATGTGTACGTTACATATAAAGATTCCCTTGATTGCTTTTTAAACCTACAATCTATCTTTATTTTTGTTTCAACAGCTTCATATTTTCCATTGTCAATAGTTCGTTATATTTTGGGAAGATTTCAATTCAGGACTCGTGTTTAAAAGATTACCTGTAAGCAGTTGTGAAGAACGATGTATATCTATAACTTACGTACTAAAAACCGAAAGATAACAGTTAAATATTGTAATACCTTCTTATGAGTCATCGTAACTGTAGCAATACTTGAAACTTGTACGTACATTATATTAAGTAATGGTAAAATTGTAGACTAAGATAAAAAGCACTTAGATTTGTAGATTTTGAATGTGTAACACTATTTTAGATTGTTGTTTGTTCAAATATCAGTATAAAGAATATAATAATAGTAGATTTTCATCATGGAAACAAAGAGCAGAGTGACTCCATTCTCTGTAAACGTCATGCAATTTGGATAAAAATATATAAGAAAAAATATTTTTGTAATATATAGATAGTATTTATGGTTTAATATGTAAATTATCAACAGCTCATCTTGATCTTTAAACCGTGATGAATGAAAATTAGCAGATAATATGTTTTTATACTAAAAGATGAATAAAAAACGTCTGCCTTAACCTAATAACATATATTTTATATAATAATCCGATCTAAAATTAATAAAAATTAGAACTTAATTGCCATTATGAGGCCAGGATAATAATTTACGGGAGGAGCGCGGAAGATCTGCGAGGACGGGGTTACGCCACCGGCTAGATACACTAACTATATAACATGCGGGGTGCACTACAAACATCATTCACTTCACCGACTCTTCAGATTAACCAACATTTATCCTCCAACATGAAAGCTTTCGTAAGTATTATACTTTCTTTTTTTATTTCTTATATCTTTACGTATACCTCATTTTGCGTGGTCAGCAAAGAAACTATTCAGAGATCGGTGAAACAGCAACACCAATGTCGGAACTAAACGCTGCACTATGTCTATCCTGACATGGATAAGGATTCTTTTAAATATTAATAATCCTTTCCTTACTTGCAGATTAACGGCATTTATTAAAGAATTAATTTATAAATTATTTAGTATATGAAAAATAGAAAGCAATAAATTCAAAATTAACATACACAAGGCTATTCGACTATTATTTAAATTTATTATATATATTTCTAAATATTTTCGTATAAGCCGTATATGATATATTTAAATTATACAGATCGTCATTGCATATATAAAACTTTACCGTAGCGTAGTTGGACAGCTTTTACTGTAAGCGCGATTGGTTGTCGATTCAATTTCCACTCGGAGGAATGACTCCCTAGCTCTGGTAAGATGTAAGGTTAATTTTTGTCACATAGCACCCAATGTCATGATTTCGGGTGGAAAGTGGTAAACGAAGTATCTTGACACTAAGTTCTCTCTGTCACACCTGCTATGCGAGAAAAAGCGTGAAGCTTTAAAAATAGCTTAAAAAAAGTATAGTGACTTCTTCACAAACAGGTCGTTATAACTTTGAACTTTTGTAATAAGAGATAAAGACACATGTGTGCAATTGAGTTTTAATTGCAACTTATATTTAAGTAATCTCGTTCTTAACATAATATCTTCCACTATTGCTAGCACTACTAATTACGTAATATATAGTACAAGTTATTTTAATCAGTATATTAATCCCAATATATTTTTTTATATAAACTATTTGAATCATAAAACAATTATGCATTCTATTATTAATCTTAATATAAAAAAACAGCAATTATCATTTCACGCGCTTTGCTAAATACCTTTTTTTGTTCAGATCGTTTACTGCGCTCTCGTAGCATGTGTCGCTGCTGGAAGCGAAAAACGAGAGAAACGTGGCTTTTTGAGCGGCGCCCATTCCCTTGAAGGACTTAGTGGCGGATACAGTGGCGGTTACAGCAGCGGATATAGCGGCGGACATAGTGGCGGATATGGTGGTGGATACAGCAGTGGTCTCGGTGGATATGGAGGATATTCCGCACCAGCTGCCAAAATCGTCTCCGTAAACAAAGTCGTCAATGTTCAACGCGTTGTCGATGTACCCCAGGTTGTAAGTGTACGCAAAGTAGTGTCCGAGCCCCGAGTGATATCAGTGAATAAGTTTGTATCTGCCCCAAGCTATGGTGGAATCAGCTCTGGATATGGATCTGACTATGGCGGGTACAGCTCTGGCCATGGATCCAGCTACTCCAGTGGATGGTGGTGAATGTGATATTTAGTTTAATGCACACTGTGATTATCTTTTAACTGTCTTATCTTTATTTCCTATTATCTTAATCTTCTTTATTTAATACTCAGACAAATATATTTTATATTTTTGAAATAACTGTTTTATTAATGCACTCATCGCTCTATATAAAGTATGCTCATGATTTAGGCTCTTATAAACACTATTTTAAAGTATAAAAAACCATTTACTATTTACTAACCATTACATTTCATTCTAAGTTTTAAGGTTTCCTTTTTGTAGTAATATAAACGGAATAAAAAAGAACTTACGATAGCGGACGCGTTGATGTCTTTTGTACGCAGGCGTTTCGTTATATTATGTTAACATTTAATTAATATATAAATATTATATTATATATTTGATTTATATTATAAAAAAATCCCAAGCTACCTCTCTGTTTACTACTGACAGAGTATGGAAAATTATAAACACAGTACAAACTGTGTAAACTTAAAATATGTTTCTTTGAGTGGGATTTTAACCAAAACAATATAGCGCTTAGGTAAACATACTGTAAAACTTTTATTTTACTCTTATAAATTACTTTCAATGTAATTGAACAAATTATTTAAAAAAATACTAATATAAAATTTTTATATTTGTGTATATTACACGCCGATTAAACAATCTGTGCATACAGCAACATTCACAAATCGTTTTTTAATTTAATAAAGCTTTCGTTTCTGGTTTCATAAGTTTATATGCAAATTAAGTAATAAATTATAACCTAAAAATATTGTTATTATTATATTGTTAGTATACGATGAGTCTATTTACTTACACTCAGCAATAATTTTCACGCATCGGATCTTTCATATGGGGGATACTAAGTTTATACTGAAAACAACTGTAATAGTTTCGAAAGAAACAAAAGAATTTTAAACTGTGTTTTTGTCGATCAATGATATAGGTAGAGAGAATGTAGAGAAAGAACACTCCACTCTCCATTTAAAATGGTTTATTGAATTAAAATAATAAACTATCATTACACTTAACCTAGACTTCTTTTTTATCTTACACATACCTATATTTATAAGTACACAGGAGACCTCCGCAGGGCCTGACAAGGCACGCTGGATAGGGGAAACGCTTGTTAAGTCACTATAATGTCTCATTTGAATGTAATATAAACTAAAGTTTAAAAACAAATATAATCTAGTTAGCACTATAGCAGACTCTTGAAGTAACGCTTAAAATTAGCTACAAATAAATATTGCGCCACGTGACTGCTCGCAATATCGTTATTTTATACCTTGACGTCCACACGCAACGACCGCCAAGGCTGAGAAACTCTTCAGTAAAAAACAACAAAACGACAATTATGAATTACAATAATGTGTCTCACAAATATTGCTTCCTGCACGTGATGGTTATAGGTTCAAAGTATACTTAGAAGAATGTATATATGTAAAATACATTTTTACCCATCAGGTAATTGAATATACTGTTTTTACAATGTATGAAATGTTACATTTCAAGCAACATGATATATGAAATAATACTATACGTTTATAGGTAAACAAGTTTTTTATATAAAAATATATTTATGTCAATAATCTATGTATTTATTGTACATTTGATTTATTAAGATTTCATTATTTTTTAATCAGGCACCCACTTTGGAAAGAATGTAAGTAGTTGTGGATACTTGCATTATCATCGGAACTTAGTATAATGTGTAAATCAAAACAATTCAGCTATATCGGAAGTCAGGATATAAAGCAAACCTACCAAGATTTGATTACAGATAAACTTTAAGCACATTACGAAAGGTAAATATAAACATATCTAAAACTTTTAGAAGAAACGAAATTTCTTTCGAAGTACGTGTATTTTTACACTACAAATCCGTAAATTCTATAATATAAGTGACAATAAAATGATAATAAAAACTGTTCTATCAATTTAATAGAATAAAAATGAATAATTATAACCAGTTGGTATAGCTACGAATATTTTAAAGTATAAGACGTGGCCGTTAATAAGTTACTTTTATCTTACTAACGTTTAAAAAACGAATAGTGTGAGAACTAACTTTAGTAAATAAATCTTTTAAGATACATATAGCGTTATGCAACAGTTTTAACGCCCGTAATATCAATAATTAATAGTATCAAAAATAATAGAATTTCACAAATTCGAAGCTTTATTTTCCGCATAGCCAGTCAGAGAGAAAATTTCAAGACACTCCGTTTTCAACTTTCGGCTTTAAATCGAGATATTGTATGTTGAGTGGCAATACTCAACGCCGCGCTTTATCTTTTCAGAGCAGGGAAATGAAGAGCAGGAATAAGTTTAAAATATATATTTATATATTTATTTTTCACTTGTCCACCACCTTGTTACTACTTCAGGCTACTAAATTCATTGTATTACGTGACAAAAGTCTACACGCAAAGTTGGTCAAACATTTATACATTAGTCTCAATAAGAAAAACATTATTACAATAGAGTTATTTAAGCCCAGAACACAAAAAAAAATCTTTTGGTGCCAGATTTTCTATCATCTCTATTTACAACATAACATGTCCATTCCCTTCCTCTTTCACTAACTGACCCACTTTTGTCAGTATGGTTCTCTTAATAAGACAACCGCTTAAGAAAGCCTTTTAGAAACTACCCCTAAGAGGGTGAAATAGGGATTGCTAGTTAGCGTGAATGTCGCTTGTAAGCAAGTTATTTATTAAATTTATAACTTAAAAAATTATAAACATAAAATAAACACAAATTTAAAAACGAAGGCTCTCATAAATATAAATGAGTGAAGGCAGTAACAGTTTTGTTCAATTGAAGATGGCAAAATAATATAGGTCAAGAAGTCCACGCGATATATATACATTTACATATTATGACATATATTTAATTATTTACTTATCATTATTTAATATATGATATGATATCTTGTCTCAAAATTCGTATTTGAAATATATTAGTTATCAACCTGACACGTTTCACTATAATTTCCTGTTCAACCTATAGTGTAATACAGTGACTGGAATAAATGTAGTTTGTGCAACCGGACGTTGATGATTGATCGCTTTAATTGCTACTTCATTAAACTAACCTACGTAATAATAAAAAAAAGATAATTGTGCTCTTAGATTAGATTTAATAAAATAATCTCAAAAATTGATATAATGTAAAGAAAATGTTATGTATTCAGCACTGTCTGATATTACAGAGGCAACGGGTTCAATTTTGATGACAGTCAAATATTTGTATTCATTTATTATTAATTAACACTAATATTTATTTTAATTCCTATACTAAATACGACATGATGTATTATTACCGTTAATTAATAAATAATAATTAAGACCGTATTTTCGGCTTTTTCGAAAATGACCACTTTAAAGAAATTGCATAAATTGATTATTAATAGGACCACAGAAAATAAATATTTTTAAATCACATTAACAGTAAGAGACCCCTTACAATTCTGCCATTAAAGCTTACAAGTAAATATTATAAGTATTTATGTTTAATTAGTTTGAGCTTAGTAATTAAAGTATAAAAGAACAAAATCTAATCCTTGTAGAGGTAAAAAAACAGTGTCAAGTGTATTCCGCGTCTGTTTTAATTCCGTTGCAATAACGCAAGTGATGAAATTGGCACAAAAATGTTTGTTAATAATATTTGTGCGTGACATCCTGGCTGATTAACATCGAGTGCTCTTTAATTTTATGAAACTGTAGAATTTAATAAAATATATTGCAAAATTCTTACACATCTACCGCATATAAAAAAATACACATACAAAAACAAATCACACATTACGACTAACAAATAAGTTTGAACAATTTTTTAATAGAAGATAATGCTTTTAAATAATTATTTTAAATATATGACGGCATTAGAACCATAAAGCAAATTGAATTCCTATAGTGCCCTCGATATTACTACGAGACTGGCCTAAGGCAACTATGATAACCTAAGGCAAATATGAAAACAACATCATAACGAATCTATTTAAATATTTTATTTGAAAAGTAATAAATATGAAATATGTATATATTTTTCAATGTAATTCGTAGAGGGATCAATCTGTTATTGAATTTAAGTTTCTTTTGTAATAATGTAATTGAATAATTGTATGTATTAAAATTACAGCTTCACTTTTTTTGACCGCATAGCCACATATTAATTCAACGCTATTTTTTGCTATTATTAATATTATTTGCTTAAGCGAGCGTGGAATCGAACCCACAACCATCGTGTCATCATAGCGCAGATGTCCTCACGATGATATTACAATTAAACTGTACATAAATGAAAATATACATCAAGATATATGTTTTATGTTTTTATAAGGAATTACTTACTCAATAATAAATTGAATAAGCCACTAAATACGCGGTGTCTCTAAAATGGGCAGAAAGTGGTGAAAAATGTGAGCAATTGCCTACTGCAAGAGGGAAATTGAACAACTTTAAACTACACCGGTTTAACAATTGAAGACTTACATAGATGAAGCTAGTCAGATATATACATGATGATTTCCAGAGTATATAAATAATAACAAGCATTAAACCCATATTTTTTTGCTATTGTTTACAATTTTTTATATTTAAACGTTGTTCAACAAAGACCTGATTTAATTTTGAATTAAACTTTAAACACAGTTTCGGAATTTGTATTTTGTGATATATCACCTTCTTTCTTCTTCATTTCAAGTATTCAAGTAGTTATTACAATGTTTTTAACTCTTTGTAGAATAAAATTTATATGAAAATCTATTGTGAAAAGTATGTAAATAACACTTTACTTCAAGTCATTCCCCATTAAAAGTCTTACCGATCTGTCATCGTGCACTGCATGTTAAGCTTATAAGTACCTCTTTAGCTTTCAGATCGTAGCTTCACACGCAATCAATTGAGGCATCACTTTATTTTGCAATACACAAGTATTTATATTTAATGCTCGTGTGTGAATAAGAGTTTAAAAATGTCAAACAGATAATATACTTGTTATAATTGCTGTCTAAAAATAGAGTAATATTTAGATATTTACATATTATAGATTGAGATCATCGTGGCGCAGTGGCTGTATACACGATGGTAATGGGTTTATTTCCACTCGGAGGACGATTATATTTCAATTATTTTTATTTCCTTAGAATCTCTTAGGCTAACCTGCTATGCGGAAAATCGTGTGAAGCTGACAAGAAATATAGACATTCTCGTGAGTGAAAATCCAACCGATAACCAACTTTCAGAGTCAAACGTATTTGAATTACGCCACTGCGTTCCACGTACATATAACTATTAGGTAATAGATATAAAAATTCTATACCTACCTATTTCTGTGTTAATTACATACGAGAATAATCTACTCTATATAATAAGATAGCTTAGATTTCTTAGCGCGTCTTGTAAGCACGCTCTTTGATAGTTAACTGCCTAATTCGCATACATGATGGTACATTTTAATTCCTTCATTTTGTCAAACTTTAGTAATCCTGACAAGGAAACAGGTTAGTCATTATTTCAAGGTGTTTTAAAACTTTCTTATATATATATGTGTATAATGTTTTTATTCGTTAGAAAACGCTGTATTTGTAAAAATTTATCCGTTAAATATACTTATCAAATTTTATTTATTTTGTCGTTGTAAGGGAAATCTCAAATTCAAGGAAAAACTTCAAAATTGCAAGGTCCATGTTATTACTTAATAAGAAATTATATACGGCAACTAAGCCGAAACTAGAAAGGCAGCGTCTGACTGTAAACACCATTGGTTTAGGTTCGATTTCCACTCAGGGTAATGATTATATTTAAAATATTTTTATTTCTGTGTTTCCTCAGTCTGGTACCTTAGACAATGCGCGGCGTAGAGTTCCGCCACTAAACACGCTAAAGTCTCGATTTCAGGCGGAAAATGGAAATTGAGTGTGTAGAAACTAGGTTTTTTCAGACTTCTCTGCTATGCGGGAAAAAGCCGTTAGGCCATTGTTGCCTTAGTTTGTTCATATTCTACAATTATATATTACAGTAAAACACATTAATAAAAGCTAATTAGTATTAAAAGCCTAATAATGAAGTATTTTTATAAATTAAACATATATATTTACATCAGTAAATTTAAAAAGCTATAATATTGAGTTCAAACGCAATTAGAGCAACTTGTTGTAGATCTAGTTACTTTCCCTAGTACCCTAGTGTAAAATACTCAATCACGCAAACTCAACTTAATGGATATTGATATAATTTTGCATATTAATCATGTATTTTCGAATACTATAATCGTGAAAATCAAAGGACTTATTATGTCTAAAACCATATAGCTCCTTTTTATTTGTTAACTAACGATATAAATTTATACTAAAAATTATAATCACTTATGTCATTCTGAATTTTCACCATATATACAGACAGAGTCTCAGGCGGAAACTAGTGTTTATCACAAAATACGGAAACCTATTTGTCATAATACACACCCATCTGACAAGTCGGTCAATGTCAGGCTGCCTAATGTATGAATGAATGAAATAACACAATTGCAAAAATTTGAAAGACACGCGAGCGGCGAGCTTGTCGTGTCATCTTTAAACGATACGTGAAAACTAAGTAGCGGTTGAGAAATTATTCACTTGTGCGTTACAAGTACATGTCGTCATATTATATCGCTACACATTGTTAATTTAGTTACTTGGGGGTCAATCATATAGGATTTAGGTAATTTTCTTTATTTTTACTAACGCGATTACCAGATTACTATTGTTTTGAAGCTATGACAACATTACAAGTGACAACTTATTTGACGCACTTTGACTGCATATATAATATATAACATACAATAGGTCGAGGCTTCAAATCTCAATTAGTCTATTTGAAATAAAACTTCTATTAGTGTTAGTGATGGTTCGATGATTCCAATCTCACTTCAGTTACATTTTAAAATTATAGATATTTCTGATTTGATTAAACAAGTTGCAACGATATGCTAATTAATAGAAAGGCTTGACATTCGGTTATATTGTTAGAAAACGTATAAAAAATTAAAAGCAGCGGGATTTGTACCCGCGCCTCTTGGAAACCGTCCAAGTGTGTGAATAACACTTTATGGGAAAAAACGTAAAGCTGAAAAAATCAAATAAATGGTCTATTATTAACAAATATGAATTAGATTATCAATAATTGTGGTTCTTTTTTGTCATATATTATATTATTAAAAAGAATAAACGATTACGATTCTTTATTAGGATTCAAAGTTATATATAATCTGTGTAGTCGATACTAGCGAATAATTCAATTTACCGATGTCTCATACAATTCAATATTATAACCCAAAACTGTTGCGTAGAATCTAAACATCTCTACTATACTATTAAGTTGTCTACAATACCATATTATATTACGAACAGAACGTCAGCTAAACGAAAGACATAAGTATCAATTCTAATACTACCACTATTTTAAATGTATGAACAAAATCTACCAAGCTATTATAACGTATTATTTGCAGCTTAAAACATGCGTAAGAACTGAGACGTAGAATCAAGATCATTCTAAGAGTAATATTGCCTAATAGCGGTCATACTGTAGTCGGATTGTTGGCAAACATTTATAATCTAAGGAATTAAATCTTTATGAAATTGTGTTGCTTTTTGTCAATGCCGCTGATAAGTGGTACTGTGGGACTTGTGTCAGGTTTCGGATTTTTGAAAGTTTTGCCACTACTGGGCTAAACTGGCCTTAAACTGACACTTAAGTAGGTAGGCTTGATCTAAATGCCTATATTTTCTTAAACATTGAACATTGAAAAACATTTGAAGAAAACGTGTAAAAAATTGAACGTAGCTAGATTCGAAACCGTCCAAGCGCTGTGCTTAGCGGTCTAAGCCATACGTTGTACAGGTTACGTCAAAATTATAATACGCTTATTATATCTTATTTTTGTTGTTAGCGTCTCAGTAGAGAGATTTATACAAATTTCTGGGACCCAAAGTTTATTTCTACGAACGTCGTTTATTTTACGAGAAAGTGTTATTTATTAAATACATATCCTAAGTGTGAGAATAAGACTTTAAAAAATGTTAAAATAATAAGTTCTTTTTTTAATTTTCATGTATGTATGCATCGTGTTTTGTCAACACAGCACTTATGTATAATAACAATAAGGCTAAAAAACAAGTAAAATATAAAAAATCGCCGTTAACGAAACTAATCCATATGTCTACATCTTATAGACCTTTAATATAAATAATTACTTGCCCCAATAACTACATAAATACATACAAGTATGTCCAAATAAAGTAGTTTCAACTAATCTCAATTATAATAAAAAAAATAATTGAAATCCATCCAAAAAATTCAATAACTCCTGCAACGAGTAAGCTCTATCACATGTCGTGTTAGCCAATTATCCACAAGATTTTATTACACCCGATATCTGATTAAGACATCGTTCGCTCGCTTTTATTACACCGTTGTGACCACCATAGTTGCGATAGATCCTATCAAATAACTTTATTGGAAGAATATTCAATTAAATTTGTTAAGAAATTATCTTTAGATACATGTTATCGTGGAATTGAACTCACGAACACCGACTTCAAATTCGCTAGTCACTTGTTATATATGCTAATTATAGTATTTCTTTTATTAGTACTATTAAAAAAAATTAGGCGATATTATCACACACAAAGCTTTTATTGCTTTCACCTATATTTATCTAAAACTCTATTCAAGACGATTTTGCTTTTTTGACCTTCTTCTTGCCATTCGATTTGCCTGAAAATCAGCACCAATGTCCGGATCCAATAATAATATATTCTCTGTATGACCCTGATGTACTTGTTGGACGACCAGGTTAACAAGAAAATAGTAATAATAGAGATTTAAGCGTGCTTTTTATTCTTTTAAAGTATCATTTATTTATTTTTAAATATTCTTGTTGATAAACACTATGAAAGTCTATTTTTATTTTATAGTCCCTATTGTATAAGCAATGTCGCACAATATCCTTCAGCATACATTATCTCGAATGAGAATATTTTATACCACCTTTCTCAAATCGCTGACGCATCACCTAGTTTCTTTAGTACGACTTTACACGTATACTTTTGACGTCATCTTAATGCAATGGTGTACGGGTTGACGTCATCTTAATGCGATTTTCACACGGGGGAAGAATAATGTTAAAATATTTTCTTTTCTCAAGCCCGATAAAGAAAAGAACGGCGCTGGGTTCCGCCACCCAACACACAATATGTATAATACAGGCAGATATAAGAGAACTCAGTGTTTATAGCAATAGAATATATATGCTTACTCAGCTAAGTATATGCAGATGTGTGAAGTTAAAAAGAATACGTGAAGTATACTCGCATTTGTTTTATTGTAATATTATAAAATATATTGTAATTAGAAACCTAGTTAATTTATTCGTATGAAATATATATGCTAATAGTAAATCATCTGCATGCTTAAATATTTTGACGATGCCGTTATATAAGATCTGTTGATAAAATATAAATATTTTAAACGAATCAACAACCAATCGCGTTTACAGTCAGACGTCTCATTACGCCACGTCAATTTCATTTAACATAAATATATCAAATTAAATTTAAAATATATTTTTAGAAAACGTATAAAAAATTTAACAAAGCCTAGTCTGAACGCATGGCTTAGCGGAGCGCTTGGATGGTTTTAAAGAGGCACGGGTGCAAACCCGCTGCGTTCAAATTTTTGATACATTTCTAAAAAATATATTTTTCAATTTCCTAAGTGTGTGTATAAAACTTTAACATTTTAAATATAAAATGTGAAGTTTTTATTACGATTTCTCTAAAACCATATATCATAATTTACGTCATTCTCATATTATATGCTCCACTCAAGTCAGCTTATCTTAGCAATAGGTCTTTAGCAACACTGTACATGTAACAGGCTCCAAACTATACTGATTTCGTCAATCATAATAAAGAGCAAGGATGCGTAAATGACAAGAATGCGGTTCACATTACGCGTGTATGTCAGTGATTAATTGGTTAATTAGTGGGAAATATTAAAAATGTTGGTATTTTTAAAGTTAAGCCGAATTTTTTCATTTTGGTCTGTGCATTATTACTACTAAAAATATTAATAAATTTTGAACTCAAAGTTCGTTATTTTACGCATTAAATTCAGAATGGTGAATGGTGACACTGCGCTTTGCTTTTCACCAAAATTAAAATAATTTAAATATAAACATTCTCCCGGCTGGAATCGAACCCACAAGCATTGCGTACACAGTCATACGCTGGCCTTTGTCTTTTTTATGCTTTGAATACTATATTTTAACCTCTAATTATTATTTATTTTGGTTTTAAAATACATATTCAATCCTTAAAATCAGAAAACCTGTGTTTGAGTAGACTATAAATACAATGCTGATACTTCTTATTCGTTGCATTAGTTACAAAAGAGTTGTATGACGTAGCTATGTTCTTGTTATCTGTGCAGAATTTTGAATGAAGCAAAACATGTGGCTTGAGAAAAAACCAAGCTTCACTTTCTTAAAAAAACAAGCAGCTTTATTCTTACCGTATATCAAGGTTAGGCAGAGACAAGTGACACGACTTTCCGTTTCCATATTTCCGCCTCTATTCAGTTCATTGCATGTTGAGTGGCGTAACTTAACGCTGCCCTTTGTCTTACAAGAACCGAAAAATGAAGATATTTTAAATTTAATCATTACTTCGAGAACGTATAAGGAGATGATCATGAAAAGATGTCATGTCGTTTTTTTATTTCGTTTGTTATTATTTTTTAATATACTATAGTTACATAAACTTAAAAAATTCTGTTAAATAAATATAAAACATACTTTACTGTCATTTTTACTGCGTCATACAGAAAACAACATTGACCTATTTATTGGTTAATAAAACAAAGCATTATAATAATACAAATTTGCAAAATTATGATTAACACTTATAATTAATACAGATTGAGATATTCGCGGAGATAAACTACTGTTTAAAAATATTGCTTAGCGACGGAATTTAACTTCGTCTTGTATGAAAAGTATAGAAAAATAATGAGTAGGATTTGAATCCAAAACTATTAGTAAAAGTTTAATCATACCAAAACTACACCAAGACGTCAATTGAACTTGAAAAATTAAAACATATTATGATCTTTACATGTACGTTTTACGTTTTTGATCTAATGTCTTATTTCAAAAGAGACATGGATTTATGACATGAGGGTATTGTGGCGCAGAGCCATGTATACGCGACGGTTGTGGGTTTGATTCCCACTCGGGGGCATGATTATATTTAAATTATTTTAATTTCTACGTCCTGGTGAAATGTCAAAGCACGGCGTTGAGTACCGCTACTCAACACGTTATGTTTCGGATTAGGCGGAAAGCGAGAAAGGGAGTGTCTTGACACTAGGTTCTCTCTGACTATAAAAAAGACAGGTTTATTGTTACACAAGCAAGTATTTTATATAAGAATGTACAAGTATGAAATATGGATAAAAAAAAATATTAAGAAAAAAAAAGTCATTAGCAACCCCTAAAGTATGTTAATATATCTAGTCGAAGAATATTATTTACCTCAGAATTCATTTTTTGTGTTAATTCTAATATTATATAAATAATAAAAATATTCAAGTTTGCGCCATCGTGACGCAATAGGACAGTTTCTAACTGTAATCGCGATAGGTTGTGAGTTCGATTAGATAGAATTATGATACATTTATTATTTTCATTTTATTATTTTTATCTTTGGTGTATATAACACGCTTTGCTTTCGCTTCGTCCACGTTGAGGTCCGCCACTTAACACGCAATGTATCGAATTTGGGCGGAAAGTGGAGAACGGAGTGTCTGATACTGGGTTCCGTCTAACGAAGCCTGCTATGCGGGAAAATTTATTCTTTGTACCGTTATTTACAAAACCCATTCTCACAATTTGTCCGTTTGTTTTTTTGTGTAGACAAAAACGAGAAGAGCAAGAAAGAGAGCGAAGAAACGAGAGCAAGCACTAGTTTTAAATAATTAACTTTGTCGACTATGATGTTTAGATTTGATAATGAAGTAAATAAATTAATTTAATTATTGCTTCAATGTAAACTTTAATTGTGGCAATCGTGGCACAGTGGGACAGCATCTGGCTGTAAATGTGATTGGTTGCGACTTCAATTTCCACTCCGTGGAATAATTTATTTAAATTATTTTCATTGAGTTTTCGGCGTTGAGTTATGCTGTTCTCGATTTAACACTAGACTGACTACCCTGCTATGCGCCTTTTCCATGACCAGAACATACATACGGACCGAACTGTACAAATGACAAATGTGCTACTAAGTACTATTAAATTAAATTTTATTAAAATAATTAAACTAGTCTATTATATAGTTACTATATAAATAGATAAATATAAATAAATAAATACTAAATAAATACTGTTACTATATAAACAGACGTATTCAAATTCCAGTTATGTACTATTTACATTATCTTATAAAATTTTAATGTTGGTGCTATGTAAATCTTCACCACAAAATCCACCAATCGTCCATCTTCCCACTTGTACCTACATAGTATAGAATTAAATTTATAATAATTATTTTTATTCTATATTATTCTGTCAGCTAAGCATAATCGATATTAAAATTAATAATACTTTTCTAATACAGCGTATAACAAATCATATAATTAATTATAATAAGAGTAGTGCTTGCGCAAGCACCCGGCGTCGCTCGACCTCGCGCACCACTATATATAGTGAAATACAGCAATGATACATCACAGTTTCTTCCCAATACACAAACAAACAACTACCAAAATGAAAGCCTTCGTAAGTAAATTCTAAATTTATTTATATTATTATCCTTTGAAAGTTCAACGTTTTTAGTCTAAATAATGTCCTGCTTAATGATTTTGACGAAATTTTCTTTTGTAAAAATTAGTTTTTACAATATTTAATATTTAATAAAAATTCGTTTTACAATATTTAATACTTTTATTAATGTTGAACCAATATTAGTATTTACTAATCATAAAAATAGAATTAATATTTACTAAAAAAATAAACTAATTCATGCGAAATTGTTATTTTAAGCTATTATTTATAACATAATAAATTGTTGTAAGTAACGTAAAAACGTGTATACAGTAATTGTAATGAAATATGCATATGCGGAATTTAATACAATTAGTGACAGCTTCCTGAATACTGAAATGTTACAACTGTATTATGTAGAATGTGATTTGTCGATTTCAGCACTCAGCACTATTGTCCAGTATTAGTTATTACTAGTTTTCAGAAGTTAAGTAATCAAAAAGAGTAAGTTAGTCAAAAATAACCTAGTGTCAAGATACTCCCTTCTCCACTTTCCGCCAAAATTGAGACATTACGTGTTGAGTGGCGGAATTCAACGCCGCGCTAATTTATATAAAATCTTCTCCTAAGTGGGAATTAAACCCACAACCAATACAATTACTGGGGTTAATTCCCTAATTTACGACAACCACTTCATTTGTATACGTATTGATATATATAATCTATCATACTAACATGAGAAATAATCCATTATTATTAATATAATTATAGAAAAAGTAGTGCTAAAATAATACTTATATTTATTTCCATACTTATATTCAGGTGTGCATCGTCCTCTTCGCCGCAGCAGCTTTAGCCGCACCAGAAGGCAAGCGCGACAAGCGTGGCTTCCTCCACGGAGGCTACAGCAGTGGCTACGAACTGGGCCACAGTTCCTATGGACATAGCTCCTTTGGTCATAGCCCGTTTGGCCATAGCTCCTTGGACCTTGGCCTGAGCCACGGTGCCATAGTGGAGCCTTATTATTCCGCCCCAGCGGCTAAGATCATCTCCGTGAAGACAAAGTTGTTGAAGTACCTAGAGTGAGTATCAATTGATAATATAAAAAAATTTTTTTTTTTTTTGTTATTACATTAACAATACGGTATTTTTACTTTAAACTTTAAACATTTGCCGTATATACGACTCGATAGATGTCGGCTTGATTCCCTCTCAGTAGATCGTTACACATATTTAAGATTCTATCCTTTACTTCGATCTAGCTAAACACAACACGACGTTCTACTTCACCACCTATCTCATACCAATTTAAGAACAGAGTATAGTTCATTATTTTAGCTTATCTTAAAAAAAAAGAAGCAGTGAAAATATCTCATATAATTTTTCTTTACACAGGTTGTGGAAGTCAAGAAAATTGTCTCAGTACCCAAAGTAGTATCAGTGCCACAAATCGTGAAGGTATCAAAGATTGTAGAAGAACCTCATTACGGACACGTTTCCTCCGGTTGGTGGTGAAGAACTAACCAGCCTTAAAATGTCGGCGTTCCACCGCTCTCTGTTAGCCAATTATAGAATAATGTAAGAAAGCAAACTAGTGCCAGAATGACCTATTATTTTAGATGTTATGGAACATTGAACTGAATATACTAAGCCGACATGTGTAAATAATTACAAGCTAAAGCTAACAAATGATCATGCCGACCTACGAGGCTTTCTACAAATAAAATTAGTTTTAATAAAGTTTTTTTTTATTAAATATAATATTTTTATTAAATACCTCCTTAAATATATGTATTATATATAAATAGTAGTAGTAATGCATCATATATAAGAATCAATTAAATGAACATAATAACTCATTATTATATTTGTATATAAACTAGGAACTAATTTGATTATTATTTACGCGAAATTATGCATTCAGTTCAAGTTCCACACGCAATTTTGCGAACACGCGTTTAACAAGACAATCCTCGCTACTTACTCTCCACTAGCGACTTAATAAACTCCACAATTTACAATGATAGTAATATTGTGTAATGCCATACTTTTAAAGTTTAAACTTGTTTTTATGGTTGTACTAGCAATGGCCTGGATTTCATATATAATTTCTCTTTATAACATCTTAAAGAAATGCTTATAAGCTATTATATAGAAATAATATTTTTTGCAATTGATGATATCGTCGATCATCCTTTTAAATGATCATTTGAATGTCATTAATATTTTATTACTTAACTTTAACGAATGCAAATACGACGTTATAATAATAAAACATTTAAATTTATTGTATATAACAAAGGATACGAGTCAATATCTTTTTCACCACTGCAAACCGTAAATTTTCTTTTTGTAAACTTTTATTTTAAACTAGCTTTTAGCTTACATTAAAAATTAAAAAAGTAATGTTCTAATCTGTCAAGTGTCAATTCTAATTAATTGCCATCAAAATTACCCATTTTTATTTTTTTAAATGAATGGCGAAACTGCTTCAATTTTTAGCTAAGTGAATTTTATAAATAATAAATAAAATACAGAATACGAATGCATGATATATTTTAATACCACTCGTTTTATAACATATTTCTTTAATCGCATGAAAGGAAAACGCATTAAGTAGTTCCCATGTCATCCGTAACTAATGACGCTTACGCTCATTATAAACTGCCACATCGGAAGTTTCGTGGAAATTTCGAATTGTTTTCATCAATAATGTAATTCGTATATTCTAATAATTCATTTTCGTAACATGTATGAAAGTAAAATTTTAAATATATTTATAATTTCCTTTTTATATTAAATTATACCGCCAATATTACTCTTATTATTAACGAAACTAGCGCTCAATTGAATTTCAATTATAATATTTTTTTCTCATATACTGATATAAAACTGGCTGTTGTCCACAATTTCCATTTTACATTATATTATGTTCATTATTGCTCACAGTAGCTGTGTCGAAGCTGTCGAAAGTACTTTGAATTTTCATGTAAAATTAGCACGTTTTAAACTACTGTCTGATCCTCCACTCAACTGGAAACTCAGTCAGAACATTTTTTTAGCTAGACTACTGAAAATAACAAACCCCTTGAAATGTTACTATATACCTACCTTTGACATCAAGTTCCCAAATATAAATGAAACATGACCAACTGACAACAATATGGAAATAATTTAACTAAGAAATAATTGATTGCAATTTTATTACGAGCGGGTAATTGATATCTACTTATAAAAAGTTCCTTTCATGATGACTAAAGAGTCGGAATTAAATAAATTTTAATGAGGCATGGTCGCGTGAGTGTCTGCACAGGTGGACGGTGGTTCAGAGGTTCAGGCCGTCGAAATAGGTCGCATGCGAACAGTTCTGCGGCCGACGGCAACGTAGCAGCACCGTACATCACAATGGATTGCCTAGTAAGTAATTACAAACAATTACATACTACTAAATACAAACTTAAGAACAAGTGAATTAATTTAACTAATAAAAAAATGTTTAATCAATAACTCAAATGGTTACTACTTGAGGCACTACTACCTAATTAATAAAAAAATATATAATATTTTTAAACTTTCAAGAATTTATATTTAAAATGAAAATTATTCATTTAATACTATATTGTATTAAAATTAATACATTCAAACGAATAATATTACTTTTGTTTCAGATTCCAATATTGCTCATTACATACTTCACGTGGGTTAACGCCTTCGATCCTTTAGCTATCATGATGGAGCGTAGGAGGAACACGTATCCTATTTACTCTAGTGACTTTATGGAGGAGTACGAACCATATGCTGTAGCTGCTTTCCCAATACAGGCACCAGTACCAATTTTACAAGTACTATCCCCTTCGGCGTATTCAGGGAAGTATAGAAAACATCCCAAGAAGACACAAAGCGTTAGAGATCTACACGCATATCCTTCAAATATTGATCAGGGCTACCAAAACTATGAACCCTACATATACAATCACTTATTTGAAGATACCAAATACCCTAAAAGAGAACCTTATGAAACTGAAACTGCCCCAATAGTGATTTACGCACGGCCAAATAAAAATGGTGGATATACGTACCGTAAACCTGGATCGAGTTCATTTAAGCCGCAAAAAGAAAAAGAACCTATAATTATAAGGATTCATAAATATAGAGTCGTTCATTAAACGGAAATTGGATTGATTACTTTACTACAAATAGATGTGATAGTATTTATGGTATTACGTTGAAGAGAGGTATTTTTTGATTGTTTTTTATATATATATATATATATATTTGAATTTATGTGTTAATATAATGTCTAAGTTATTTAGATCAAATGTTATTTTTTATTAACTGTAAGATATTGTAGATAACTTAGAAAACTTATACAAATCAAACTGTTAAATAATTATTAAAAAAGAAAATACTATTAGTTAATTATTTATTACAGCCTGTTATTTATTTATTTCGATATATATAAGTAATTTTTTAAACTTATTTTTAATGAATAGCTAATTTTATGAACAGTATTTTTATAATAAAGTTGTTAATGTTTATTTGTTGAAATATGGAATTAGATTAATTACCTATCGATGTAAAATGAAAAAGACTACATTTTTTATGTCCTAAATTTAAAATTCACATTTTTTTTGTTATTTCGTTGAATATGATAGTTTTATTTAAATTATAATAAAAGCTTTCTAAATATTTAGGCTATATTTTATTTCGTCCTGAAATGTATTTTATATATTTTGTCAGGTTTATTTTTTAATCGTACAAATCAAGTTTTTTTTTTGTTGAAATAATAAGTATTAGCTAATTATAAAAAATTTCGCTTGCAATATAAATATGTCGTGTTATTCGGAAGGAGCAAGTGAGCGTAACATGAAGTGAATATTTGATAAAAATTGATTGAACGCACGCCGAGCCGCGTGTCTCGCAACCACTTGCATTAATTTTACTAGACGAGGCGACAGCCTCGTCTAATAATATTAATGCAAGTGCCACTGTCCACTTTCAACATATAGGAAATGTTAGAATCCTGTAATATGTATTTTAAAAAATAATTTACTTATTTTACTTTCTATGAATAAAAGTCAGCTGTCAGAATGTGGCTTAAAATAGTAACTATTTATCTGTATCTTAATGTTATGTAAACAAGATATTTTTCTATAATATTAAGATATGTTTTTTATATTTTTAGTGGTATAAATATTTATATTAATAAAATTTAAGGGGGAAAATATTTAAAATACACATTTCTTTGTACATTATATATTGCTTTATATGCATATTAACTTCAGTTTAAGCACATCTCTGTTCCTAAATGTAATAATTACACTGACTATTATTAATGTATTTTAAACAATGAATACATCTTAAGTAGATACTTGAACATTCATTTCCTACTTTAATTCATTTAAATTTATTTTAATTTGTATGATACTAGTGACAAAAATAACAATCACAGTATAAATGTTGTATTATTTTACTCACAATATCTATAAATATACGACATACGAATATACGACGCCAACGATTTTCATTTTAACAATGTTGTATTGACTGTCAATGTCAACTTTTGGAATGTCAAAAGCACTTCAATATATTCCTTAATGTTTGTTTTGAAATATTCTTAATACAATTATATTATAATATTTTTAATACTAATATAATAATTAATTTCTATATAAAATGCCTCGTGTCAAAATTGACTATGTAGTCAGTTTCAGCAGTGAGGATCCAGTAAGAAATTTTATTTAATGAGACTTTATCGCGGCATAACCTCAACAATTTCCCAAAACAACTAATACTTAAATATTTTGCTAAGCATGTTTATATTTATAATTTAAAAATGGTTCTATTTTTACTAAATATTTTCGATTTGTTTTGACAGTAGGTATACATACTCTATAACAACATCATTTAATAAAACGCCATATATTTCTTAAACATATGACATCATAGTAAAATGAAAGGTTTAGAATACAACCAATGTTTTTAATAGGATAATCAAGCTAGTAATTTATTGGCTTGGGATGTTAACAAAAAAAAGTGGCTCTGCAACAAGGGTGAGCTCTCCTGTTCAATTGTGATGCAGTTGGTGAAAGCGGTAAAGGTAAATTGATAGTTTACTTTAACATTAATTATCAATACTTTATTTAATTTATGCCTCAAGTGTATGTTCTGTATTATATATATATATATATATATATATATATATATATATATATATATATATATATATATATATATATATATATATATATATATATATATATCTATCAACATTAAATTTCCTACCAACACTGCTATAAGTGAAAAAGGGCAGCTTGAGCCAGTAAATATTAATCAAAATATTGTATGCTAATCTTATGAATTCTTAATACCATTTTATAAACTACTATGTATAATTAAACTAAACTAAGATGGCCAGTTCTCATGGAATTATGTAGTAAATAATAAAATATGATTACAAGAAGAAAATCATTTCTTTAGATAGAATCCATCAACATAGGAGCACACCATGCTGCTTTGATTGAAGTACTGGTAGGACTATCGGAGAAACCTAATGACCCATTTCAGGTAATTTATAGCTAAAATAAATTAAATTTATAAATTAAGAACAGCAGTTAGAGGTAGAGGGAGACCACAGTTGACCTTTAAGAACACACTTTTGATTATACTGGTGGAATATTACTTACAAAGTATGATAACCCCTAGAGAATCAGTATGGAGAAGTTGATGACAGTTAACAAAGCGAAATAAGTACTCATGCACCATAGAGTTTGGTGCTGCATTCTCTCTGACTACCCTGCTATGAATAAAGCATAAGGCTGAATACAAAAAAAATTAGGTAAATTTTTCTTGTAACAAAAGCAGAAATTATTAATATAACTAATTAACTTCCATTCTAAATGAAACAATTTATATTTTATTTTATTTTACTCAATATATTATATCAGAAATAAATTATTTTCTTATTACAAACTATTTTTATTACCAAATTTTATTATAGCAACTGGCTGGTTATGGATAAAAAAATTTAAAACTAGTTTCTCTTCGCCTAACTCAGCCCGATTGATTGTGGGTTCGATTTAATTGTTTTCATTTTTTCATTCTGGTGAACAAGACGAGGTGTAGACGTCTGCCACTCAACATGCAATTTCTCGAATTGAGGTGGAAAGTGGCGAATGTCTTGTAAAGTTTCTTGATATAAATTTCTCTGTCTACTCTGCTAAGAGAAAAAAGATATTTAACATATTGATTACTAGCGACCCGCTCGCCTGCGTCAACTACATGACTAAGCTATTTCTTTTTTCGCCCGCTCGCGTTCTCACTTAAATCATAAACTTTGCTAAAATTTATAACTTAAATAGCTTTAACTTTTTTATTTATGAACTGATCGAAATGAAATAAACACTTAATGTGGGAATACAATAGTCAAAATGGATTTAAACAGGTTAAGCCGTTTCTGAGATTAGGGTGCAAAAACAAACAGAAAAGAAAATTAAAAATCATTATGTTTGGGTTCTATTACATTGATAAATGCCTGTAATAATATTTTTCTTCATATATCTTCCATGTACAGACAGTGGTCAGTTACATTTTTATTATATATATAGATTATAAATAAATATTTGCAGGTGCTAGTCCCTAACAGTGTTTTACTGACACCTGTGGAGTCTCGTCGGGAAGAAGGGTTAGAGCGGGTTCGCTCCTTTAGCGGGAATCAGTTAGCTAGTGACGCCAGATTGAAGAAGTGGGACCGTGTACGAGTAGTATGCTCGCAGCCTTATAATAAACATTGCAAGGTATTGGTTATGGTTTTATTTTGAAGGAAATTTAGTAATTAGATGAAAAATTGAGTAATTAGATGATTAGTGTCAAGAACATAGTGATACTTGACATATTTAGAAAACATATAAAAAACGGAACGGTTTTCAAGAGGCACGGCTGCAAATCCCGCTGCGTTCAAATTTTACACGTTTTTTAAATATGCCATATATTTTTATTTATATATGTATGCACTTACTATATAGTGAAGCCCTGAATAGCCCTAAAACAACTGTTAAGAAAATATATATGTATACCTACTTTAATAATAATTAGTCGGTCACTTCATACAGACGTATATTAAACATATAGTATTTATTACACTCATTTTATTAATTTATTATATTTGTTGTTAAAAAACAAATAAAATAAATACAGAACTAGAAAAAGTTAACAAAAGGAATTGTTTTAAAAAAAACGGATACAAAGTGGTGGCGTACTAATATGTATATATCCAAAAATACATGTCATACATGTAGTGTGGTAAACTAATGTATTTCTTATGCATTAACCATGCCAAAACACTGTTTTGTCGGCATAAAAATCTTGTGAAAAGTGTAGTTTTTCCATAACTTGTAAATATACAGTAGATTTTTAAGCCAATTTTGATTTATTAATTTATTTATATAGTGGGTTGTCGCACTTAACCAACTCATTTTAGTAAGGCTCATGACACAAACATAATATTATTTTAATAAAGTAACATGACATTCCAGTATGGCTTATCCTTCATCCATATGTTCGAACCGGAGGAGGGTAACAAGGCAGTTCCTCCAGTTGTACCCTCGTCCTCTTCCGTACCATCACGTCTTCTGCAACTTGACACGTTCTCCTCTGATGAGGAGGAATTTAGACCTGGCGAGCTTTTTGCATTGTCGCAGAAAGAAAAAGCTTATGATACAGGTAAATGTTTTTAGCTTTAATACCATTCCCACCATCTGGATACGTAGCACTCTATTACTGTGCGGTTTCGTACAGTGGAATGGCGTACCAGCGGCAGTGTTTCCAGGTTCCAATTCGCCCTGGGTACATTCAAAAAACGCGTCCATTTCTACCTTAAAGGCCGGCAACATTATTGTAGCTCTTTTGGTGTTACAGGAGGTCGTGGGCGGCGGCGATCACTTACCATCAGGTGACCCGAACCCTCGTTTGCCATGTCTATGAATAAAAAAAAACCTTTTTTATTATCTATGTAATAAGTAGGTTAGGCAGAGAGAACGTAATTTTGCTTTTTCCACCTTCTTCCCATATAACAGGCACTGTGCTAGGTTGGCGGAACTTAACGCTGTGCTTTGTGACATCACCCCGAGGAAGTAAAAAAGGTTTCATATAAACATTTCCCCTAAGTTGGTAGCAAAACACAACCAGGTTCTACTAATAATGCTCAGTAATTATTGCGGTTAAATTACATAAAACATATGTAAAGTATCCTCTTTGAGGAAGGCTACGTTAACAATGCCTCTCTATATCAGAAAAACATATTTCTCATGCGGCTGGGTTGATCGCCCGGTTAGACAATAGTTTATCCCCCCCTGCCTTCTATATTTTGCCCATAATTCTAGGGAAAAAACCTTACGCAAGGCCTAAATTAGGCATTACCACGTGACCCATCCATCGTCGTGGGTGGAGCTGGTCGTAACTGTCAGAGCAGAGCCCTGATACCGTTTCTTCTCTTTCATACGGAGAGAGAAGCTCCGCTATAGCGACAACAGAAATATATCTTAAATATCATTCCAGGGGCGCAAATTAGACAAGCTACCTCCCAAGCACTGAAGAACATTCCAGATAATGCAACAAAACTTCTAAAAACGCCTATAACTAAAACTATCAACAAGGATCAAAATCGCGTTAACGACGAATGTACTATCAGAAGTAAAGCAAATCTTTTATACAAAGATGAAGATGACGAGCCTCACGCGAAAATAGACCATGTTATACAACGACATAAGGAGAGCAAAGAAAAACAGGAGAGAGCGGAGAGTCAAGGCA
Source organism: Podotricha telesiphe (assembly GCA_038994665.1). Taxonomy (NCBI): domain Eukaryota; kingdom Metazoa; phylum Arthropoda; class Insecta; order Lepidoptera; family Nymphalidae; genus Podotricha; species Podotricha telesiphe. The sequence goes on along the minus strand of JAOYRR010000130.1, from coordinate 294,710 downwards.
AATTAAATCAAGATAATAATACTAATGGTAGTTCAAATTTGGAAAAACAAGATAGCAGAAAGAAAACTCCACACAAAAAGACTAATGATGCCATGAATGATGCAAATGTTAGCAATAAAAAGAGGAAGCGATCTGATGATGGTAAGTTAGTGTGTATCTTATTTTTTTTTATTTTATTTAATTTTTTTGGAGGTCACATATGGTGCAGCGTCTGAGTGTTAACGCGATTAGTTGTGGGTTCGATTCTCAATTCAAGAATAATATTTAAATTATATATTTATTTTCTGGTATAAATTTCGCGCGAAAAGTGGAGAACGGAGTGTCTCGAGACTAGTGTTATTTTTGCCTTGTACTAAATAGTTCGATTCTCTTTATATTTTATTTGTGTTATTAATATACTCTTCATAATCAATTTTCATTTATACAAAGAAAGTTACAACTTATTAAGCAGTTTTTTTTTTAGCAAATTGTTACTTTCGAATTAAAAATGTAATTAAATTATACAAAAAATGAAATAACTAAACCGCTCCTTTAGATAATATCTATGGATATATCTACAAACAAATGTTGCTCTGCAATTATACTATAATAAAAGAATAAATTTATTTTCATCCAACAGACACAAAGTTAACTCCAGGAGCAATATGCTCCTCGCTAGACCAAGTGTTGGCGGGTGTGGAGTTTGCCATAAGCGGGTACGTGAACCCGCAGCGCGCCGCCTTGCGCACCTCCGCCATGGCGCTGGGCGCCGTGTACCGCGCGGACTGGGTGCCCACTTGTACACACCTCATGTGAGTATTCAATGTATGAATGGACCGAAGATATGAATTAAGAGTGTCTTGAGATGAATATACTACCTTCTTTCACCACTTTTTTATAGCTTTTCAAGGAATTTTTATTGTCTTATGAAAAGGCCGAAGGCCGTCGCGGACGAAGCCCCGAGCGAGTTGCTAACTGATTACAAAATAAATGAAGGAAAGTGATGTCAGAATTGAGTTCAAAGCGTGTTTGGCAAAAGTGTAACGTTGCAATTTTGGGAGGAAAGTGGAGAACGGAGTGTATTGACACAAGATTCTCATTGACTCCTTTGACTCTCTGATTCTGTAAAGGTAAAGGTCTTAAAAAGAATTCAAATGTCGTCAATATTTTGTAAACCATATTCAACTACGACAAATGTTTAATTAGTTAGTGGACTCTATGTAAAAATTATGTAAAACGAGGTTTTGTGATTTACAATCTATACGACAGACACATGCCAATTTAGAACATCGTTTTTTTTAACGACCAAAATGTACTACAGAAGCGAAGCTCACGCGATGAAAGTTCCACGCAACAACTAGTGTATTCGAATTTTAATAATCCAGATAGATTATGTAAAATTAAAAACCAAAAAGGGATTAAAAATATTTGATACAAATTATCTTCCGATCAGTCCATTTGCAGCTATACTCACATCTGTATAAATAAATAAAATAGGAGTGTCTGTTTGTAATAATTAAAGTAACCGCTTTTTACTAAATGTATATATATACATAAATGTATACACAGTACATATAATCTCTGGAACGGTTGGACCGATTTTGATGGGACTTTCACTGGCATATAGCTAATGGACGATTAACTAAGTCTATTTTTAGAATTCTATGTGGACTAAGTTGGTCGTGTAAAAGTACACTTCACAAATAAAAACAATAAAATAAAAAACTTTACCCATATAACATACAACAAACAGATGCGCGTTTCCAAACACACCAAAACTAAGAACAGTGCGAGCGTCCAAAGCATCTACTGTGGCAGTGACCGGAGAGTGGGTAGAGCTGTGTCACTCTCACCGACGCCGCCTGCCCTGGCAGTGGTACGCCACTGAGCCACGGAGACGTGTGTCACCTACACCAGGGTGGGACACTGCCGAGAGTGGCGACACTACGCGCGACGCGGCGGAAGGTAGGATATGTAATAAGATATTGTATTTAGTGGAATTAGTATCTTTAATTTCTTCGCTCTGTTACCTTGCATTGACAACCGCCTCAACTCTGGGCTCTCTGCTATCCTAGAAAAAGCGTAAACCTATAATCTAATAATAGAATAGCGTAGCGTAATAGAACTTCGACGTAGCCGTATGGAGATATGGCTTAGCGGTCAGAGCGCTTGGACAGTTTCTAAGAGGCGCAGGTTCGAATCCCGCTGCTTTCAAATTTTTATACGTTTTAAAATATTTTTTTTAATATATTATAGTATTATTATTATATTCAAAAGCATGTAATATTTGCAACTTTTTTCAGAAATGGATACAGATGATGAAATTGAAAAAGTATTGAAGAAGCAAAAGAAAAAACGTACAAAATCTCCTTCTCCAGAATCTTTAGACGCTGACGACAAATCTCAAGATAACATCAAAATATCTGATGATGCAGACGTATCTCGAGATTCGGACATAGCTTTCGTTAAGGACGAGAGAATAAAAGCTAATATTACTCTATTTGAAAGTGATTCGGACACTGATGTAGATACAAGGGAGATGGAAGATGTAGATGTTGGTAGAAATAAGGTTAGTTGAAACACGTCATTATAGTATCTAAACATTTTTTGTATTATTCATACATTTAGGATTGGTCGATACCCTGGGCGTCGTGGCGAGGGTAGCAAGTTCAAGCTATAAATAATATTGTATAGTCATCGTAGTGAAGACCACGACGGCCGACGACCTGAAAAAGTTTGTTGGGATTGGCTGGACGCGGAAGGCGGAGGACCGGGACCTCTAGCGCTCCCTGGGACAAGCCCACCTCCAGCAGTGGGCATAAAAGGCTGATTTGGTTGATTGATTGATTGAGCGGAACCGGCCACGTGTGATAATTTTCAAAGAAAATCCGACGACAAGTGTATTAAAATAACGTTGTTAGAATTACGTTGATAGTAAAATACAAGTGAAACTAATAAAAATATTTCAAAAAATTACCGCGGATATTGATTTTAAATATTCATCAATAAATTTTGCCGTTTTAAGAAGCTATATATTATAACACTAGCGACCCGCTCGCGGTCAAGGCACTCCACTTTCCGATAGATTTGGAGAAATTGAGTGCGTTATAAATTTAGAATATAATAATGACGTAATTTCCAGGAATTGCCAAATTTCTTCGACGGATGCACGTTCGTAATCTCCGAGCTGGCGAGTAGCTACCGGCGGGGGCTGCTGCAGCGCTACGTGCGTGCGTACGGAGGGCTCGTGGTACATGTCAGTCGGTTCCTTTCATTTCCTTATATTTCACCGCTTTGGTATAATAGCAAAACGTGTTAACGGGTATTCGTTTTTTCTATCATACTTTTTTTCCACGTAGCACTTTTTACCTCCACCTCGAGATCCAGCGTGTTTTGTGGTGCAACTCAACGCCGCGCTATGTCTCAATAGAGCGGAGAAATGCAGAAAATTAAAATATAATCACTACCTCGGGAGAGAGAGAATCGAATCTACAATTACTCGAGTTGTCAGTTCGACGCTGTCAAACTGCGGCACGATGGGCTCTAACAAGCTGATGACGTTGGGAGACCCACGGTACTAAACTAGCAAGAGATAATATCAAATTTGCACACAAAATGACTGAGTCAACCATTTTTAACATTTTTATAACATAGGAAATTGGAAAAAAACATTTTTTAGAAAACGTATAAAAATTTAAACGCAGCGGGATTGGAACCCGCGCCTGATCCGCTTAGCCGTGCACTCAACATCCGGCTGCGTCGAAATTCTTATACGCTTATTATAACGTATTTTTGTTCAGTTTTTGTAGTTTTGTCAGAGCGCTGGAAGGTTTCTAAAAGGCGCGGGTTGGAAACCCGCTGCAATTAATTTTTTTATACGTTTTCTTAAAAATGTTGAAGCAACCATATTTTTTATCTTCAAATAGGAATCCGAATTACTGGAGGACAGTACGGTGGACTTTGAGATATGCAGCGGGGTCTCCCTTAAAGGACACGGCGACTTCGCCCCCAAGAGCCGCGTGCGTCCGGAGTGGTTGTGGGGCTGCCATCGCGACGGACGACGCTTGTCAACTTCTCAGTTCGAATTATAGTACACAGTCACCTCAATTGTACAATGTCATAAGAAATTCATATCGTCCTATAGCTTTGAGATTTCTGTCTTTACCGTTGCGGGAATCGGGGGGAAGCCACCTCGCGATGATGATGATGATGGGCCCCAAATGGTCTGTTAACTAATTAAGGTCAAAAAACTGAAAATTACATTTTTGTAACTAATCAAACTAAAAAAATATTTAACAGTAAAACAATTAAATGGGTGCTTGATATCAATTATTACAGATTTTAACTTATTTTATTTCAAAAAACAGAATTAGTTTAAAATGTTGTACAAAGCACTCCATAAGTTTTTAAAACAATACTTTTTAGTTTGATTATCTATAAATACGTGGTTTTTAGATTTTTAAATGAATTAGCCTCGTTTTTTCTTAAGTTTTGTATTTAGGCCTTCATAGTTACAGTCTTCCTTTGATAAACAAACAATTAAAGACATACGTGTGTGAAGGTATAGCAAAGTTGAGTTTAAAGTTTTGCGTCAAAACATTGAAAACATTGAAAAACGACTTATACTGTTTAATATTATTATTATAAAATAAATTAATAATATACTTTTTTCGCAATTAATAAGAGAATTTGTTAATAAATCCGTTGAAACCATCATGGCCAAGTGTGACAGCTTCTGGCTGTATACGCGATTGTTGTGGGTTCGATCCCCACTCGGTGAAATGGTTATATTAAAATTATTTTCGAGAAATAATTGTCTTATCGCTCTGGTGACAAGAGAAAGTGAGAGTTAGAGTTGACTTCCGCCACTGTAAACTAAAATTTTTATTTTCTGCCATACCAATATTAATTCCATGTCTTTAACACCATACGCCGACGTTGTTATAAGACTAACAGCTCACTAGGAATATATGTATACAGTATATGTCAATAATTATTTTTTTTCATAATATTTGTTAAATAAATGTTTGTTAAGTCAATTAAATGGTTTATTTATAGTTCTAGAGATTAGATAGAAGAAACAGACAAAAAATGTTGTTTTGTTATATGTACCGTGTATGTAAACTGACACTAATTTTATTTATTTGTATAGATGTATAGATGAGAAAAAAAAATTCTTAGCATTAGATGGGTTCACTGTCCAACGCGTTGCAGAACGCAGCTTGAGGCTGCTGTCCGTGACTTGTGACACAAATGCCTCCACTATCCGAGCTCCTCTATATTTAAACAAATTTAAAAAGATCCTAATAATGTCACTGTCGAATTGCCATGTAATTAAATAATAAGTTTGATGACAGTGGACGAGGTGGAGGAAGTGTGCAGGGAAGTATTATATTATATACTTATATATAATACCTAAAGTCTATTAAGATTATAGATAAAACTATAGATTTCCAAATGTACATTAATTATTTAAATCTTATTAGTATATTTTTACTTTAATTTTATTAAATTTACTAGCGGACCCGCGCAACTTTGTTTGTATGACAAAAGAAATACATTTCCCACCTTTTTGCAACGTTCTTATTGATTATTTTTCTTATAACATTTTAAAGTATTAACACACTTAAGAAAATTGCTAAACGTATTTAGAAATCGTATACACAATTTAAAAGCAATGAGATTCGTACCCGCGCCTCTTGAAAAACGTCTTCTACTCCTACTTACTTAGTCCAACTTCCATAGCCTTATTCACTGAATGGGCTATCCAACACTTAAATATTATTTTATTTAGACCTAGTAGCCTAACTTTACCTGACTACTTCATGCTAGGGATAAAGCGTGAAGTTTTTAAATTTCATACAAACAAATATTTCAGCTGTATAATATTAGACGAGATATGATCTTTATTTTATTGGAAATATATCTTAACAGTGCTTAAACATACTTAACTATAAAGAAACCGAACTGATTCTAAAAAGAACCTGTATAATATTTTAACAGACTGCCTTTTTTTTAGTTTTCTTCTATATAGATCTAAAAACAAGTTAAAGACAGACACACACTATTGTAGTGTAGCAGTCGTAAAATGTTAGTTAACAAATTATCCCAAAATTGTTACTAGTCTCCGGAGACAACATAAGTATAACAATTACTCTCTGGGATTGTTTCACTAAACAAGTATTTAAATGATCTGATCGCTTAAAATACATAAAGACTATATTAAAAAAAGTTTATTATTATATTATTTTAATGTTACATGTACAATGCGCGTACGTCGTAACTTTATTTAAATTCAAAATATACTTTATTCAAATAGACTTTTACAAGCACTTTAGAATCGTCGAAGGAACATAAAGCTACTGAAATCGTTAGTCATTGTAATAATCCCTTTTACACAGATGTATAATATCGTAACAATATCGTATGATTTTTTTATATGTATATAAAGGGACATTTATCATAATTAAACTAGTATATTTCTTACGAATTTGAGAAAATTCTGTAAATTACAAATATTGCGCCAAAACTTCTATTAGCGCTTCACCACATCCCCATCCAAAATATTAATTAAATAATATAGACGACTATATTTCAAATTTCTCCGCCCACTAATTTCAATTGTGCGTCACTTGAGTGAGTAACAAAACAATTTTACCTACAAATATTGATAATATCAAAGGATTTCAACAATAATAAAACAACGGTTACTTTGACATTTATTATGTACTTAAATTATTATTTTGCTCAGCAATGAAAAAGATTTGTGTACAAAATTGTAGTTTATTTGACGTTATTGCTTTATAATATTTCTGTTCTTAATACAATATTACATAGCGTTGTCTGTTTGTTTACTGCGCTGTAAGGAGTGTGAGTTTCTCGTTCAACTGCAGTTGGGTCTTGATGAGTTGTGCTAGTGTCACCACCTGTAGAGGGAATTTAAAATTATTTATATATGGTAATAATAGTGTAGAACGGAGTGGCTTGACACTAGATTCTATTTGCCTCTTTGTCTGGATATGCTGGAAAAAAACATGAATAAAGGGTAGAATCTGGGTTTAGAGATAAAGACAATGTAGAGTAAAACTCGTTTGTTTTTGTTTTTTTAAGAAAACGTATTAAATTTTAACGTTGCCCGACTCGAACCCGCGCCTCTTGGAAACCGTCCGAGCGCTCTGACCGCTAAGTCATATATGCTTTATCCAGCTATGTCGAAATGCGTACATTAATTATAAATCAGCAACATGACATTCATATCACGCACTTATTTCTCATATAACTACATACTTCACACTTCACATCATTTTTTTTACAATGTACTTTAATTTCACCATATATTATTTTTTTTCTCTATAACCAAATAAATATCGATAAAAAACTAGCCACCTGAGACCAGACTATATATTGTAAAGTGTTCGAAACATTGTACGTTCAACATTTTTAGAAAACGTTTAAACGCTTCTCTTGGACACCGGCCTTTAAAGTAAACAAACACAAATTCACGTAAAATAGTCATAAAAGTGGGTATCGCATTAAATATTACATGGTCTTATAAATTATAATATTTTAACAATTTAATAGGTTAATATTTTTAACATTTTTTATTTTAAGAAAGTTGAAAAACATATTTTCAGAAAACATACAAAAATCCCGCAGCGTTCAAATTTTTAAACATTTTCTAAAAAAATATATTTTGCAATAGTTTAATAGTATATATAGTTAAATCAAGAACAACACTATGTCAGGCAGCAAGTGGAGAATATAGTTTCGCATTCAGGTACTCTTCGATACTGCGGGAAAAGCGTCGTTACGCCTGTATAGTGAAATATGATATGCATGTCTACTTACCATAAGCAAGTCCTTAACACTGGAAGCGAAGGAATCGGCGAAGGAGTTCGAAGCGAGGTCCGGCAACGCACTCACTAGCTCCAGGAGCTGGCGGCCAACCTCGTTGTTGGGTACTGTTCGATCCGCTAGCACCTCCTCCACATACTGCACCACCTGTAACATTTAAAAGACAAATGTTGGATATTCGCGTTACATTTGATTATGATTATGGAAAACGAAGCGACGTTATATGAAACTCTTGCATAACTGACTGACTGACAGATATGATATCCTTGGAAAGTCAAGGGAAGCAATAAGAGAGAATTTCTCGCACTTCCTATGGAAACAGAAAACATCACGTAGAATAGACTATTCAGTCTACAATAAAAACGTAGATCGCTGTCTGTACATGAAAGATATATGAAAAAAAAATTATAAGGGGCATGTATCAAAGTAATAGAACCCAAAATATTATTTTTTTATTTTCTTTTTTGTTTGTCTGTGTCTGTATGTTTGTGGATACTAATCTCAGAAACGGCCACACCGAATTAAACGCATTTTGACTATTGTATTGTCGTAAGCGTCCTTGACATTTAGTGTTGATTTCATTTAAATCATTCATAAATAAAAAGTTACAGCCATTTGAATAAGTTTAAGCAAAGTTTACGATTTAAGTAAGAATGCAGACAGGCGAAACAGCGAAATAGTTTACGCAAGCGAAGCGCGTCGCTTAAAATAATTGTTATTTTTCCGCTCCGCTCTGGTACCTATGACAACGCGCAGCGTTGAGTTACTCCAGTCGCTTACTGTCTCGATTTCAGGAAGAAAGTGGAGAACAGAGTGTATTTACACTAGGTTCTTTGTTCAGGATAGTCTTGCTGTGCAGGAAAAGTGTGGAACTGCCATACAAATGATGTTGGGAATATGCGGGCAACAACTCGTATAGTATAATTTAAAATAAAAATATATACCTGGTCCAATAAGCCTGACAGCTTTGAAGCAGCTTCAGCGACCTGCGTTAAGTCCACCATGGGTTGCACTTGACGTGAGCGTCCTCCCGGCCCCATTGTTTTTTGACACAGTTGTAAACCGACTATCTGAAAATTTCACAAAAATATATAAATTTAAAAGAATAGCAAAATACCAAAATTGCTTATTTTTCAAATTCAAATACAAAATATCGTTAATTCAAATAGACTTTTGCAAGCACTTTTGAATCTTCGAAACAACCTACCACCGAATCGGAAGGCAGTTCTGCTGATAAGAGCCGGCGAGAAACATTAAAAAAAAAACAAATAACTTTGCCTGCCAATAAGAGACATTTTTAGAAAACGTATAAAAAATTAAGTAAGTAGTCTTACGCTGTGATAGCTAAGCAATGCTTACTATTCATTATCCACCACCTACTTCGAAATTCTGACACGATTTTTTTTTTCAAGACTATTTATTTTTACAAATTATTGCTACCCAAAGGCTACTTATAACAACAATCGTTTGGAAAGAGAGAATAGCTTTCTCTTTATTGAATGATTTAAAAATTTTGAATGGATAAGAAAATATTGTTTGAAATACTTTTATTTAAAGTTTTTTCTAACAATATTTTCTTATCCTACTTTATAATTCCTGACATTAAAAAGGTTATATTGAATATTTATAACTTCTTAATGATACAATTGCAGAACACGTATTTGACTGTTCATGATTGCTGTCGATCCTACGATTTTTAATAGAAGAAACACTGTGAAAATTGTTTCAATACACTACCTAGTTCTACCTGCCTTTAAGACTACGTGTTGAGTGCTGGAAGTCAACACTGCAATTTATCTTACTAGATAAATTAAACTAATTTAGATATTTGTGTCATAATCAATAATCGAAATCCGCCATCGCCTTCACAGATCGTATATCAACCATACTAATAATAATATAACAAAAGTCCAAAAAACCTACCTCTGGTTCATAATAAGTGAGTCCAACATCAATAGGCGTGAACATGCAACCTTGCTTGCCCCGAGGCACTCCCAGCGCTACGCAGACATATGCGCGGAGCCCCATACGAGCTCCTGCAAGGGAAGTGTCCAGGGTGACGTGGACCGGCTCCCGGCATTCTCGGGAATAGTACTCGTGGATCACAGATGAGTGGTTTGTGACTTCGTTGCCGGTGGCCCACCATCCTGGCAAGAATTAATTGTGTTTTTCAGCTTCACACTTTTTCCCAGGTAACAGGGTAGTCACAGAGAACTTAGTGTCATGACACTACGTTCTCCACTTTACGTGAGTGGCGGAAATCAAGACTACGTTTTATCTTAGGTGACAGAGCAGAGAAACGAAGATACTTTAAATGTAATCATTTCGCCAATGGTAATCAAATCCACAACCAATCCCATTTACAGTGGGATGGTGTGATGGTGAGATGGTCCCCACAGCACCACTAAATAATGTTATTTTTAAGGTTTTATTTGTTAACTTCACATAATGAATCTAATGATAAGATACTAGGTATTGTGATATTGTACATTAACAGACAGAATTGAGCAGAAAAATAAAAATAATGGAAAACATTCATGGATGAAGTTATTATGTTGCATAATTGAATTGAATATAAATTACAAATACACCAAATAGCAAAATTAGATTATAATTATGCATTTTCACTATTTTATTATAAAACAACATGTAAAGTTAGTAAAAACTGCTGGTTTAACTTACAATGAAAATTTTAACAAAATAGCAAAAAATATACATGCACTTAAATTTATTTATTTAACATTACTGTAAAGAATGAAAAATGTGACCTTCATTCATACATGACTTGAATTTACATAAAATCAATCTCCAAGTAGGTATTGAACTCATAACCATTGTACACAGTCAGGTCTTTTTACACTATGCCACAAGGACCATGATGTAAATAATATAAAGCTTTTTGACTTTTGTATTATTAAAAAATCATATATTTAGAAAACATATAAAAATCTAAATGCAGCAATTGTTTTAACAATTTTTACATCAATTTATTTAGTTTTTGGATGGCCTGTATAAGAGCATACCATAACAAACCTTGTAATTTCAATTAATTCCAGAATAATAACTTTTTCATGTATTTTAATACAATAGATTACTTAAAATTATATTATATTATATAAAAATCTATTAAAATATAAAAACAGACATAAATTTGAGATTCCGATTTTACAATTTGTTGATTAGTTGTGTTTAAATGGCATTGTTTTATGTTGAAATTATTCCTTCAATTGTAAATCTGTATGAAAAGAATATTACTTAAAAAAACTTAACTGAGAATTCTAAAGTTAACAATGTGACAGAATAGTGGTTTGTGTCAGAAACATGACCATCATAAAAAATACACTTTTGTAATAAATAAAAAGATATGACAGTAATATTATATTTTCATAAAAGTTAAAAAATATATTTTAAACACAGTAGTTTATAGATCGTAAATCAACAAACTTTATTATTAATTAATTTCCAAGCCAAGAGATACTTACCAACAATATTTTCTGATGCATTTACTCTGCGGTTCAGTTCATACACATCCATAGCATAATTTAATTCAGCCTCCACTTGGTCAGCATGTTCTTTATGTGGGACGCAGAAGCAATTCGTTACTTCCACTACCCCCTTGTCTAAGGTTCCTGAGTAATAATCAATGAATTATAACCTCGAATATAATACCAAATATAAAATATAACGTAAAATCAACTTTAATTTATAATATATTATGCATAATTTTTATTTTATATAGCGATATATATATAAAAAAAAATAACACTCATAAATTTATAAAAGAAGGTTATCCCTCATGACGTCGGCACAACACTTCAATAACTTTCACACACTAAACACTACAAATATTATTTACCAAGTAATGTGCCGATAACACGATGTGAATCGGCATTACGACGCTCATATGCATCTACGATTTGAAATAAAACAACAGGATGGATCTTAACAGATAAATTGAGCGCCATGATGAACTGTTTGAAAGATCTAAGACAGTCCGTGTTTTTTAGACGTAGTGACAGTGACATAAATGTTTATTTATATGCAGAGTATTAATACAAACGCAGATAATATAAACATATTTGCAATTCACCACTTTCTTACAAATTTCTTTATTTCATTTTGTATTCTTAAGTTATCTTTCTAGTAGCGCGGCCTTGTTGATGATATCCTGATAATGATGATATAAGTTAAATTTATTAAAAACAAATAAGATAATACCGAAAAATGTAATATATTCTAATACTTAATGTATATGTAATATCTCAATTAATGTAATTATTACAAATGGATTAAAAAATTTCATAGAGGTCATAGTAGATCAGTGCTAGTTTTCTACTCTCGTAAGGCAGAGTGCAGCGTTAACTTGCGTCTGGAATTCAGTCGACAAATAGAGAACAATGTATCTGAGATCTTTATAAAATCTGTAATCATACGATTTTATAAATATTGCATATTAGTGCTGTAGTTACTATTTTAAAAAGATTAATTAATTCTCTTGATTTAGGTGTAGGAACATGATTATAATAGAATTTATAACTTGAAAAATGCCAGTTACAATAGTTACTACACCAGATACTTAGAATATATGAATAGCAGTGAACTTCAAGGAAATATATTGCGAGACCATCTTTTGATTACAATAATAGTATTGTATTGTACAGGAAGGGATTTTTTTATACTAGTAAAAGGAAAACCATATATAATGCATCTTAAAAATTGAATTGCTACATACATAACAAATAAGTTACATCACACAAAAAAATAATGACAAATTTGGGGAATCTAAACAATTTATGCTATCCTTGAATATTATAAGACAACTAAAATAAATGTATATCACAATAAATTGAAAATTTATCTCAAGTTACAAAATTAAAAGAAAAAAATATTATATTTAATTATTATATATTAATTTTTCTCCTATAACATCACTGATCTTTGGTTTGTGTGGGTGCAGTATGTATTCTAATACCATGCATTTCAGCTATTTCACTTTTCAATGACTCAGTTACAAGTCTATGTTGTTTTACTGTTGATAGACCCACAAATTCTTTTGCTTCTATACTAATCTGTAATAAAATGAGGTTTCAATTAATAATGTAAAAAAAATATATTATTATAACACACAAGATGATTTGCATGTCACATTTACTACAATAAAAGTTACAAAATAAGAAGTAAATACCTCAAACATCGCTCCACAACCTCCCGATATATCTTCTACACTAACATAGGTTATGCCTGGTAGATATTTTTTTAACGCCTCTGTTAATTTTTGTTCTCTTGAAACACAATTTTGTTGAAAAGCATTTCCATTGCCACCAACGGCACGACTCTGAAATTATTATAAATTAAAATTGTAATATACATATAGTATCTGGAATATATAGATATCATAATTATTTAGCTTTTGAAATGTTTATGCAAACATATAATGTATAAATTTTCGTTTATACTCACTAATATATTTCTACAGGGTTCTAAAGCTTTAAAAAGTTGTTTAAACATGTTTTATAATTTATAGATTGTTCAGTTACTGTGAGATAACAATGACAAGTTCCTATTCACATAACATGTTTATTATTCGATCGAATTCAATTTAATTTCAAATATTTAAAATTTTACATAACATAACCTCAATCATAACTTTATAATGTTTCAATATACGAAAATGTAAGCTGCTATATGGCGTATCAGTGTTGCAATTACCAACATTACGCCTTACGCGAATACGCAATATGCGCAAATGAAAGCAAAATACGCGCGATTATAAGACGTTTATGTATAAAAATATAACTTTATGGAATCAATTAAAATAAATATCTTACAAAGTTTAAAATAAAATGTGCGGTGATAAAATAATTAAAAAATTACTATTACTATGACATTGACATATATTTTTGTCAAACTGAATTATTGTCAAAATAATATTAAACGCCAGAAACACGTGTTTGTGCTGTTCAATGTCGATGTGTTTTATAAATTACTTATGGATTAGGTTAAATTATAATTTATAAGTTTAAAAATGCCTCCGTTTAGAGCAGGATTATTAAAAAGAAAAGTCGCAGAGAAAGCGGAAAATAGTTTAACAGAAGATACGGTATAAGAACTTTTTTATGTTTTTATTCAACATTAAGCTGTACTCATGCTCTTGTGAATTTACATTTATCTTACATGTTTCATAGGAATCCAGTATCGATGAAGTTGAAAATTTGTTAAAAGGAGATGCAGACAAAGAGAATGATGCTACAGACTCGGAACACGAAGAAGATGTTGATTCAGATGGCGAAAGAGATGTGAGTTGAATCAGAACCTAGCGGTTTCAAAGGAACCTTACCAATTTACTAACATTAAAATATTATAATATTATATATATATAATATTATAATAAATTTGAAAATTTCTGCTAAAACTTCAATAAATATTTTTTTTTCCTTTGCAGGAAGTATTATTTGAAAGTGATGATTCTGCCTTAGAAGAAGATGAACAATCTAACGAATCTTTAGAAGATTCATCAGTAAGTATCAGATGTTGTATATGTATTTAAATATTTAGAGGCAATCATAAAATACCACTCCCTACCAAATGTTGCCTTTACCAAAACTGACATTTTCTGTCTTTATTTGTATTTTAGGATCTTACTGATACTGAAGATGATGAAAATGAAGACAATTCAGGGGAAGGTGAAACTGAAAGTGAAGAAGAAGATAGTGAGAGGGAAGAAGATGAAGAAAGACAGAGTAATGACAGTGGAGCTGAGACAGGAGCAACCCCATCAGCATCAGGATCTAGTGATGAATCTACAAAGAAAATATTACAAATTAAGTCTAAGAAACAACAAAATTCAAAAGATGTAACTTTAAAACTAAAAGAACAAGTACACATTAAACAAAAGAAAAAGACTAAAAGTAAACAAAATTCTAAACAGAATAGTGTGGATGTATTGGCCAGAAAAGTTCAAGAAGCTACAGTTACAGAGCCTGTTCACCAAAAAGGTATGTAACATATTTAATTATTTTTCTGTATTAAAAATAGCTTAAAAATATATTATGAATAATACTGTTAATTATTATAATACATTATCAAGGAATAAATAAATATTAAATGTCTATTGCCATATTTAAAAAATAGTAATATAAAATTAAAAATGATTGCAAATTAGACTTATGTAAACAAAGTCTTATGTAAAGACATGAAATTATCAAAGAATATTATTTAGTATTGTAGTGGGACAGAGTCTGGCTGTTAGCCCAATTGGTTGTAGTTTAGATATCTCGTAGGGATGATTATATATAAATTACAATAATTTCTCCACTCTGGTAAAACCAATTGCAGTGTAGAGTTCAGCTAACCAGCAGTTGGCGGTGTAGTGCTAAATAAAATTTATATTCAATTCAAGGTTCAAATATCTTTTAAAGGATTATTTATTTTATAACTTAGTTGTACAAAGCTTAGCATCAGATTTTAATTTACTATGTGATGTTATATATCAATAACGCTAAAATATATATTTTAAAATTAAACATCAAAAGTTGACATATGAACCTACAATCATTATAGTCTTGTAAAGGTAATTAACCTCTCTATTCCCAGATGAATATGAATCAGGAGACACATCAGATGAGGAGGACCGAATAAACACAGCTGGGGAAGTACCAATGTGGTGGTACGACGAATATCCTCATGTGGGCTACGATCTGGATGGGCGACGCATTATCAAACCTCCACAGAGAGATCAAATTGACGAATTTCTTAAGTAAGTACTGTGTTTGATTTTGGCTTAAGGAAACCATGAAAGCTTGGCTTGGAAAATGGAGTGACCCGTCACTAGGTTTTCTCGGACTATCCTGCTATGCGGGAAAAAGCGTGTAACTAAAAAAAATTGGCAAAAAAAAAACTTTAAATAAAATTATCCCGAAAATGAGATTTAAGCCTTGACTTCTTATGTCGTTTGTACTAAATTTATTATAATATTTTAGAAAAGCTGAGGATCCTGAATTCTGGCGTACAGTCCGTGATCCTGCGACTGGGCAAGACATAATTCTGTCTCGTGAGGATCTGCAAGTACTGGAGCGCCTTAAACAGTCCAGGGTGCCGAGTGCTGTGCACGATGAGTATGAGGTAAAGGAAAACACCTTACACATAGCAGAGTATATGGAAAGAACCCAGTGTCAAGGTATTCCTTTTCACTGACTGCCTAAAGTTGTGACTTTATGTTGAGTTAATGAACTCAACACCCCATTTTGTTTTACCAGAACAGAAATGAAGTATTTTGAGATAAAATTTTGCTTCAATGGTCTAAAGATGGTGTTATATCAACTTAAACAGTTAAATATGGTTGACAATAGAATAAATATGAATATAAATTATAGTGGAATTAAATTGTTATGTATTGAAAAATACTTATTTACAAAACGTAAAAAAAAATTAACGCAGGGGGATTTGAACCCTTGAACGGTTTTCAAGAGGCGCCGTTTCAAATCCCGCTGCGTTCAAATTTTTATACGTTTTCTAAATATGTCTTTTTCAATTTCCTTAGTGTGGGAATAACACTGTAAAAAATGTTAAAAAAATTGTATTTTTAATATTTTATTACAAAATAAAGAATTAAATATAACTTCTTCTTAAGCCGATTTGAATATGAAAATCTTTTGACATAGTATCAAAAACATGTGGTTTAAAGTTTGTTATTATTAAAGTGCGTTATAATTTTTTATTTATGTCAATATTGAAAAATAATTAAAATATATACCACTTTCATGATATAATTTCAGCCTTGGGTAGAGTGGTTCAGTAGAGAAGTACTAGCGACGCCATTACGTGCCTTCCCAGAGCACAAGCGCTCGTTCCTCCCGTCGAGGTCTGAACAAAAGCAAATCTCTAAAATTGTACATGCATTGAAAATGGGCTGGACTAAGACTAGACGTGAAATAGCAGAAGAGAGGAAGAAGAAGCGGGTGAGTGGCAGAATTTTTATTAGCATTGTTAGTATCCTGACTAATGCGCTATGGTTATAGGTTCAAATTTAATTGAAGGTATTTTTTTTATTTTATAAGTGTTATATAAAGTTTAGGTATAAATAGTGTTTTTAGATTAAGGTAAAAACTTTGTGTGTGTTTTTGATAATGACAAGTTGTCATACATTTAGTAGTGAGATGAGCTCGGGCCGTGAAGGTGAGTGTTGATGCATTTTAAAGGGGGTACCCTTATGGGTATAGGAAATGGGCCTGGTGACGCAAGTGTAGGTTTATTACCTACACTTGCGTCACAAGGCCCAGGCACTGCCTCAAAGTTCTCCTCCCTGCAAGCGCGACGGGTCCGGTGCTCCCGGTGTTAAGTGTGTGTAGTGTATGACGTAATCATATATATTCTCTCCCGTTGTTACTACCCACAATTATATACCCGCAACTATGGAAATACGGAGCTCATCGACATCAGAAGTGTGACTATTCTTATTATGTTGGTAATGTTTGCTTAAAACAGGAGCGCCACTTCTACAACTTGTGGGGCTCCACGGAGGAGGAGGCGGCGCGCCGCAACGCTCCGCGCGCCCTCTCGGCGCCTCGCCGGCCGCTGCCCGCGCACGCCGAGAGCTACAACCCGCCGCCCGAGTACTTGCTGGACAGTCGCGAGGTCAGATTATTAGAAATAATATAGTGTTTCTACAGTTCTTCTCCGAAAAAACTTTATTTGCATCATTTTTGAAAAAAAGTTAATATTTAATCTACGTACAATAAAACTGAACACACTGACAAAACTCAGCCGTAAGTACAAGCTGTACAAAGATGAAATGGTCATGACGATTTTCTTGGGCAGTGTAAGAAAAATATAAAAAAACAAAAATCCTATGCGAAAAAAGAAGAAACGTAATTTAATTTATTTCTGAGCATCATTTATTATAAGTCTAATATTAGACTTTATCCACGCTGTTTCAACTGTGCAAAATTTACGTAAAAAAGAATCAATATATTTTCTTTGTGTTTTAATATTATTTCATTTATCTGTTTAAATGAAACTGTTTTAAACTGGATTGATTGATTGATTGATAATTGCATATATTTTGGTATTTGAAATACATTTTAACAAAATCATATTCCATACTAATATAATAAAAGTGAAAGTGACGACATTACGGCCAAACTGCTGAACCGATTGCGATGAAATTTAATATAGAGCTACTTGAGATGATGGGTCTTGGGTCTTGGGATGATATGCTACTTTTACACCCAATTTTTATTTTTTAGGAATTTCATTGTTTTGCGAAAAGGCCGGCCGCTATAATTCACGTGGGAAAAGCCGCGATCGGGTCGCTAGTAGTACATATATAATTAATAAAAAATGTGTAAAAATCACGAAAAGCAATGTTCTTTATAATTTGTGGTCCAGATGAAAGAATGGGAGAGTTTACGCGAGACTCCGTGGAAGCGCAAGTACACATTCCTGCCAACGAAGCACAGCAGCCTGCGCGAGGTGGCCGCCTACCCGCGCTTTGTGAGGGAACGGTTCCTCCGATGCCTCGATCTCTATTTGGCGCCCAGGGCCTTGAAAATGAGGGTAAGTGCGTTTATAATATTTCACACTACCTATTGCAAAGATTTACATTTCTATTAAATTATATATATTATAGAACACATTCTTATACGTTTTATACATAAATTTGTTTTTTACCATATTCCCTGGTTAGGTGATTACAGAATATGTAACTACATACCAGGGGTGGTCAAGTTCCTTTAAAAACAGCAATTTTCAGTCGCAATTAAATACATAATTAAAAGGTATACAACGAAGCTGTTCAATCTTTTAAAATTTAAAATATAATAACACAAAAAGGAACACACATTTATCGAAAGCCCCAAATAATCCCTTGAAGAGCCGCATAGAGAGGTCGCGAGTAGCAGGTTGCCAACCCCTGATATGTACTGTCTTGGCATACGATTTTTTTAGATCTACTGTTACAAATTCGTTATTTATTTGTATTATTTTTTGTATTGGTGATATAAATGTACATAACAATATTTTTGAGCCTTAAGACTTTCCTCGCGTAGCAGCGCTGATTGAATCCAGTGTCAATTCACTCCAGTCTCCTCTTGACTGTAAGTCGTAGCGGGTTGAATGACGGAACAATAATTTAAACTTAATCCCCCTGAGTTGAGATTGAACCAATAGGTTTTTTTATCAAAGTATATTAATAATTCTTAAAATTAAACGTATATAATATGTATATCAATAATTTAGTGTTCTTTAAAAAAATATAATAATAAAACAAATTTTGCCTCCCATCAGCTAACAATCAACGCCGAGGACCTCGTCCCCAAGCTCCCCTCGCCCCGCGACCTCCAGCCGTTCCCCACCACGGAAGTGCTGAGGATAACTGGACACACGTCCCTAGTGAGGAGCGTCGACTTCGATCCTTCTGGACAGTATGTAGTGTCGGGCAGTGATGATGGCAGTGTTAAAGGTGCGATTTTAGATTTAAATGTCCGTATTATCAGTCCTAGTTATTATAAAAAAGTTCTTTGTTTTTGTGCATTTTTTGAAGTATTGTGACTATTTGTATTGTTTAAAAATATAAAAGTAATTTTATGAGGCAATTCTGGCGCCGTGTGATGCTGCCGGAGCGTCTGCCTGATTACACGATGGTCGTGGGTTCGATTCCTACACAATGGAATGATTTGTTTTAATTATTTTCATTTCTCCCCTTTGGTGACAAGATAAAGCGCGACGTTGATTTCCGCCACTCAAAACGAAATGTCTAGGATTCGGGCGGAAAGTGGATAACGGAGTGTCTTGGCTAGAAAAAAATATTTATTTAATTTAAAAAATGTATGGAATCGAGAAACCGTTTGTTAGGTTATCTTTAAACTGATTTGCATAAAGTAAAATTCGCCTCCACCGCCGAACTTCCCAACTAAGCAAATGCGGAATAGACCCCAGTAGTACCGACTTCGAAATACGTGCTATAAATTAACTGATTAATATAAACTAAAAAAAATAAACTTACAGTATGGGAAATCAGCACCGGCCGTTGTCTCCGTACAATAGAGCTAGGGGAGCCTGTGACCCGCGTGTCCTGGACACCAGCGGCAGGCCTAAGTCTGGTGGCCGTAGCCCTAGGGCGCCGTCTTCTATTAATCAACCCTGGTGCTGATATTGGAGCTCATCGTATTGCGGTCCGAACTGATGAGCTGCTGGCTGAGCCTCCGCCAAAGCATGATGTGCAAAGTGCGTTATTTGTTTATTATTTTATCTATTCATGTAATAAAAATGTATCAATGATGCATTTATCAATATAATAGAACCCAAAACAATAATTTTTTTATTCAAACAGACAAACATATCGGAAACAGTTTAATCGATTTAAATGCAGTTTTGTATTGTTATAAACTTCCCTTAACATTTAGTGTTTATTTCATTTCAATAGGCTTATATATAAGAAGATTACAGCAATTTAAATTATTAATTAAGCTAAGTTTGTGATTTAACTGAGAACGCGGACGCGAACGCGCAAAGGTAGCTAGTTTATTTATACATTTATTTATTTTGGTATATCAACGGCATATGTGTGTCACATGACAAAATACATAAATTATAATAACTACATGCTGCAGTGTTATTCCATATATAGATATATGTTCTGAATACATGTCCTGGTAGTATATTTTTTTTATTTGGTTAGAACGCACCTCTTGGAAACCCACTTTCCAAGAGGTGCGTGTTGGTTCGAATCTTGCTAAGTTAGATACATAGAAATTATTTAAAGATGTAGAAATCGCAACTTTATGATTGTAATGATTTAATTGAAAACTGAACGCCACAAGTGTAATTATTGAAGAATAGTTTTTTAGTTATTTAGTATTTAATCCTTTTAGATAAGCACTTAATAGTGTTTTAACCTTTTTTTGGCCTAATTGGTTATATACTAATTGTTCTATGTATTTAATTTTAAAGACCATATTGACACATTTGTGTTAGTAATGGAACTATATGGTATCCTTAATATATTGTTGTATACCTAACTCATGATTTAAAAGTATAATTCGTAAAAAAGTTGAATAAACAAATAACAATTACAGTGGACGAGCGCACGTCGTCGTGCGTGTCGTGGGAGGAGGCGGACGCGGCGCAGCGCGCGCGCGGCGTGCGCATATCCGTGGCGCACTTCAAGCCCGTCACGCACGTGAGTCTCATACACCATACAGCAGTAGATGCATTCAGTTACAGTGCCTTTTTTGTCTGCTGTCTGTCTGTCCGGCTAGTCTCTGGAACGGATGGGCCGATTTAGAAGGTACTTTCTTTTGCAGATAGCTCATGTGATCAGAAGGCAACTTTTATTTTAGAATTTCACACAGGCGACGTCGCGGGCACAGCTAGTACATTAACAGCAATTGTAAAACGCTCGCACTACAGTAAAACTTAAAATTTAAACTAAAAATCAACACTTCTGATTATTATTCACTTTGAACTTATATTTTGTTGAATCTTAGAGAACAATGAAAACTAGATTTGGTTAGACACAGTTTAGATTTTGATAATTAAAGTTGGTAAATCTTAAATGCATATACCAAAATAACATTATTTACAATTTTTGTGTCTGCCTGTTTTTACGGTGAGCCTCTGTAATAAGGAGTAACTCAGTTCCGCCATGGCACGCCGGCAGGTGGCGTGGCACGCGCGCGGCGACTACCTGGCGTCCACGGTGGCGGAGGGCGCGTCGCGCGCGGTGGCGGTGCACCAGGTGTCGCGGCGCCGCAGCCAGGTGCCCTTCCGGCGCGCCAAGGGGCTGGTGCAGTGCGCCGTCTTCCATCCGCACAAGCCGCTACTGTTCGTCGCCGTGAGTACACAGAGTACATTTATTATATTGCACACATCACGTGGTCATGTGGGTTAATTATGATTTTAAGAGTTTATTTCATATTCTGTTTTTTTTATATACATACTGAAAAATAAAAATATATTATTATAATCTAAACCCGCTTATATTTGACGGTTTAAAACGTTTAACACGTTTTTTATAATTGTAACGATGAACTAAACTCAATTTTGTCTAAATAAATACCAATTATATAATAAAACATCTTCATTACGAAATATACAGACAGAACTTGGTGTCCAGATACTCCGCCTCTATTTTCCGTCCTAGTTCTGAGCAATGTCTGTTGAGTTTGTCTGACCAGAGCGGATAAATAAAAATAATAAAAATATTATAATCATTACTCGGAGTGGGAATCAAACCCACAACAGCTGCGTTTTACAGTTACAATATTTATACAATAATTAATTAACCAGACCCAACGAGTAGTCCGCGTCTACGACCTAGTGAAGCAAGAACTTACCCGGAAACTCCAAACCGGTGCGCAGTGGATCAGTACTATGGCGGTGCATCCTGCCGGAGACAACTTATTAGTTGCGTCCTATGACAGGAAACTGATATGGTGAGTGTTTTTTTGTTCATCTACACTCTGTTTCATGCATAGCAGGGTAGCCAGAGAGAGCTTAGTCACAAGACACTCCGTTCTCCACTTTCCGACAAAATTCAAGATATTGCGTTCATTTCGAACTTCATTTAATATTTTGATGGTATAAATTTCCATGATTACAGTTCAATCTTCTTTTGTATAATGTAAAGGCCTAAGGCCCAGAGTTAATTAAATACCCCATAAATTCAAAAACATTTTTAGAAAAGCGTTGACGGTTTCCAAGTGTCGCAGATTCGAATTCCTTTGCGTTCAAATTTTTATACACTTTTTAAAAACGTTTTCGAATCTAAAAATGTATTTCAATTTCCTAAGTGTGTGAATAACACTTTAAAATGTTAAAAATACAATATATTCAATGTATAGTTAGTTACATTATCAATTATCAATAATGTAACTGGATCGGCTTAAAATATATGATACATACCATTTCTGTTAAAGATACATCGGTTTTATCGTAAGATTACATCTTTTTGACAACTTATACAACAATAATTGCACATAATAGCACTTCTAGCACACCTGAATTTAATTCTGTGATTTTATGATTAGTTTATTTATTTTCTAATTCTATCTACCTATCTCTGTCTCTAATGAGAGGTTTAACAAGTTTGACTTCATAGTCAAATAAGCTTGTTATTGTGAAACTCGAAAATCTGGTAGAAATAGTTTAATTTGTATTAAGAAACCTTTTCATATTGATGTTACCAGGTTTGACTTGGAGCTGTCGGCGCGCCCGTACCAGACGCTGCGCGTGCACGGCGGTGCGGTGCGCGCGCTCGCCTTCCACCGCCGCTACCCGCTGTTCGCGTCCGCCGGCGACGACCGCTACCTCATCGTGAGCCATGGGATGGTTTACAAGTCAGTCTTCAATTATCTATACATATAATAAAAATGTCACTGATTGCTGTCTGTACATTAAAGATGGATGAAAAAAAAATATTAGGGTCATTTATCAATATAATAAAACCGAAATAGTTTTGTCATGTAGTTTACGCAGGCGGAACCGCGGGCGCGTCGCTAGTCAACGTAAAACTTACTTTCAATTAACAAATGTATGTAAGAAAATCTGGCAACACTATTGTTTATTTTATACCATCTGATTTGCATGAAAATTTGCACAAGCTGGGATTTGATGGCAATAGTATATTTTCACTGTATGAACATGATATCCTTTCCATAATGACCAGGATAATGTAGGGAACAACCAAAGCATTTTTATTTTTTATAACTAATTTGTATTTTATGCCACTAGCCAATTCTTTAGGAAAGATGTAGAGAAACTTATGTCAAACTGCATTTTATATTCCGCTCGTTTAGAGATATTTTATGCTATATGACAAACTCAATGCTACATTTTCTCAAAAAAATTCTGTCTAAAGAATATCTTAGACAGAATTTCTTTTGCTAAGAGAGTTCTTGAATCCACAAGCCCTATGTGCAATATGACACATTATAGCTGCCCATGAAAGCATTGATTAATAATATATATATCTGAGAGCTGTCTTTCTCTATAGAGATTAAAATTAAAAGTAAACATTTAAGAAGTATTATGTGACAGTTGTTATTTTTTGTCATACTGTATCATTCTTATTAGCTAGTTAGGAGAGAGTTTTATAGAAATGTTATATTTCCACAGCGACCTTCTACAAAACCCGCTACTAGTGCCACTCAAGCAGCTGTCAGGTCCAGATTCTCGTGGAGAACTTTGTGTACTGGATGTGCGCTGGCATCCCTCACAGCCTTGGCTCCTCGCGGCGGCTGCAGACTCCACCATACGACTGTATGCATAGTCATTGTGCTGTATAGGCGTGTTATTGAATATATTTGTAACTGAATATAATTAAATATATAAATGATTTCTTGTTTTTTAATTTTTTCAACCCATGTTTCTTTGTGACTGATGAAAAAAACGGACGAGGCTTTTTTTATGTTAGCATAGCTTTAACAGAATAGACTTATTTTGATAATTCTTTCCCATCCATCCGATCAAACTTTTAAACACAAATTATGATCCAAGGATAGAAAAAAAAGGGATGATTGCATATCCACTTAGTGATTTCACTGAGTTATTTGTTTGTTTAATTTTTTGTTGAAAAGTTATATTTAACAAGTAAATTACATAGGTTTTACTATTACATTTTTCGTGTCAAAAATATTTTGTCTTGTCTTGATTAAAATACTCTGTCATGATTTTTTAGACATATGTAGTAGGCTAAAATTGTGTACTCAAAAATAAACATTTTTGTATATTATAAACATTATCCTAACGATATAGCATTGAACCCATAAGTCACGCTTACGACAGTTTTTTTCGAATCAGAATGTGAATTCTAAATCAAAATTAATGTAAATGTTTTGGTGAATTATCAATACAAACAGTATGTGACTAATTATCAAATTATTCTTTATTATCATGAACATGTTTTTAATTTTTTAAAGATTTCACGGCATATGTTCAAAAGATGTATCCGATTTTCTAAATGAACTAAATATCATAAAGCATATTGACAAATTAATCTAAACAATGTTACATAAAATTTATTTAATGTAAACGAAGTATTACTTATTTATTTGATATTTCATTTAAAATATAACAGTTTTGAAATGAATTGCTTTGAGTATAGCGGTTGGTGTATCCGAACGTAAAAGACTCTTGATTCTTGAACTTGATTGGCGAGTTGCGTGTCAATTATAATACATCTGATGCATTTTATCTATAGCAACACTTTCACAAACACGAGCGAGCTTTGCTCTTTGTCAATACGTTTATTTTCCATTTCATTCGTTATTCGTATCGCTGTCGTGTCGGCGCATGAATTGTCCGCCGGCGTTTGTTGTGCCTTAACACGCGCGCTACTTAACTTTTACAAACTCTTTCATAACTTTTGTAAGTCATAAATATTTTATAGTTGTGATTCTTTCATATTAATAACTTTATTTAACGGTGATTGTTCGTTGTTGATTTGTTGATGAACCGCTACATATTATAGTGATTTAGTATGATCAGGTCGTTATTTTTGGTCGAACCGGACGCATTTGAATGTTTGGGGCTTAATATTTTTTGTAATCCTGAATCGTGCAACGTATAATTTTGAAAGTATGAACGAGTGACAGACGTGAAAAACGACTTTCTGCCTTTGGGCGATGGTTGAATAGATATTTAGTGAAGGTATAGTGTGGTAGTCGAGGATGTCGGCGTCGGGAGCAACGACGCCGACGGCGACGGAGGCACCAGTGCTGGACGACAGGGACATGGAACCTCGTACGCCGATGAAGCGACTGGGCTCCACAAGAAAACTGGCAGCTTTTAACAGTAAGTACTTTCTAAAAATATTTCCTAAATAAAAATATATACTTTTATTATATGTATATAATATTTCAGTAACTATAATTCTTTGGCTGAAAGTTCTTTTACTGAAACTTTTTTGTATTGTATTCATGTTATAGAGTAAAATAATATGCTTATCCTTATTTACTTGAAAAGATAATTTATGGTATATTCTTGTGTGTTGTAATAATAGCTCCATCATTATCAAATTTCAAAGGTCAGATGTTAGAAAACATTCCCGATTTATCCTGGTTCAACAACCTCTTACACCATAAATATTTATGTGAAGATATAGCTGATACTTAAGGAAACATGATTATTTATTCCATACTTGTTTCTAAGCATGATACACTCAGTTTTATTTTATGAGTTAAAAATAATAATAATAGCCCTTACAATTTTTGATAATACAATGAAGCTTTACTCAACAATTGCTACTTTGTTATCTTGTTTTATGGCCGTTACCTTGATCAACCTTAAATAAAACAAATTTAGATTGAAAATACTTTATACATATTGAAATGTTTTAAAACAATAATTTTATATTTTTTTGTCATTACATGTATCATGAATTGACTTAATAAAATTAATAGTAAATTGCTCAATTTTTTTTAATATGTAATATATTATCAATATAATGGTATCAGTCTATTTTATATATAAAAAAAAACAAGTAACATAAGAAAATACATCACTATAAATTATAAAGTACAAATGAGTTTAAATGTGCAATGTTGTTTGTATATTATATTGTTATTGAATCATTTCATTACCTATTAGTGTCAACATATTGAACATGAACATATTGTTGGACTATAACTTTATTCTAATGAGGTCAGATATGAGTTTCATATTTATATGATATACATGCAATTAAATTGTTTTTAATGTTTAAAATCACATAACTAGTAATTTATTTATTGTTTTTTTACTTCTTCCACATTTAGTATATAGGCAGAGGATAGCCAAGTGTCCGAGCACTCCATTCTCCTTTGATTTTTTTATTCTCACGCAAAATCTTACATACAAAATTTTGGATAAACTATAATTTTACTAGTAATAATATTATCCAATGATTCAAACATATTGCTTATAATATCGATTTAGTTATCCAATTTATTGTTAGAATGTGCGTAAACGCGTCGTGAGCAAATAAACACTGGAAGTAGCGGCCGCTTTGCGCTGTTTGATACTTCGCATCTGGCGCGACGTGTTCCCTCCCTCCCCGCACCGCCCGAGAAGAAATCCCTACTCATTTATCCTTGTTCCTTTGACTCCCTTGCCACCACCCTATCACAGACAGACAGAATGCAAGTTGCAATTTCTATAATTGCACTATTATGCTCGTAGCAGCGGGTACTGTAGAAAAATCCATTTGAAAATTTTTTTTCGCCTTCAAGGCTGGATAAGCCATTTTTTTCTCTCATCACCTGCACGTTTTTTCACTTTCACTTTCTCGTTCTCCACTTTCTGGCCGAATTCAAGATATTAAGTAAAGAGTAGCGTAACTCAACGCCGCACTTTATCTTGGACACCGGAGCGGAGAAATTACAATAAATAAATTATGATCATTCCACCGAGTCGGAATCGAACATACAACCAATCGTGAATACAGTCGGACACCGGTCCCATTGCGCCACGTAAGCGCGTAAAAATATATAGATATACTTAAAATATTTAAAACAATTATATCTATGCAATATCGATATACCACTCTACAGCTTCGGACGCACGTCTGCTAGTTTATTGGCTACAGTATAAATGTATTAAACAATGATGTGCACATGATGATACTTTAATGAATTTAAGAGAAAGCATTTATTTATTACACGAACACGTATACGTTTGCTCGTGGAAAATTCCGATGTTTTATGGAGTGCAGGAACATTCAGGCACATATGTTTGATCTAATTACAGCCACACATTATGGGCTCGTTTGGAGAATGTATTTAAGAGTAAATTAGTAAAAATAGCAAAGCCATCACAAGTTACCTGTAGTTTTAGTTGCTGCTGTTAGCATTTGTTCTGAGTCTATTAGCATTTGTTGTAAACCTACAGTATATTAAATTTAAAGCTTTTATGTCTTGCTTTATGTCTTCACCACGAGTTTATTAAAGCATCCTTATAGGCAAAATACAAATGTTGCTATGGTGGGGTTTTTGATTTTTTTATAGTTTCATCTAAACACTCTGGATTCGATCCGTGCCTATAGTTAACAACATTTTTTTTTTTTCTGTCTCAACTCAACTAGGCTAAAAACTAAGACTAGGCTAATAACTATTTATAGATAAGTATCTATTGTGGGGTTGGGACGAATCTGATTGAGAACAAATGCCTTGAGCCTTAACCCCAATAATAGTTAAAAATATTTATATTTAATTAGGAGTAAAGAGCGATATGTTTGAAGACAGTTGAAAACTTCAATTAAAATATTGGCACGTGTCACGAGTGTTTTTTTTAATATAGTACAAATGACACGAATTTACTATTGTGTTTAGTTGCAATGGTAATTTAATATTTCCGCCATAGAGAGCATTTCCTTCGCATGCTATAATGAATAAATGATGTAATGCTACCCTGTAGTCGCGCGAGTGAGTGGGCTGCGGCGACTTCCTCTGCCGTCTTGGTGACAAGTGACAATGATTGTTAAGCTTCTGACACGCTTGTTTAAGTTCATTTCTCACTTTCCGCCTTCTTATTTGAATTTCTTGATATCGCGTGTTAAGTTGTGCTAATATTATCTATATAATAAATCCTCCGAGTGGGTATCGAACCCATAGCCTCTGCGTTTACAGCGAGACGCTGTCCCACTGCGCCACGATAGCCTTTACAATAATTTCTTGTCCCCACTGTAAATAGATTATTATTTATTGCTTTTTTATTTTGCATAATTTCCATTAGTAAAGCTATGTTTATGTATGAAATTGATTCATAAATTTTTCCTCATGAGGTTCGTATTAACCGAAGTACCCAACGAACCTAACTCATTATAATATCATTATTTTGATGATTAGTTAATTTTAACGTAAAAATAGCTCACATTTAGTTCGCGTGTTGCAAAATAGGTAGGTCATGTACATTGCTCCGGTCTCTACATTCGTTTAATTTAATTCATTGTCTTCCCATATTTCGGAAACAACTAGTTTTTTTAAACATATTGTAGTAAATTCTTAACTAATAACCATCACGTGTAGACGTGCGTTCGTACGACGCGGCGTCATTAGTTATTTCAGAACGAATTAGATAATATTACAACTGAGATTGTCCTTACCCAATTGAATTCAAGCGTAGGCACAGACGACGCTTTGCTCGCGATTATTTTGTTACATTCCTTTTACAGTCATAAATTAGTTCCTAGGTTTTAAAGCTGCTACTCGCACTCATACAAATGTTTTGTCTCACAAAACTCACCACCGTTTGTGTAGAAATGACGTTTAATATCATATTTATGTGGTTTTTAAAGTGCAGGAATCGAACTGGCGATCGACGCAGTATTCAATTACAGAAAAAATAGACACATTGAGAAAAGACTTAATGTGTCTTTTTTTTGTGTAATTTTATTATCATACTGATAAAAGTAGAAATTATTATAACGTATGAATAAATATGTACATTATATCTAATGTGTATAATGCATCCCCCGATG
This sequence comes from Podotricha telesiphe, assembly GCA_038994665.1. Classification (NCBI taxonomy): domain Eukaryota; kingdom Metazoa; phylum Arthropoda; class Insecta; order Lepidoptera; family Nymphalidae; genus Podotricha; species Podotricha telesiphe. The sequence goes on along the minus strand of JAOYRR010000130.1, from coordinate 265,426 downwards.
ATTACGTATATGATTACTAACGTCGAGAGGTCTAATTGTCTGTCAATAGTCTAATAATTAGACTATTGACAGACGATTAGACTCTAATTGAATCACTTTGTTTATATTTTATATGATATACCTACGAGAAATATATTGCTTGAAATACGTTTATCTTAGTAACCGTTGACATTCTACTGTTCAAATATGAAAAAATGATCATGAACGCATGCAATGTCTTTTAAATGAGCGAGAAATTAACAGTGACTTATTATTAGACGAGCTAGCAGCTTTGTTTGCCTAATATCTAGATGTTTCTTGTTTATCTAAAAAAAGATTTTTAGAATTATCTAGAAATGATTTCTCAGCTCTGCTTCTCTTCTACACCCTCCAAGGAAACTACTTGCCAAATCTTGTCAGCTTTCGACACCCAGTAGTGTCTGTGGCTGTGGGATGTCTGTCAGTTAATCGGTGAGTAACTGTAAAGTGTTATATGTATAGATTAACATGAATTATAGACCCTCAAAAATAAAAACATTTTTAAATCATATGCAACATATTTCTACACAAATATAAAAATTGATTAAGCGTATCATTCCCAATAATGTATTTGATAAAGTAATTTGTGGTGTTCTTTAGTGCCGTACGATGATTTACATAACGTTAGCGAGCACATGTGGCGTACAAATGTTGGCACTTGTACCGCTTAAACTAATAATTAGCTTGTGCCCCAGTCACAAAAAATATGTCTACAAATTATAAGAAATAGATTAAAACTTGTCACGATCATAGAGCAAATGTAAATAAATATGAGATTTAGAATAAAATTATTGGGTTTCGCGATTTTTACACATTTCGAAATGTAACTATTTTGACCGGATTAGTAGCGTATATTTTCGGTATTCGAAAATACATTTAAGAATACCCGACGTTTTGAACGCTTTAAAGTAGTCCGTGGTCACAGATAGACATGGATCAGAGCACTTTGACCAAGCTTCCATAGGCCACGCCACATGTTTAAATGAAATTAAATCAATAGTTTTAAAGTTCTGCTATTACTCATTGAGTGACTTACAAACAACTTACAAAAGTACTGGACGTAATAACTTCTACTACGTACGACGTAAGCGTAAAACTTATTAAGCGCGTTTAAACTTATTAAAGTAGCGTTAAAACTTATTAAATTTGGCGTGTAGGTTTCTTGGGGACTGTAGGGTAGCACTTTTTGAGGTGAATATATAAAACCCAAATTTTAGATGTTACGCGGCTTAGCTCAAAACTACGAAATATTGATGGAAAAAGCATGGCAAAAGTCACATATGAGGTTTCGGCGACAGCGTGTTGTATTTTTTATATAAATGTACAAAAAAATAAAATTGAATTTAAACTCATAATTACTGCATGCAGTCAACCACGTCCAAATAAGCCACGACCCTTCATTATGTGAATGTATATTTACAATGGAACAAGGCTTAGTGCATATATTAAAATATGTTAAAACCACTGCTCTATTTAGTTTAATAATCATTTATTTAGTTTTAATTTTCAGCTTCGCGCCTTTTCGTTCACTGTAGGATAGGCAGAGAGAGAACCTAGTGTAGTGTAGTGTAGTGTAGTAGAAGACACTCCGTTATCCACTTTCCAGTATTTGCCAGTATTCGAGATATTGCGTGTCAAATGGAAATTGAACCCACCAATCTCGATTCTCTGTTATTATTGAGTTAATTTTACTGAATTACGTTTCAGTGTTCCATTTACACTTGCTTAGTACGACATGCTTGGTACATAAATTTCGCATTACCACGCTAATATCAAAATTAATTTGCAAATTATTCATATAGAGTACCCTTTTGTTAGAAAACAAAAAGGAAAAAAGACCGTGTATTTGATAAGTTTCTTTTTAGAATACATTATACAAATTGCGGTCATTATTTTCAATGCTATTTTAAACGACGGCTCTATCACGTCGGCACTAGAGTACGGAACGAATGGTTATTCATTAGTTAGTAGCTGGTGCACTTTAAAAGATTTATACAAGTCGCTACACTTATTAGACCATTCTATTGTCTCCACACATTATTGCCATATAACGTCTTTTCGTTTGTAATTGTAGTACTATCTGTTGCGATACTTCCGCGTCGTTATTTGTGCTTTAATTATGTGTGTTACTATGAACTGTATAGAAAAAATTATTAATATTTTTACTAGTGATTTGTTTTTTTCTAGTCTTTTATAACGTTCGTCAATTGTATTGTAAGAAGATATTATGAACATTGACATTATTTAAAATATAGCTGCTTCCTTAGTTCCATTAGTCAGATTGTAACTGTGAGTTCTTTCACATTTAAGTATTATGTCTCCGCTTGGGACGAGACTTTCACATGAAGTGATGAGTCCATATGTTCTAAGAAAGTAAAAGGCGTTTAAAATTATTTTATATTTATCGTGATTATGTTGGCAAGGCCGTTAGGTTTTTGTATAATAATATTGTATTATCATTGGATAATGTGCAAATTTTTAAAGTAATCGGGCGGTAAGACGGTGAGAACTTATTTCTTTTATTTTTCGGTAAGAAATCAAAATAGCGTTGCATCTTTTTCTCATATTGATTATTATTCAGTAAGATAGACTGATAATATATATACTGTTATATAGATGCAGGTAAAGTAAATAAAACCCTTTGATAGTTATTTTTTTGACATACATACCCGTAGCTTGCTAGAGACTAATGATACAGATTGAACTTAATACTTTAATAGCTGTATACGCTTGTTGTAAGTGACTTACATTGTCTTTACCTACTTAATTATGTCTACGTATTTCTAAGCATACTTTAAATGCCTAAGGTATATTTTTTTCTTGCAGCTTTACGTATTTTCTCGTATAGCCGGGGGTAATCAGAGAGAACCTTTTGTCAAGTCAAGGCACTCCGTTCTCCACTTTCTGCCTGAATTGGACCTAGAATCAACGTAAAATGTTGACTGGCGGAATAAGACGCCGGTTTTTGACTGACCACAGTAGAAAAATGAAAATAATCTGTTCTTCAAGTGAGGATCGAACCCGTAACGGTTCACATTCAGACGCGGCTGTCCCATTGCGCCACGATGGTATTATTTTTAATAAACGTAAAATGAAGAATCCTCGCTCTAACCACCCGTAGAGTGGATCTTAATACATTAAAACACAATATAAAATACTAACAATAAAAACCAGCCATGATTAAAAATTTGACCCAAATCCGCTCACTTTTTGAATAAAATTGTAAAACTAGTATAAGTTAACTTTTTATCACAAGCGCGCACTATATATAGTGTGTACTATAACAAGTTATACAAAAATAGGGTTACATTTTTTCATAAAGACAGAGAGTCTATCGTAACCAATGTCTATCCTATAGCGTCTCTTGCATATTGTTATAACAAAGTTTATATAAGGTAATATATAAGGAAACATATAGAAGAATAGTATTCATAAAAGTCCTATTAACCATAACCTATTTTCCTTTTAAACTTCTTCTGACTTTTTTTTGATACATTTTGTTTTAGTTTTTAACTTCTTTTATTAAAAAACTTTTGAATAAATTATATACTAAATAAGTTTTTAAGTTTCACTATTAGTCAACATAGTATCAGAAAAGACCTAGTGTCATGTCGCTCTGCTCTCCGCTTTCCGGCCTGATTCAAGATTCGAGTAGGGAAATGAAGATAATTGCAAAATAAAATTTTAATAAATGATTTAACCTACAACCGTTGCTTCAACGTTCAACGAGATTGTTCCACTGCTTTACGATGGCCTTTACATCTTAGAGCTACCTAGGCCTATAAAACTCATTTGCCTTACTTCTTTGTGAAACAATCATATATGAAACGATGATATGTTTCTAGTCACTCCTCTTTCCACTCTCGCCCATTTGATGCTGTACCCGTAACACATTACACATTAATGTGTTACGGGTACAGCATAGTCCGCAAATTAATGGTTATAGTAATGTAAATATAAATTTCACTTTAATTAGGACTTGCTATACTTCTTATTCTACTTTATTCGTAAATTAATCAATATTCTTCTCTCTATAGTCTTGTTGTTGATTTCTTGCGGAGTCGCGTGATTCAGCGACGCGGCGCGGCGGTCGTGGCGCGGCAGTCGCGGCAACGGTGCTATATATAGCTCGTCTCGCCCGCCTCAATGGAGCCACCGACGACCGCCCGCCACCGTGCACCGTCCGCCACCCGACTAGAAGCTTACTTCTTACTTTTTAACTTGTCTACTGTCCACTTATTGCTCAAAATGCGTAAAGCCTGATGCATTATAAAGTATTATTAGGCTAATAATACAGATTTTCGTTTTTTATTACAAAAACATCACTCACTCACTCAACATGCAATGTAACGAAAGTAGAGAACGCAGTGTCTTGACTCTAGGTTCTATCTGAATACCCAAGCTATGCGGAAAAAATCGTAAAGCTGAAACAAAAATCTAATTAGGAAAGTTTAATCGTTTACATATCATTCAAATATATATGTTGCCTTTATATATTCAATACCTACTACGATTGTATTTAAAGCTACGCGCAAAATTATATGTAATAACATTACATATAAGTCTCGTGCAAAATTAATTCCGATGACAGGACAGGAATAAGCAATGGCATTAGGAGTGGCACTGAATGCACGATTGCTACGATCCTAATTGTGTTGTATAGAATGAATCAGCGACGGCCTGTTGGGCTCTGTTTGCTTTTTGCGGTGAATGGGACAACAGGGCTTACGCCGGCCACACCCTCGGCTCTCGGCCCTCGGCGCCAATAATTACTTCATTGTAACTACTGGACAAGTATTCTGAAACAAATGTTCCATGAGTATGTTTGTTAATTGTTTTACATTTCACAAATAGTCTGCATTTAAGCCGCCTATGTTCTTTATTTTTTGTACTGATTTTTTTTTTATCGATAATACATATAAATTGGGTATAGAAGTACATTTTTTTTAATTTTAATTGCCAAAATCTATACAGTAGTTGGTTGCCAAAAAGTCTACACAATTAGGGACTATTGTGTACGCGATAGAAATTGTTTTATTTAATACTTACTAAAAATACATTTAAGTGTAATTACTTATTATTAAATTGTATACCTAAAATGGATCAGACGGAAGAGCACATTACGCGGGGTACTCACGCACGCACGAACACCCTCACCTCCACGACGACGATACGTGACTTAGATGCACCCTATAAATAAACATGTGTGTGCAAAGGTAGCATCTTTATATTATTTAAAATGATATTAAAAGGTTCTCAAATTGGGCCATAGTGGCTCAGTGGGACAGAGTTAAAATATATTGTGCTCGGGGGAATTACGAGTACTATCATATGTCAACCCCGGTAAGATAATGCGGCGTTGGGTTTCGCAACTCAACACGCAATGTCTTGGATTCCGAATTAGAAACAATGTTTATTGATAAAAATAAGGCTGGTCTTGTAAGGTAGTTAAGTAGCTTTATAGTAGCAGTAAAGTTGTCCTGTTAGTTCGAGGTGACTCAGTGATTATGCGTTTTCGTTATTATTGAGGACAAACTGTATATTTAAATATAGTTTTTACAAATGATAACACATTAACAAAATTTGGCCATGCTTACTTTTTTTTTAATTTATATTTATATTGTTTTTTTTTTTATTTCACACATATCTTGCATTGTTACAATATGTAACTAGCAACTCACTCCGTCAGCCGCTTTTCACCATAAATGCGTCCAATCTTATTCGTAATCTTATCTGTAAAATTTAAATTTATATGTTTAGTATTATTAAATCTTGTAAGCAATACGTGTGCTGTGATCGTGGTAGTTGCGACGGCGACGTATCCGGCGCGCGGCGTCCTCCGCAAGCTAATGAGCGCGAACAACTTGCTGACACTTGCCACTCACTTTGCTCAGTAGTCAGAATAACCTATCGTTAAAAGTGAAAATGTTCACCTTACCCCGCCGACAGTACAATAATGTGGATGACATTACGTGCCAAAAATAATATAGGGTCAGTGTAATGCAGGTATTATTGTGATGCCAAGGTCGTATCGACTACACGTAGTATATTAAAATAATCAACGTGTATCTTTTACATTGATAATGCTGATTTTGGCCAAGGTACCCAGTCTGAAGACTGCGGAAACCTGACTGAGTAGCCTAATTGGCAATGGAATCGTTGTTTTGTACAAAAATAAAGACGGTTATTCCTTTTTTTTTTGTATTGGATATCATCGTTTGTTTTTGTTAAAAATGATCTGACTGAGAAAACTTATAAAAATCAGTCCAGGATCAAGAGAACTTGCGAGTATAAGATCTAATTCTGGGTTGAGTTTTTCGTTAACATAAATTCAATTCCCATTGATTTGCAACCATTTAAATTGTTTATTACAAAACAGTTAATTTATTCCAGATGTAAAAATGGAAGTTATGTAATATTTACTCACAATTTTAACTATTTCAATATTATATGTATTTATAACTTGATTGATACACATTAATCAACATCATATGAGTATATCGATCTAATATTTAACTTTTCCAACTAGTAAGGCACCGAGTTCCTACGATAACAGCTTTGGCGCTGAGATCAAATATGCGACCTTTGACGCACCAAACGTTGTTACTGCGTCAGCAGGTTGCTTTTGTATGCGTTATTACTTATTCTTATCTCAACAAATAGTATTTCTCCTAATGTCCATGGTATTGTTGTAGCTTAACGTTCCAATTGCATTACGTACAAATAACAAAGCACAAGCAGCTGCAGAAATAGACGGTATAGGGGATCGCATAGTCTGTCAGTCATTTTTTATAGCAAAGTACCTGGATACTTTGTAACAATATTCTGAGTGATCTGAGTGGGAATAACATATACTTTGTATGTATTTTAATGCAGATTTATGCTTTTTCCTGCATAGCAGGGTCGTCAAAACGAACCTAGTGTCAAGACACTCCGTTCTCCGCTTTCCGCCCGAAATCTTATTGAATGGCGGAATTCAACGCCGCGCTTTCTTATATCAGACCATTTATATTGCTTAAATTATGTCAATTTTCAAACTATGCTCGAGATGTGACTGTAGCACTAAATTCCCCACAAAAAATGTATTATTCAAAGATATATTAATATATAAATATATATATATATATATTTATAGTATCTTTGAATATATTTATGTACTCGTATAGTGAAGTGATGATTTTTTACATTTGTAAGAACTCTTTTGTTCGGGAGAATTATAACATTCAACTACCGGCATACCTATTGAGACATGAGACTATCAAGCCACGAAAGTGACGCCTCGGGCTACGGCTATTATTTAACATTAATGATCCATATTACATGATTGTTGGATTTGTCGGTTTTGAAATTATTTGAGATGTTCTACTGCTTATATCTAGAAAGAGAAACTATTTATTCTAGTTTGTATACTCTTACATACCTTTAAGTGTTAAGGGTTGCTTCCCTTGTTTTATTCTATTTTGATCTTTAATGGAAAGGTTTCGTATTAAATAGTAGGACCCAAACTCTACACTTTGTTTTATTCAGACAAATATTTATGCCTTTTTAACATTAGCTTCATGCGGGGTTTAAAACCAAAAACCCTTGTCTAAATTTATTTTGCGGTACGCCTTGTTTTTGTTTATAAATTGTAAATTTTATATATTACATTCTCAAGTTTACGAATTGTACGTCACCAAGAGCGGGATCAATCGATCAGTTATTTAGGTCTGCATCGCAGCTGCTTATATCGATGAGCTGGCGTATTTATTGAATCATATCACCGAGATATTGCTTTGCGGAATTGTGCAGTAAATACCTCTTATTTTCCTGAACCTATATGTTTTGCCGTGAGGAATTCTCGTTTTACTCTTTTCGGTTAACTCATAGGAATGTTCATTTAAATTGAATAAGGAAGCAAGTCGTTACCATCCTTGCACGGCAGGTGTTCAAGTTGAACCACCCGACTACATATTGCAATTATTTGCGTTATAATTTTATGCCTTCGCGACCAGATTTACTTTGATACTGTGTTCAAATTGGAGAAGGCTGTAGCGGCCGGCGACCGGTTTCATCCGCTACTGCAGCTGTCGGTGTCGGCGCTACACCACTACTTCCATTCTGTATATTGTTACCGTCGCTTTTTAGGATCGGCTCATAGCTATATAAATTACATGTAATAAAACATGTACTGTACTTTGTGAAAGCTATATTTATCTCTATAATATTATCCTTTTTTTTAATAAACGAATAAAGCAGACATAGGTACTTTCAGAGTATAGAACGCCATGGTGACTCTATTAAGACGTGACTTATATGATTCGATAATTGTGAGTTTGTATCGTACTGGTAGAATTAATTTTCATACATAAATGTTACATACGGACAGACAATTGTTGGCGTTGCATTCCTTCACCTAGCACGCAAAGTCTGGAAATAGAGATCGTAGTGATTTAATTAGTGATCCCCACGACTATCTCCGTACTAGACAAGATAAGTGCAATCATCATTTTTTAAAATTTTACACACAGTTATAAACGTTCCATAAGTAACTAAATTTGATTTCGTCGACATCTTAGGCACGGCGTGTAGTTCCGCCACTCAACACACAATGTACCGAATTTGGGTGGAAAGTGGAGAACGGATTGTATTGACACTAGGTTCTCTACCTACTCTGCTATACGGGATAAAGTGTGAAGCTGAAAAAAAATACAATTTGAATAGATATAATGGAAATAATTCTGTACCTAACGTAATTTCTTCATTTCCAAGTCATAACTCCTATTGAATGGAGATAACAAAAGATGACTTTGATCGATGCAATGCTATACTGACTCGATGTCGTTGTCAACTGCGCGAGACGCTGATTAATGTTTGTTGTCGAGTTTTTTCATTTGTCTGCTCAATTGTGTTGTTATGTTAGTTAGAATGATTTCTTCCCTTCCACTCCATATTTAAAATGTAAAGTCTTACCATATGTTAAAAACATCCTTGTAATTTAATCCATTAAGTATAGCTTCTAAAGGTGATTTAAATATATTTAAATCAGTTTTTATTATATGTACTTTTCAAGTTTTTTATACGTTTCTTATAATATATATTTTTTATTTATTCCGTAGTTTGAAATTAATTTTGTATGTTATGGGCAGCACTTGGACACTTGCAAATACGAGGCCTAGTTGGCAAGAAAACGAATCATGAAATTTTGCATATTATTTATTTTCGCGGTTTTCTAACGAAGTAACAATATTTTTCTACATCAGTGGCCATTTAACACGATTCCCACCGGCATACCATTTGTGTTTTATAATATATAAATAAGTTATTAATAAATATCATTATTTACAAATCAACAAAACCACTACAAATCCTTATTAAATTGATTTAAACGTAAAAATGTATGGGATACTTGTATAATCATAGAGCGCGCTAGTAACCTAGATTTTTAATATTTATTTTAACACCGCTACAAAAATTCGACAGTCCGCCACTATGTATTTAAGCAGATTGACGAGAGACGAACCCACTGATAGTGGCGCGTTATGCTTATCCCCAGCCGTAACCCCACTGCGCCACGACGGCATCATATCTACTTTATGCAATCATTAGAAAGTAGACATTATAATATATTATAATCATTTAATTTCCTTATGACACTTTTAGATTTTATAATCATAATCTATTATATTAATACATAAAAAAATGATTATTACACCTTCCTTCTTATTGCGGAAATTGTACATAAGGAGGAGTATAAAGTTTGACATAAATAAAGTTTATATAATTTATTTATTTTATATATTTAATATGCATTAGGAGTTTTTTATTTATGAGTGAATAACCTAATCAAAAAATTCAAGCACTCTTAATTAAAAAAGTATTTAAAATTATATAAAAACAGAATTTATAAATAAAATCTATTAAACATTGCATACTTTTACAGGGCAGACGTTTTTTAGTTTATAAAATATGTCTGACCAGCAATAGTATGCATTTATTGTATTAATCAAGTTATTCACACCTAGTATGGAGGTATGTCCATATTATTTTATGATATGCATATTTTGGACATATGTCCATACTAGGTATTCTATATAGGAGAAGCGCAGAATGTTAATACTTTTATAATAATGCGTTAAAAATACACGGAGGTCATTTATAAATGTTATACACAACAGTTTTACTGTTTTGTATGAAGTTACCTACTCGTTGCCATAGCAACATATATTTTACGCGTCATCGGGACTTCTATTATTAATTATTAGATAAATAAAAATTCTTACATTGTGGATATAATGTATTCAGTTTTAATTAAGATGACCGTTATAATCAGCTTTTTAGATGTTGTAAAATATTAAGTGAGTGTTGCATCGCGTGTCGCTGTTACTCACTGACTTGCTCCCAAGAGAATGTAAGCGCGTGGGTGGTTGACACTATGCGTTTATTTTATGAGTTATCCACCATTAACATAAAAAGGAATTGAAGGAATAAGATAGCAATTTTATTTATTAAAACTTTTATGTAAAAACTGGAATTTATTAGAAATATAAAACTAGGTAGTGTAATCATAACATACTTATATGGTATCAGATATTAGGCTTAAATGGAAATGTAAATAAAAGCTTCGAATGTCGAGGTCGAAAATAATCGAGTTACGAATAATTTATTGCTCTAAAGTGCATTGCAAACCAAAATGTACGCAAGCTTTCGTAACGGCTTCTCCAGATAAATCATAAATTATTATAATGAATACGATAGCGCCCTTAACCAGCGGTTTCGTTCCGATGCAGCCAGTCGCGCCCGCCAGCCCCCGCTCCCGCGCCCCACACCCCCGCGCATCTCAAGTGCATCCTCCCTCGCCGCGCTTCGTACCCCGTATCGTACGCCGGTGCATCTGCTCCCGACCCAGCCTAAACCCCTATCCCTTTGTGCACACTGCATTTGTTTGTACTACCTTAATATGCATTGTCAATACATAAAGATGAACACAAAGCATCTATTGTTTGTAATTTAACGGCGCTTCTGTAAGAGCTTAATGGGTTTTCAGAGATTTTTTTGTACCGAGCTTCTTCTTCTAAAGACATTTGACTATTTGAGTATTATAAATAACATAATCATCTTTTCATGACAAATTTATGTAGTTCGTCGTGTTGACGTTTGGTCGCCGCAGCCAGAAGTTTTCCGTGATTGTTGCCAAATTGTAAAAATATTTTAAAAGTGAAACAGTGCACGCCAGCCAGTGTAGTTAGTTATCCGCCAGTGGTTCGTGATATAACGCTCGGAGGCCGTTTCGAAAGATAAAAGCGCAGGCGAGGCAGAGGGTTGCGAGGGTGAGGGTGCGGGAGGGCGGGAGGTCGCGACGGACGAGCGCGGAGGCTGCGCGGCGCCCGCAGGCCACAGTCGCCCGTCGACCGCGCGCTCCCTATGTTCCACTGCATCGTGCAGCCGCGCCACGACTGGGGACCGCCCGACCTCGCCAATGCATTCCCCGGTACGACCTATTGCACCCTCGCACTATTATACTCGTGACTCGTGTGCCCATTGCATCATAACTGAAACCTGGAAGGAACACTATAAAAAACAAATCATTACCAAACAATGTTGTCGAACTTCCTATGTCTTCCCGTTAAAAGTTATCGTCTAATTATAACTGTGCTTTCGGAATGCGGATATAAAGTTTCGGTACGAATAACAGTCGTTGCGTTTCTCATGGAAATTGTGTGATTCTACCATTTTTATTGTGCCGGTGCGTGCGAAACGCTGGCTCTCACGCCAGCTTATATATTTGCTCACAATGTTATTGTGCAGTGATATTGATGTATCGGCAAAACTAGTACCGGGATAATTTCCTATCTTTTTCATACCATGTGTCTCAGGTACAATAAGCAGGTAGTAAGTTGCGTGTTAAAATGGTATTGTGGACCTCAGTCTGACGCGCCAACCAATTTAATGAATACTATACACATATGTGTCTGCCGTCTGAAACGAATCAACGAAGGTCGTTCCCGCATCGGGCCGTTGATATTGTTGGTCCGACGTTGCTATATGATATGTACATATGTGTCAGCTGCTTTAATATCTGTCAAATCCTTTATATAAAAACATATATTACGTTAACCTGAACTACAGTAAACCCTAAGATTTTCTATTGAAACTACGTTCGAAAGTCCGAATTGTTCCTTGATGTATTCATAATGATTCATTTCGAACTTATACTCGTTAAAACTTGTTACTACTACTAAAAGATACGGTGGCTTTTTATTATGTTAAATTAGAAACAGTTCGGATTTATGACAAAAAGTTGGTAAATATAAATTATACTAATGAAATCTTAACATTTACCTTAGTATATGCTTTTATAGTATATATATATATATGCGTAAATAATGCTGCCCTATAGTCCATTGTCTACAATTGCGCATGTATAATAATATAGTGGTAAGAGAGTAATAAAAATAATTGATATCGGGATAATAGCGTGGCGGGGGTGGACCGTTCGCCGGCGATCCCCTCTCTTGCGATCCCCTTCGGCGTATGACCGTGTTCCTCACATAGCTTGATTTATTACTCATGATATTTCCGGTTCATATCATTGTTTTATTTCACTTCTGGTTAAAATATATAGGAGGAATTTAAATAAAACGTCTTAATATAATCTTTATTAACATGTACAGGTTGTAAATTAGTATCACATCTTTAGTATCGTTCGGGGTATACAAAGAAAACTTAGTCTAGACTCGTCACTCCACTCTCTACTCTACTATCCGCCTATTTTACAATTTCAACATGCAAATCTAAGTGGCGGAAACCCACCACTCTATCTAAAACTATGTTTATATCGTTAAGCTTTTTGTATATATATCGTCCCGCGAATAACTTTACTAATGGTGTGATTACGCCGTCAGCCCCTCGACGATGAGTGTTCTGGAGCACAGGGCGACTTGTGGGAACGTTGGCTTGATAGTCCATTGAACTTCCGCCATTTGCACCCAACGACGATTTTGTTCTTCCGCTTTTAAGCTGATAAATGATTTAAAACTTTTAAATTATGTGAGATTTATGAAAATTATTGTAGAGCCCCACATTAAGTTTGTATTTTTATAATTTATTCGTATTCATTTTTGCGCTGTCGGCAAAGAGAATGTAGTGCTTTAGCCTTCCGTTCCGTTTTCCGCTTTAGCCTTATTTAAACATATTACTTGCAAGCCGGTGGCGATGATGGCCTACTATCATAATCTATATATATATATATACAAAGCTAAAGAGCTTCTTCATTTGTTTGTTTATTTGAGCACATTTATCTTTTTAAATATTTTTAAATATTTATAAGCATTAGGATTTGTTTTATTCGTAGGGTAGGTAAGGTTAAAAAAAATACCATAATAAACAATTTCATGTAAAAAAGTTATTAATAAAATATAATAGAAAATTACCAATATAAATTAAACTTAAAAATGCTTGCTCTGAAAAATATGCATTTGTGATTTATCAACTTGTTCACGCCTGGTACTGAAATATTCTAACATTACGCTGAAGCTTTTGGCTATTCCTTAATATTGATTTCTTAAAGTAATTCAAGATATAAAGCTCTGTAGAACTTTATATAACTTTTTCCGTGTGCGCTTGGTTAATGGCTGATTGCAATAAGTAACTACTCGCTACTTACTAACCTACACGTAGTGAAGGCGGTTAAATTTTCGGACCTATTACGTACAACAAGGAGTGGTAAATGAAAATAATGTAGTAAGGACCATAAAGCAAACGAAATCCAGGGTGACATCTAAGTATATATAATAAAAATTTACGCCGAGTGGTATTTGAATCCACAATCATCGCACTTACCCATTTATACATATCAATTATCAACTATACTACATTTTATTAATATTTATAAATTCAATGTAAATTTTTTGTAAATATAATTTTTTGCCTTGCAAAAGTGAAATATTATAACTAAAAGTATTAAGAAATAGCGGCCAGATATAACCGCAAGTGCACCTGACACATTTAGATTAATTTTGAAATTTAACGCCTCTAATGAGTTGCTGGCATTATATTTCTGTCCATTCCCCTTTGTTTTTTGTCATATTTCAGGGTACACAAACGCTGAACCATAGGGTACAGATGTACATGGATACAGGCTTATAATGTAAAATCTTTTACATACAAATGTATTTATGATAGTTTATTATTTGCTGCTTTCTGACAAATTATATTCTTGTTGTAAAACTAAACAATATTATTTTGATTCAATTAGACCCAGGAAGCATTTAAATATAAACGTACCTCTATGTTATGAGAATAACAACCACCATGGCAGTCAGCCGTCCCTATTTTGGGTGCTAGATACAGTTTACTGTATACAAAATTGGCATTAACTAGTTGTGCCCGCGTCTTTGTCCGCGTGGAATACTTAAATAAAACTAGCCTAAGTTACTCCTTGTTAAATTAGCTACCTGCCGGACAAAGTCCCGTCAAAAACGGTTCGACCGTTCCAGAGTTTAGCCGGAATAAACAGACAAAAATATAAAAAAATATATCTTGGTATATGTACCGTCTATACATATTTAATATTACAAACAGACCCCCCAAATTTTATTTATTTGTATAGATTATCCGCTTTTCCTATACCTACCTATTACGGGGGAATGCGACAGTGTTTTACTGTACATGCGATTGTTATGTGTTCGATTCCAATCGGAGTGATGATTATATTCAAAATTATGTCGATTTCCGCGTTTTGGTAAGACAACGCGCGGCTATAGATTAGCCACTCAATACGCAATTTATCTAAAAATAGGCGGCAAATAGAGAACGAAGTGTACATAACACTTCTTGTTTTTTCCATCTTATATAAGCCAAACAAGCGTGAAATTAATAAAAAATATCTTCATTACAGACATACGCGTTCAGCTCTCCGAGCAAACACGTGTGTTGGAGGCGCGCGCGGAAGCGGCGGCTGGCGTGGCGGGTGAGCTCCACGACTACTGCCGTCGCCGCGCAGACCTAGAGCACGAGTACTCTCGCGCCTTGGACAAGCTTGCTCGAGCTGCTGCACAACGACATAAGGATCAAAAGCACAAGTAAGTTCCAGTCTTAAGATGATAATATAAAAAAATAAATGATTTTGTAACAAATATATGTATGTCACTGTAGTGGAAAACGGAGCGTATTGACACTAGGGTCTCTCCGTCTACCCTGCTATGCGGGCGAAGTGAATTAAGTTTCATGAGTAAAAAATGAAAAAGAAAAAGCTATCTGTATTTCCCCGTGCGTTAGACACGGTACGGCAAGACGGTAAAGTGTCGCTAATGGTAACGCTATGCTCATGTTTCCAGTACAAAAATTCAAATAAAAAAGTTGTTTTCTAATAAAAAAAGAACTCATTGGAGCAAATAAAAAACGTACAAAGAAAGGTCAAAGTTGAGGACTGAGATACAGGACTACTAAAATAGCTCGATCGAATCATGGACCCTGAGCCAGGAGGCCGATGTATTTTTATATAGAATATGTAAAAATCGATAAGTAAGGCGAGGCTGGGCTTGGCAACATCTTTGTTAGGCATATACTATTTTCATGTTACATTTTAATATTATGCTATTTGTAAAATTATTTTATGTTAAAAATAATTAAATTTCACCACTGATTGCGATTATTATATAATATAAATAAGTGTTTGACATATAATACTTTATGTTTTTTAATTCACACTTTTCTTCCACAAAGTAGTCAAAAAAACACAAGACAATCATCATAAGAGCAAAAATAAATTATACTCAAAAATGTGTCTTTCTTTTTAATTTTAGTCATCGTTACGTTCTTGCCTCCATATTAAGACACACTTATGACATGATAAGACGACTTCGTGATATTTTGTCTAGACTCGGCTGAAACAAAACGCTTCTGCATTTTCCTCAACTCGTGTAGAGCTTTGACGCAACAAGTCATATTAGTTGCAATAATTGCTCTACTAAGGCATTAAACATTAATATATAAAAAAAATATTTTACAAAAATTAGGAACATATTTCTTTTTTCTAGAAAAAGAACTTTTATCTTTCTCTTCACGTTTTTTCCCGCGTAGTAGTGTAGGCAGAGACAACCCAATATAAAGACACTCTGTTTTCACTTTGCGTGTTGAATGGCGGAACTCAACGCCGCGCCTTGTCACCGGAGCCGAGACATGAAAATAATTTTAATATATATTATATTGTTTCTCCGTGTGAGAATCGAACCCACATCCATAGCGTATAGAGCCAGACGCCACGCTGCGCCCCGATGGCCTCCAATGTTACATATTTTTTTCATATTAATGCTATCTAATTGTCAAGGCCGTGCATCCTATAGGCTACGTTTAAACTTTTAATATTTAAAGCTTTTAGACAGAGTTAACGAATTTTCGTTTTTTTATTAGGATTCATCTACTTACTTATTTCACAATCTCTTTGGCAACTAAGATTCTTGGAAATATGTTAAATCATTTAAACGGAAATATAATGATAAGTGAATAGGAACTAATGAAGATTACGCTTTTCACTTGAATTATTGAAGCTTATCAGCGGTACATGTTAATGATAACTTAATTCAGTGATTTAAAGTCAAATATGTTGTAAAATTGAATGCACTATCGTGTCTAGTGATGAATGCGATGATTGTTGAATCAAATCCCACTTTGGGGTAATTTATATTTGTAAGGATTTCCCCGTCTAGGTATGTCGAAACTGCGTAAATATATGGGGATATATAGGGCGTTGGGTTGGGTATTTCTTATGAGTACCAATCTAAGTCATCTCTGTTAGCTCAGTAAAAATATGTTACAGTTATTTATTAATTTATGAAAATGTTGTTATTTTCTAGTATATATGTGACTTGATGAGTTTATTTTGCATGCATATATTCATGCACTAAGCATTGCTTAGAGTTACGGTATTTTCTCATCGTTTATATTTTCAGACGGGAACAATGGCCGCTAACGGGTGCCTACGCTTGCTGGCAGGCGGCGTTAGACAACACGCGTTCGCTGTCACGCGACCACGCGGCACTTGCGGAATTGTATGGCGGGCCGTTAGCCGCGCGGCTCCAGCGCGCAGCGGATGATGTCCTGCGGCTGCACAGGAAATGCCGAGATATAGGTGAATCGATATTGTCTTGTGAAATTAATGTAACTGTATAATATATTTTTATTATTAACTATTTACATGTCTTTTTTCCTTTTTTTGCCAAAAAATAGACATTCATTTCAAATAACTTTGCATTGCCACAAAATATTTGCATGATGGATTTGTATCTAGAGATGATCAGAGCGCCAACGAACGCCACAAGAGTGGAAATTATAGCATCTTGCAACTTTTATTTATGTCATGATTAATTGAATATAATCTTCGCAGATTTACTTAATAGTAAGATGTTTTTATGCAAATTTTAGGGTTTCCATTGCAATGTTATGTCAACGAAATGGTAGAAATTTAAATTAAATTACAGTGGCAGAACGGCATGAAGAAGTAGGCGCCGCCCTAGCAGAAGCGGCGGCTGGCGGGAAAGCGCATGCCGCCGCCGCCGCCGACTGGCGCGCCGCGGCGCTCAAACTGCGACACGCGCATCACGCTCGCGCCACGCTTCTGCAAGCAGACCCGCCCAGGCAGAAGAAGATTAAAGCGTTGGATAAGGAGTTGGAGAAGGTTGGTTTGATTCTCTTTTAGGGTTATCAGAGAGAACCTAGTGGCAAAACACTGTTCTGTTAAGTGGGCATTTTATTCTTACCGGAGCGGGTTACCTTAAATTTACTTTAAATTTGATTATATTGCTTATTATTAGTAGTTTTGGCAAAAAGAACCCTGTGACTATATTTTCTACTTTCCTTTACATTATTATTTTCTAATTATAGTGTAATTGTTTGGTAAAGTAGTAATAATAATAGAATATTTAATATTTTCAGAGAAGAACGCGACATAGCGAGGCTCGCGCGAAGGCGTTGCGGGCGCGCGCTGATTATGTACTGAGCTTGGAGGCGGCCAATGCCACGCTACAGAGATACTACCTAGATGACATAGCTGATATTATGCTAGTGAGAACTAGTACTTTAACCTGCTTACTAACTTAATACTAAGTTGCATACTATTGGTCCATTTAATATAGTGACTCTTGGATATTCCTTTGTTTAAATTATTTTTAACATCGCGATACGTGCACCATGGTTTTTAATAAACATGTGAATGTTAACAGTGTACAGAAGTCGGTTTCGAGGCAGTAGTTGGACGAGCCGTGCGCACCGCCAGCGCAGCGGAGAGCGCGCGTGCGCACGCCGTGTGCGCGGCGGCCGGCGCCCTGCTCGCCGCCGCCGATGCGCTAGACGCGCTCGCTGACAGGCAGAAGTTCGTCGCCGCCCACCCCGCCGCCTTCGCTCTGCCGCGTCCGCTGCCCTACGCCGGCGACGCGCCGCCCGCCCAGGACGCGGAGATGCACGAGCTCGTGCAGGGCGCGGCGGACGAGCACGACGACGCCGCCGACGCCGCCGCGCGCGACCTCGCGCAGCGCCTGCAGCAGCTCGAGACCAGTGCACGTGCGCTGCGCGCCGAGTGCCGTGAGGCCGCCAAAACGCTGGACGCGGCGGAGGCGGAGCTGGTGCGGCAGATGGAGGGCGCGGACGCGGCCTGGGAGGTGGGCGCGCTGTTCGGCGCCGCAGCTCCAGCCGCACCCGCACCGCCGCCCGACGACGAAGCGCCGAGACGAGACCAGGAGGATTACTATCTTGCGGTAAATATCATACGGTTAAATTTAACATATAGTGTTTGTAATCTTATTTTTTGATAAGTATAATAACAAATATGAATAACTCAACCTTCCCTTAGAATAGCTTTTTAATAATCTATTTTATGTTGAAAACACAAAATTATACTGTAATGCAACATTTAATCATGTAAATGGTTATTTATATAAAGTACAAGTAAGTGTTTTACATTATATAATTTATATCGTAATAAAAACTAATGTTCTGTCTTATATTCTACAATAATTTGAAATATCAAAATATGGTTTACCAATTTCAGAAATTTAGATCATACGTATCGTGCGCGGGGCGCCTGGCGCGGCTCGAGAGCAAGGCCATGGCGGTGCGCGAGCGGCTGATGGGCGCGGGGGTGACGGGGGCGGGCGTGGCCGTCGGCATGCTGGCGCTCACGCCGCGCTCGCCGCCCTCGCCGCCGCGCCGAGCCGCCGCGCGCCGCCGCGGACACTTCGCGGCGCCGCTGGACGACCGGCTGCCGGCCGTGCTGACGTCGTGCGTGCGCGTCATCGCCACCTACGGCCTCAACCACCAGGGCGTCTTCCGCGTGTCCGGCTCGCAGGTGGAGATGCAGGCGCTGCGCGCCGCCTTCGAGCGCGGCGAGGACCCGCTGGCCGACGTGCGCGACGCCTCCGACATCAACTCGGTGTGCGGCCTGCTCAAGCTGTACCTGCGCGAGCTGCGGCCGCCACTGCTGCCGCCGCAGCTGCAGGAGCGGCTGTTGCGCGTGGCTGCGTTGCGCGAGGACGCGGCATTCGCGCGCCGCCTGCGCGACACGCTGGCCGCACTGCCGCTGCCGTCGCTGCTGGTGCTGCGCTACCTGTTCGCGTTCCTAGCGCACCTCACGGAGCACGCGGAGCGCAATATGATGGACGCGTGGAACCTGGCGATCTGCCTGGGACCCACGCTGCTAGCGGCGTGGGGCGAGGGCGGCGCGCAGGTGGCGGCGCAGAATCTCGTCAACGAGCTGGTGAAGCGCGCCATCCTGCACCACGCAGACGTGTTCCCGCAGGACGTTGCGCCGCACACGCTGTACGTGCGCGGGGGCGGCGCGGACGCGACGGACTCCGCCCCCGCCGCAGCCGCCCTGCCCGCGCTCGCACCCGCCGCTAACGGACCGTTAGGAGACCTGGCGTGAGTGTGTCTGTCTTATTCCATATGTTCTCTTGTACAAGTATTTACTTCAGCTTTCTGTGACTACTGGTAACTTATGCTTAACATATAACATATATGTTATTTCAACAGATGTGGGGAAAGTACACTGGACGATGACGAAGGACATGATCTGTCGCTGTATGAGGACGACGACGATGATGATGGTATGATGTCCGATATTTTTAATATTATTTTCATACATACACACACTTAGTTTATATTTGTTACTAAAGGATGAAATATTAAAGGATTATAATTTTGAAATTATTGTATTTTTAAAGGTAAATTAAACATTCAGCATCAAAAGTATAAATTTGTAATTTAAATAGGTTGGTGAAAAATAGTTTGCCATTTTTATGCAATATAATGTTGTTTGTTACCGGTGTCGCAACAGACGTGGTGAGTGACGGCGACGCAGACACCGACGTGTGGAGACGCGACCCACCACGCAGGTAAATTATTATATTCCAACATTTCTTAAGTGTTATTCACATATTTAGTGTCAACACACTCCACTCCATTCTCCATTTTCCGCTTGAAATTGAGACATTGCGTGTTGAGCGGCGAAACTCAACTCCCCGCTTTATCTTAGGTAACAGAGCGGGGAAATGAAAATATTTGAAATACAATCATTCCGCCGAGCGGGCATCGAATCTGCACTTGTGCAACCTGAGTTGATTTGTTTTTCTACATTTCCAGGTCGTCCAGCAGCGAGCGCCGCGCCCCGCAGGTACACGCCTGACGCGCATCCCGCAGATACCACAAATACCACGACGCGCGATATCTATTCGATTTAAATCACTCGATATCAAGATTTTACTCTAAACACGTTAAAAACAAAAATTAATTATTATATTATCGCGTTTAGGGCTGCGAATCTAACTCCGTTAATCGAATGTTAACGATTTCGATGTTATATAACTTTATATGAGCCTTAAAGTTCTTTAAACAATTCTTAATTCATATCTTAAATATTAAGCACTAATGTTTTTCAAAAAATTCGATTTATTCATATTATTATCACTTTTTTTTGTCTCATTGTTAGAAATGTACGAGTTAGCGTTTTTCATATGACAGGTAGGATTGCATGGATAGTGTTCAACATTCGGAGCTTTATTGTCGTATATTTTATATATCGGATTTGTTATTATAATACGTTTTATTACGATTAATATTATGTATTGGGCACAATTTGTATGGAGAAAATATTTTTTATTCTACTAACGTTTATAAAGAAAAAAATATTTTTTTATAAAATTTAACTCAACTTATGGTGTTAAACTATTAATGCATGTTTTAATAATATAAGCTACTTTTTTAATATTGTTTTCACGCTTTTTAAGAGAACTATTTCGTTCAATACTCTCACGTGGGTTGTCGCGAGCGAGATGTATGTAACGCGGTGCTTTGTCTTAGTTAAGCGAGGGATGGCAATTATAATTATTATAAATCACTATTATATTACAAGTGAATAATTAATACATCACTATTTTATTCTTAAATATAAAAAAAATCTTAAAAATATGTGGGGTATTATAGTCATTTTTTTCTTATACATATTTGAATTGTTGTTCACCTGTGAAATAAGTAGTGGTTCGTGAATCCCATCCCCGATTTAATAAGCGCAACAGTATTATAATAAATTAAATAAATAAATAATTTCAACGCTATGTTGGTTTGATTTGTCGCTCGCATGCGCTTAGGCCGCTTCACACGTGCCGTGCACGTGTACGGCAACAGTATAGTGTGCTCCGTGTGTAGCGGCCTTTATAGTTGGAGTGACGTCGATGACAGGTGGGTCTTGATGCATTCCTTTTTATTTTTATTTTTTTGCTTGTTGGCTGCGTTTGTGGGTTAGACAGTTTAGAGTGGCAGTATAAATATTTAATATATATATATATTTTGTTCTTTTTGTTTGAAATATTAATCATATTTATTTATTTTTAAAGTGAAAACTTGTGTAGGCGTGTAGCGCTTCCTTCTGTAGAATATAATTTTATGTCAATATGCGTATATCGTAGAGTATAATTGTATGTCAAAAACAGATTGATGTTGATAGTTTTAATTTAAACTTACGAAATTTTTTATTTTAGTACTCATAATTCTAAGGTATAAGTTTTCACTTCTATTAATATTTTTTATGGTGTTATCTTTCAGGGCTGTCTCTTTATATTCTACTGGATAGACAAACAAAATTTTATTCCCCATTATGTACCTCTTTTTATAAATGTTATGTGATGAGTATATTAATACTGCTGTAATTTTTTGATTTCAATTTAATTTAAAATTATGATTATCAATTAAATGTTAATTTAGTATTTCTTAGTTCTTGAAATTAGAAAATATTTAAATACAGTCAATACGCGTTTCTTTAGTGGCTTGCTCGTTAAGAAAATTTAGTTAGTTTTAGTACATATTGAATATTGTCTTATATTTTTTTTATTGTATTTTATTTTAAAATAAGAGCCTGACATATAGACTCAAAATTTTGTTTAGTCGAAGTTGATTATTTGATTGAATTAACAGTCTTATTAGCGAAGATTAGGTGTTTGATACTACTCAAAACTAAATATGCTCGATCCCAGTCAAAACGAAATTTGGTGATCACAGAATTTATTATATTAATTTATTTATATTTTACATTACAATAGAGCTTTCACTTATTTTGTTGTAATTTATTGTATTTGGCTATGTATGCTATTTGGTTCTGTGACTATTATGCCAAAGGGTGTGGGTTTGATTTCCACCAATTTTTTATTATGCGTGAATGGCTATGTATAATTTTGAGATGCTTTTTTGTTATTATTTTTCTTGTTTGTATTCAATTTCATACATTTTATATTAAATTGGTGTCTTAATGTCAATCAAAAAGTATTTTGCGGAATATATAGGAGTTACCTAGTAAATATAACTTCCTATTTTCTTCCTTTTTAATTTTCCACACCGACCCTAAAATCTACGAATTTAGATTAATTTAAATCGGATAATTTAAACGTATATATTTTATTATCGAAAAAGTCTTTTTTGTTTAAAAAAATTATTTCCTGTGATTGACATTTAAATTCTTAAGAATCAAGAAAATATTTTAAATTAAATAATAGTACGAGTATTTTGCTTAGTATATAAGCTGTATGACATGTATATAATATTACACAGGCTGGAGCTGAAACCACACCCGCGGCCTCAACAGCGCCGCCACACGATACATGCAGGTATGAAACCTTTTCTGTACGTTTCATTTTAAAAATACCGTTATAAGTTAATTGTAAACACAGTATTTAGGAAAGACATTAAGATTATACTTTTTTATATGAAAAAACTTCAAAGTTACTGTTGTCATAGTGGGGAAATTAAAATATTTTTTTTTATAATCGTTCTTCCTAGTCGGGATCGAACTAACCACTATGCTACGAGTAAAACGTTGTTCCACTGCTTTACGGTGGCCTATTTTTTTTATGAATATGTTATTAAGGATGTATGTAACAAGTAAGTGAGTAGTTTAAAAGTGTATGTCCGTGCGCAGTCGGCTAGCGGAGAGCACGCCCGACCTGGTGCTGGACCTGCCTTTGCGCGCTCCCGACGCCGCGGACACTTTCGCGCACAACCGCGACACGCTCAAGAAGCGCGCGGCGCCGCCCGGCGCGCACAGGTCACTGACGTTTTATTATTCCGTTGATTATACTTAAATTTAGGTATTTTTTTTGTTAATTGCTTTATAGTTGAGTATTTAGTGTTATTGTGTGTGTAATTACATTTCGTGTAAACTTGTCGTTAGTATAACTTATTCATAATATAATAAGGTTATTAATATATTTATAAGTAGACATTTATTTGCGTTGCCAAAAGGCCAAAATATAATATGCATCTAAGTTTCATTTGAAATGTCAAGAATAATTTAATGAAACTTGGTGTGTAATTATGGAACTAAGCGTGTATATGGAATAGTTAATATAATGTTATTAATGTTTAAATAAGTTACCCCTTAAGTGCGCTTATTACGTAATTTGTTAGAATTTTTAATGTTCTATCTAATAATTGTATGTTTCCCTTAAAAATAAAATAAATAATTTATTGTGGAGAAATATAAAGATGCTGATAATTACAGTATATGATAATTATACTGTTTCCTATCTGTGCATTACAAAAAGTGTCAATGTATCATTAACATATTACAGACAAACGTGCTCGGAAGGAGGGGGAGAGCCGAAAGCCGACGCGGAAGTGGGCACAGGTAGCGCCACCGCTCCGGCCAGCGCGGCCGCGAGCGGCGACGGAGCGGCGACGGGCAGCCCGGTGCCCGCGCGCAACACCATGCGCGTGGCCGCCAAGTTCGCGGAGCTGACGCTGACGGGCGGCTCGCTGAAGCCCGCGCTGGCCGCCAAGCCGGCGTTGCTGCGCCGCCCGACGCCGCACCCGCACGCGCCGCGCGCCGCCCTCGCGCCCGTCGCGCCGCCGCTCGTGCCCGCCCTCGCCGCGCCGCCCGTTTTTTTTTTTTTTTTTTTTTTTTTTTTTTTTTTTTTTTTTTTTTTTTTTTTTTTTTTTTTTTTTTTTTTTTTTTTTTTTTTTTTTTTTTTTTTTTTTTTTTTTTTTTTTTTTTTTTTTTTTTTTTTTTTTTTTTTTTTTTTTTTTTTTTTTTTTTTTTTTTTTTTTTTTTTTTTTTTTTTTTTTTTTTTTTTTTTTTTTTTTTTTTTTTTTTTTTTTTTTTTTTTTTTTTTTTTTTTTTTTTTTTTTTTTTTTTTTTTTTTTTTTTTTTTTTTTTTTTTTTTTTTTTTTTTTTTTTTTTTTTTTTTTTTTTTTTTTTTTTTTTTTTTTTTTTTTTTTTTTTTTTTTTTTTTTTTTTTTTTTTTTTTTTTTTTTTTTTTTTTTTTTTTTTTTTTTTTTTTTTTTTTTTTTTTTTTTTTTTTTTTTTTTTTTTTTTTTTTTTTTTTTTTTTTTTTTTTTTTTTTTTTTTTTTTTTTTTTTTTTTTTTTTTTTTTTTTTTTTTTTTTTTTTTTTTTTTTTTTTTTTTTTTTTTTTTTTTTTTTTTTTTTTTTTTTTTTTTTTTTTTTTTTTTTTTTTTTTTTTTTTTTTTTTTTTTTTTTTTTTTTTTTTTTTTTTTTTTTTTTTTTTTTTTTTTTTTTTTTTTTTTTTTTTTTTTTTTTTTTTTTTTTTTTTTTTTTTTTTTTTTTTTTTTTTTTTTTTTTTTTTTTTTTTTTTTTTTTTTTTTTTTTTTTTTTTTTTTTTTTTTTTTTTTTTTTTTTTTTTTTTTTTTTTTTTTTTTTTTTTTTTTTTTTTTTTTTTTTTTTTTTTTTTTTTTTTTTTTTTTTTTTTTTTTTTTTTTTTTTTTTTTTTTTTTTTTTTTTTTTTTTTTTTTTTTTTTTTTTTTTTTTTTTTTTTTTTTTTTTTTTTTTTTTTTTTTTTTTTTTTTTTTTTTTTTTTTTTTTTTTTTTTTTTTTTTTTTTTTTTTTTTTTTTTTTTTTTTTTTTTTTTTTTTTTTTTTTTTTTTTTTTTTTTTTTTTTTTTTTTTTTTTTTTTTTTTTTTTTTTTTTTTTTTTTTTTTTTTTTTTTTTTTTTTTTTTTTTTTTTTTTTTTTTTTTTTTTTTTTTTTTTTTTTTTTTTTTTTTTTTTTTTTTTTTTTTTTTTTTTTTTTTTTTTTTTTTTTTTTTTTTTTTTTTTTTTTTTTTTTTTTTTTTTTTTTTTTTTTTTTTTTTTTTTTTTTTTTTTTTTTTTTTTTTTTTTTTTTTTTTTTTTTTTTTTTTTTTTTTTTTTTTTTTTTTTTTTTTTTTTTTTTTTTTTTTTTTTTTTTTTTTTTTTTTTTTTTTTTTTTTTTTTTTTTTTTTTTTTTTTTTTTTTTTTTTTTTTTTTTTTTTTTTTTTTTTTTTTTTTTTTTTTTTTTTTTTTTTTTTTTTTTTTTTTTTTTTTTTTTTTTTTTTTTTTTTTTTTTTTTTTTTTTTTTTTTTTTTTTTTTTTTTTTTTTTTTTTTTTTTTTTTTTTTTTTTTTTTTTTTTTTTTTTTTTTTTTTTTTTTTTTTTTTTTTTTTTTTTTTTTTTTTTTTTTTTTTTTTTTTTTTTTTTTTTTTTTTTTTTTTTTTTTTTTTTTTTTTTTTTTTTTTTTTTTTTTTTTTTTTTTTTTTTTTTTTTTTTTTTTTTTTTTTTTTTTTTTTTTTTTTTTTTTTTTTTTTTTTTTTTTTTTTTTTTTTTTTTTTTTTTTTTTTTTTTTTTTTTTTTTTTTTTTTTTTTTTTTTTTTTTTTTTTTTTTTTTTTTTTTTTTTTTTTTTTTTTTTTTTTTTTTTTTTTTTTTTTTTTTTTTTTTTTTTTTTTTTTTTTTTTTTTTTTTTTTTTTTTTTTTTTTTTTTTTTTTTTTTTTTTTTTTTTTTTTTTTTTTTTTTTTTTTTTTTTTTTTTTTTTTTTTTTTTTTTTTTTTTTTTTTTTTTTTTTTTTTTTTTTTTTTTTTTTTTTTTTTTTTTTTTTTTTTTTTTTTTTTTTTTTTTTTTTTTTTTTTTTTTTTTTTTTTTTTTTTTTTTTTTTTTTTTTTTTTTTTTTTTTTTTTTTTTTTTTTTTTTTTTTTTTTTTTTTTTTTTTTTTTTTTTTTTTTTTTTTTTTTTTTTTTTTTTTTTTTTTTTTTTTTTTTTTTTTTTTTTTTTTTTTTTTTTTTTTTTTTTTTTTTTTTTTTTTTTTTTTTTTTTTTTTTTTTTTTTTTTTTTTTTTTTTTTTTTTTTTTTTTTTTTTTTTTTTTTTTTTTTTTTTTTTTTTTTTTTTTTTTTTTTTTTTTTTTTTTTTTTTTTTTTTTTTTTTTTTTTTTTTTTTTTTTTTTTTTTTTTTTTTTTTTTTTTTTTTTTTTTTTTTTTTTTTTTTTTTTTTTTTTTTTTTTTTTTTTTTTTTTTTTTTTTTTTTTTTTTTTTTTTTTTTTTTTTTTTTTTTTTTTTTTTTTTTTTTTTTTTTTTTTTTTTTTTTTTTTTTTTTTTTTTTTTTTTTTTTTTTTTTTTTTTTTTTTTTTTTTTTTTTTTTTTTTTTTTTTTTTTTTTTTTTTTTTTTTTTTTTTTTTTTTTTTTTTTTTTTTTTTTTTTTTTTTTTTTTTTTTTTTTTTTTTTTTTTTTTTTTTTTTTTTTTTTTTTTTTTTTTTTTTTTTTTTTTTTTTTTTTTTTTTTTTTTTTTTTTTTTTTTTTTTTTTTTTTTTTTTTTTTTTTTTTTTTTTTTTTTTTTTTTTTTTTTTTTTTTTTTTTTTTTTTTTTTTTTTTTTTTTTTTTTTTTTTTTTTTTTTTTTTTTTTTTTTTTTTTTTTTTTTTTTTTTTTTTTTTTTTTTTTTTTTTTTTTTTTTTTTTTTTTTTTTTTTTTTTTTTTTTTTTTTTTTTTTTTTTTTTTTTTTTTTTTTTTTTTTTTTTTTTTTTTTTTTTTTTTTTTTTTTTTTTTTTTTTTTTTTTTTTTTTTTTTTTTTTTTTTTTTTTTTTTTTTTTTTTTTTTTTTTTTTTTTTTTTTTTTTTTTTTTTTTTTTTTTTTTTTTTTTTTTTTTTTTTTTTTTTTTTTTTTTTTTTTTTTTTTTTTTTTTTTTTTTTTTTTTTTTTTTTTTTTTTTTTTTTTTTTTTTTTTTTTTTTTTTTTTTTTTTTTTTTTTTTTTTTTTTTTTTTTTTTTTTTTTTTTTTTTTTTTTTTTTTTTTTTTTTTTTTTTTTTTTTTTTTTTTTTTTTTTTTTTTTTTTTTTTTTTTTTTTTTTTTTTTTTTTTTTTTTTTTTTTTTTTTTTTTTTTTTTTTTTTTTTTTTTTTTTTTTTTTTTTTTTTTTTTTTTTTTTTTTTTTTTTTTTTTTTTTTTTTTTTTTTTTTTTTTTTTTTTTTTTTTTTTTTTTTTTTTTTTTTTTTTTTTTTTTTTTTTTTTTTTTTTTTTTTTTTTTTTTTTTTTTTTTTTTTTTTTTTTTTTTTTTTTTTTTTTTTTTTTTTTTTTTTTTTTTTTTTTTTTTTTTTTTTTTTTTTTTTTTTTTTTTTTTTTTTTTTTTTTTTTTTTTTTTTTTTTTTTTTTTTTTTTTTTTTTTTTTTTTTTTTTTTTTTTTTTTTTTTTTTTTTTTTTTTTTTTTTTTTTTTTTTTTTTTTTTTTTTTTTTTTTTTTTTTTTTTTTTTTTTTTTTTTTTTTTTTTTTTTTTTTTTTTTTTTTTTTTTTTTTTTTTTTTTTTTTTTTTTTTTTTTTTTTTTTTTTTTTTTTTTTTTTTTTTTTTTTTTTTTTTTTTTTTTTTTTTTTTTTTTTTTTTTTTTTTTTTTTTTTTTTTTTTTTTTTTTTTTTTTTTTTTTTTTTTTTTTTTTTTTTTTTTTTTTTTTTTTTTTTTTTTTTTTTTTTTTTTTTTTTTTTTTTTTTTTTTTTTTTTTTTTTTTTTTTTTTTTTTTTTTTTTTTTTTTTTTTTTTTTTTTTTTTTTTTTTTTTTTTTTTTTTTTTTTTTTTTTTTTTTTTTTTTTTTTTTTTTTTTTTTTTTTTTTTTTTTTTTTTTTTTTTTTTTTTTTTTTTTTTTTTTTTTTTTTTTTTTTTTTTTTTTTTTTTTTTTTTTTTTTTTTTTTTTTTTTTTTTTTTTTTTTTTTTTTTTTTTTTTTTTTTTTTTTTTTTTTTTTTTTTTTTTTTTTTTTTTTTTTTTTTTTTTTTTTTTTTTTTTTTTTTTTTTTTTTTTTTTTTTTTTTTTTTTTTTTTTTTTTTTTTTTTTTTTTTTTTTTTTTTTTTTTTTTTTTTTTTTTTTTTTTTTTTTTTTTTTTTTTTTTTTTTTTTTTTTTTTTTTTTTTTTTTTTTTTTTTTTTTTTTTTTTTTTTTTTTTTTTTTTTTTTTTTTTTTTTTTTTTTTTTTTTTTTTTTTTTTTTTTTTTTTTTTTTTTTTTTTTTTTTTTTTTTTTTTTTTTTTTTTTTTTTTTTTTTTTTTTTTTTTTTTTTTTTTTTTTTTTTTTTTTTTTTTTTTTTTTTTTTTTTTTTTTTTTTTTTTTTTTTTTTTTTTTTTTTTTTTTTTTTTTTTTTTTTTTTTTTTTTTTTTTTTTTTTTTTTTTTTTTTTTTTTTTTTTTTTTTTTTTTTTTTTTTTTTTTTTTTTTTTTTTTTTTTTTTTTTTTTTTTTTTTTTTTTTTTTTTTTTTTTTTTTTTTTTTTTTTTTTTTTTTTTTTTTTTTTTTTTTTTTTTTTTTTTTTTTTTTTTTTTTTTTTTTTTTTTTTTTTTTTTTTTTTTTTTTTTTTTTTTTTTTTTTTTTTTTTTTTTTTTTTTTTTTTTTTTTTTTTTTTTTTTTTTTTTTTTTTTTTTTTTTTTTTTTTTTTTTTTTTTTTTTTTTTTTTTTTTTTTTTTTTTTTTTTTTTTTTTTTTTTTTTTTTTTTTTTTTTTTTTTTTTTTTTTTTTTTTTTTTTTTTTTTTTTTTTTTTTTTTTTTTTTTTTTTTTTTTTTTTTTTTTTTTTTTTTTTTTTTTTTTTTTTTTTTTTTTTTTTTTTTTTTTTTTTTTTTTTTTTTTTTTTTTTTTTTTTTTTTTTTTTTTTTTTTTTTTTTTTTTTTTTTTTTTTTTTTTTTTTTTTTTTTTTTTTTTTTTTTTTTTTTTTTTTTTTTTTTTTTTTTTTTTTTTTTTTTTTTTTTTTTTTTTTTTTTTTTTTTTTTTTTTTTTTTTTTTTTTTTTTTTTTTTTTTTTTTTTTTTTTTTTTTTTTTTTTTTTTTTTTTTTTTTTTTTTTTTTTTTTTTTTTTTTTTTTTTTTTTTTTTTTTTTTTTTTTTTTTTTTTTTTTTTTTTTTTTTTTTTTTTTTTTTTTTTTTTTTTTTTTTTTTTTTTTTTTTTTTTTTTTTTTTTTTTTTTTTTTTTTTTTTTTTTTTTTTTTTTTTTTTTTTTTTTTTTTTTTTTTTTTTTTTTTTTTTTTTTTTTTTTTTTTTTTTTTTTTTTTTTTTTTTTTTTTTTTTTTTTTTTTTTTTTTTTTTTTTTTTTTTTTTTTTTTTTTTTTTTTTTTTTTTTTTTTTTTTTTTTTTTTTTTTTTTTTTTTTTTTTTTTTTTTTTTTTTTTTTTTTTTTTTTTTTTTTTTTTTTTTTTTTTTTTTTTTTTTTTTTTTTTTTTTTTTTTTTTTTTTTTTTTTTTTTTTTTTTTTTTTTTTTTTTTTTTTTTTTTTTTTTTTTTTTTTTTTTTTTTTTTTTTTTTTTTTTTTTTTTTTTTTTTTTTTTTTTTTTTTTTTTTTTTTTTTTTTTTTTTTTTTTTTTTTTTTTTTTTTTTTTTTTTTTTTTTTTTTTTTTTTTTTTTTTTTTTTTTTTTTTTTTTTTTTTTTTTTTTTTTTTTTTTTTTTTTTTTTTTTTTTTTTTTTTTTTTTTTTTTTTTTTTTTTTTTTTTTTTTTTTTTTTTTTTTTTTTTTTTTTTTTTTTTTTTTTTTTTTTTTTTTTTTTTTTTTTTTTTTTTTTTTTTTTTTTTTTTTTTTTTTTTTTTTTTTTTTTTTTTTTTTTTTTTTTTTTTTTTTTTTTTTTTTTTTTTTTTTTTTTTTTTTTTTTTTTTTTTTTTTTTTTTTTTTTTTTTTTTTTTTTTTTTTTTTTTTTTTTTTTTTTTTTTTTTTTTTTTTTTTTTTTTTTTTTTTTTTTTTTTTTTTTTTTTTTTTTTTTTTTTTTTTTTTTTTTTTTTTTTTTTTTTTTTTTTTTTTTTTTTTTTTTTTTTTTTTTTTTTTTTTTTTTTTTTTTTTTTTTTTTTTTTTTTTTTTTTTTTTTTTTTTTTTTTTTTTTTTTTTTTTTTTTTTTTTTTTTTTTTTTTTTTTTTTTTTTTTTTTTTTTTTTTTTTTTTTTTTTTTTTTTTTTTTTTTTTTTTTTTTTTTTTTTTTTTTTTTTTTTTTTTTTTTTTTTTTTTTTTTTTTTTTTTTTTTTTTTTTTTTTTTTTTTTTTTTTTTTTTTTTTTTTTTTTTTTTTTTTTTTTTTTTTTTTTTTTTTTTTTTTTTTTTTTTTTTTTTTTTTTTTTTTTTTTTTTTTTTTTTTTTTTTTTTTTTTTTTTTTTTTTTTTTTTTTTTTTTTTTTTTTTTTTTTTTTTTTTTTTTTTTTTTTTTTTTTTTTTTTTTTTTTTTTTTTTTTTTTTTTTTTTTTTTTTTTTTTTTTTTTTTTTTTTTTTTTTTTTTTTTTTTTTTTTTTTTTTTTTTTTTTTTTTTTTTTTTTTTTTTTTTTTTTTTTTTTTTTTTTTTTTTTTTTTTTTTTTTTTTTTTTTTTTTTTTTTTTTTTTTTTTTTTTTTTTTTTTTTTTTTTTTTTTTTTTTTTTTTTTTTTTTTTTTTTTTTTTTTTTTTTTTTTTTTTTTTTTTTTTTTTTTTTTTTTTTTTTTTTTTTTTTTTTTTTTTTTTTTTTTTTTTTTTTTTTTTTTTTTTTTTTTTTTTTTTTTTTTTTTTTTTTTTTTTTTTTTTTTTTTTTTTTTTTTTTTTTTTTTTTTTTTTTTTTTTTTTTTTTTTTTTTTTTTTTTTTTTTTTTTTTTTTTTTTTTTTTTTTTTTTTTTTTTTTTTTTTTTTTTTTTTTTTTTTTTTTTTTTTTTTTTTTTTTTTTTTTTTTTTTTTTTTTTTTTTTTTTTTTTTTTTTTTTTTTTTTTTTTTTTTTTTTTTTTTTTTTTTTTTTTTTTTTTTTTTTTTTTTTTTTTTTTTTTTTTTTTTTTTTTTTTTTTTTTTTTTTTTTTTTTTTTTTTTTTTTTTTTTTTTTTTTTTTTTTTTTTTTTTTTTTTTTTTTTTTTTTTTTTTTTTTTTTTTTTTTTTTTTTTTTTTTTTTTTTTTTTTTTTTTTTTTTTTTTTTTTTTTTTTTTTTTTTTTTTTTTTTTTTTTTTTTTTTTTTTTTTTTTTTTTTTTTTTTTTTTTTTTTTTTTTTTTTTTTTTTTTTTTTTTTTTTTTTTTTTTTTTTTTTTTTTTTTTTTTTTTTTTTTTTTTTTTTTTTTTTTTTTTTTTTTTTTTTTTTTTTTTTTTTTTTTTTTTTTTTTTTTTTTTTTTTTTTTTTTTTTTTTTTTTTTTTTTTTTTTTTTTTTTTTTTTTTTTTTTTTTTTTTTTTTTTTTTTTTTTTTTTTTTTTTTTTTTTTTTTTTTTTTTTTTTTTTTTTTTTTTTTTTTTTTTTTTTTTTTTTTTTTTTTTTTTTTTTTTTTTTTTTTTTTTTTTTTTTTTTTTTTTTTTTTTTTTTTTTTTTTTTTTTTTTTTTTTTTTTTTTTTTTTTTTTTTTTTTTTTTTTTTTTTTTTTTTTTTTTTTTTTTTTTTTTTTTTTTTTTTTTTTTTTTTTTTTTTTTTTTTTTTTTTTTTTTTTTTTTTTTTTTTTTTTTTTTTTTTTTTTTTTTTTTTTTTTTTTTTTTTTTTTTTTTTTTTTTTTTTTTTTTTTTTTTTTTTTTTTTTTTTTTTTTTTTTTTTTTTTTTTTTTTTTTTTTTTTTTTTTTTTTTTTTTTTTTTTTTTTTTTTTTTTTTTTTTTTTTTTTTTTTTTTTTTTTTTTTTTTTTTTTTTTTTTTTTTTTTTTTTTTTTTTTTTTTTTTTTTTTTTTTTTTTTTTTTTTTTTTTTTTTTTTTTTTTTTTTTTTTTTTTTTTTTTTTTTTTTTTTTTTTTTTTTTTTTTTTTTTTTTTTTTTTTTTTTTTTTTTTTTTTTTTTTTTTTTTTTTTTTTTTTTTTTTTTTTTTTTTTTTTTTTTTTTTTTTTTTTTTTTTTTTTTTTTTTTTTTTTTTTTTTTTTTTTTTTTTTTTTTTTTTTTTTTTTTTTTTTTTTTTTTTTTTTTTTTTTTTTTTTTTTTTTTTTTTTTTTTTTTTTTTTTTTTTTTTTTTTTTTTTTTTTTTTTTTTTTTTTTTTTTTTTTTTTTTTTTTTTTTTTTTTTTTTTTTTTTTTTTTTTTTTTTTTTTTTTTTTTTTTTTTTTTTTTTTTTTTTTTTTTTTTTTTTTTTTTTTTTTTTTTTTTTTTTTTTTTTTTTTTTTTTTTTTTTTTTTTTTTTTTTTTTTTTTTTTTTTTTTTTTTTTTTTTTTTTTTTTTTTTTTTTTTTTTTTTTTTTTTTTTTTTTTTTTTTTTTTTTTTTTTTTTTTTTTTTTTTTTTTTTTTTTTTTTTTTTTTTTTTTTTTTTTTTTTTTTTTTTTTTTTTTTTTTTTTTTTTTTTTTTTTTTTTTTTTTTTTTTTTTTTTTTTTTTTTTTTTTTTTTTTTTTTTTTTTTTTTTTTTTTTTTTTTTTTTTTTTTTTTTTTTTTTTTTTTTTTTTTTTTTTTTTTTTTTTTTTTTTTTTTTTTTTTTTTTTTTTTTTTTTTTTTTTTTTTTTTTTTTTTTTTTTTTTTTTTTTTTTTTTTTTTTTTTTTTTTTTTTTTTTTTTTTTTTTTTTTTTTTTTTTTTTTTTTTTTTTTTTTTTTTTTTTTTTTTTTTTTTTTTTTTTTTTTTTTTTTTTTTTTTTTTTTTTTTTTTTTTTTTTTTTTTTTTTTTTTTTTTTTTTTTTTTTTTTTTTTTTTTTTTTTTTTTTTTTTTTTTTTTTTTTTTTTTTTTTTTTTTTTTTTTTTTTTTTTTTTTTTTTTTTTTTTTTTTTTTTTTTTTTTTTTTTTTTTTTTTTTTTTTTTTTTTTTTTTTTTTTTTTTTTTTTTTTTTTTTTTTTTTTTTTTTTTTTTTTTTTTTTTTTTTTTTTTTTTTTTTTTTTTTTTTTTTTTTTTTTTTTTTTTTTTTTTTTTTTTTTTTTTTTTTTTTTTTTTTTTTTTTTTTTTTTTTTTTTTTTTTTTTTTTTTTTTTTTTTTTTTTTTTTTTTTTTTTTTTTTTTTTTTTTTTTTTTTTTTTTTTTTTTTTTTTTTTTTTTTTTTTTTTTTTTTTTTTTTTTTTTTTTTTTTTTTTTTTTTTTTTTTTTTTTTTTTTTTTTTTTTTTTTTTTTTTTTTTTTTTTTTTTTTTTTTTTTTTTTTTTTTTTTTTTTTTTTTTTTTTTTTTTTTTTTTTTTTTTTTTTTTTTTTTTTTTTTTTTTTTTTTTTTTTTTTTTTTTTTTTTTTTTTTTTTTTTTTTTTTTTTTTTTTTTTTTTTTTTTTTTTTTTTTTTTTTTTTTTTTTTTTTTTTTTTTTTTTTTTTTTTTTTTTTTTTTTTTTTTTTTTTTTTTTTTTTTTTTTTTTTTTTTTTTTTTTTTTTTTTTTTTTTTTTTTTTTTTTTTTTTTTTTTTTTTTTTTTTTTTTTTTTTTTTTTTTTTTTTTTTTTTTTTTTTTTTTTTTTTTTTTTTTTTTTTTTTTTTTTTTTTTTTTTTTTTTTTTTTTTTTTTTTTTTTTTTTTTTTTTTTTTTTTTTTTTTTTTTTTTTTTTTTTTTTTTTTTTTTTTTTTTTTTTTTTTTTTTTTTTTTTTTTTTTTTTTTTTTTTTTTTTTTTTTTTTTTTTTTTTTTTTTTTTTTTTTTTTTTTTTTTTTTTTTTTTTTTTTTTTTTTTTTTTTTTTTTTTTTTTTTTTTTTTTTTTTTTTTTTTTTTTTTTTTTTTTTTTTTTTTTTTTTTTTTTTTTTTTTTTTTTTTTTTTTTTTTTTTTTTTTTTTTTTTTTTTTTTTTTTTTTTTTTTTTTTTTTTTTTTTTTTTTTTTTTTTTTTTTTTTTTTTTTTTTTTTTTTTTTTTTTTTTTTCGCGCCCCTGCAGCCCTCGCCGCCCCATGCCGCGCCCGCGCCGCCGCTAGCGCCGGCATGGCCGGCGAGCCGCCCGCCGCCGCCTCGCGCGCCCCGGCCGCCTCGGCCGCGCCGCCCTTCTAGCGCCGCACAGGTGAAGGCCTCACCTAAAGTGGAACCATCGAAACTATTGTTTCCTTTGTATCGGTTGGCGACGGATACACATTTTCCACTAGCGTTATAGTCACCGCTGCCGCGCCGATGCTGTTAGAGGCGGCGGTCGCGCGCGCCGGAGGCCGCCTGGTCCCGGAGCGCGCGACGCCGCAGGAGCGGCCGCGCCCGTATCGACCGCACAGAGTCGCCTCAGTGGCGCCCGCCGCGGCGTCGCCTCGTCCGCACTCCGCTCTACAGCGGCCGCAGTAAACAGCACGCGGCGGCGAGCGCCTCAATGGGCGCGCTATTTATACGCGCGACCCTCACCCACTACCCTCTAAACTCTGTTTATTTTCGCGTCCGTCGCCAACCGTTGCGTTTCTTCCGCGCGGCTCGATAAGTCGCGCTCCCCGGAGAAGGCGCGCCCGTCGCATCCTTGTGACGTTTATATACAAACATTAGATAAACTAGGACTTCGACCACTTCAGCTTCCCAAGAGATCACATTTGTTATTGTTCTATTTAAAATATCCATACAGTGCATAAATCATTTTTAATAATCGCATTTAGATACTGAATTGTAGAATATATAGTTGAGTTGGTTTTGACAGTCCGAATATAAAATTTCATGGTGTGCTGCGTGGAGTTGTCGAATGTCTGCCGTTATACAAGATAAATATGTGTTAAACTAATAATCTATTTACGGTTCAGGTGGATGTATAACAAGATAAAGTGTTTGTGATGCGCGAAACGCCCTGACGCGAGCTTTGTCGTACTCGTGCACATACCAGAAATTCTATAGTGAATCACTAGAAGACTAAAGGATTTTCTAACGTTCACGCACGTAGTTGTAGTTTAAGATTGTATCTATTTAAAGTAGTGCACGCGTGATGAGTGTTGTGACATGAAACTCCTGGACTCGGCCTAGAGGAGCAGCTCACCTCACCGTAGCGTAGCTGTAGGTATGTGGATCATGCGTAATCATCAGAACTCCCGCCCTCTTTACTGTCTCTATTATAATATACCAAAACATGCAATACAAAATTAGTATGATAAATTTCAACTGATTTAAATAACAATAATATGGTTAACTCGTGATCGCAATATCCGGTATTATAGTTTATAATTCAAATACAGAATAAATAAATACAGGAGAAAAATGAAATACAGTCACTGTTAGTATAAATATATTCACGTCCTGATGGAGACAGGCGTGGCGCTCAACTCACTCAGTATCTTAGTTCTGTACGGAAGTAGAGAAAGTTGTGCTAAAACTAACGCTGTAATTTACGATTTTTTTTTATTCCATTATCCTGAAAGTTGGCAGTTAGCTTCTTAGAATCGGCTCCTTCCTCGACTCTTTTTTAGTTCCTAGACCAAATATTCATTAAAGAGGAAGCCGTTTATTAGGTTGAGATGCAAAACAATTTTTAAAATCCAAATAGACCTCTCATTATCTAAAATATAATCTTTTATTATTTTCAGCGTATATATTATACACTTCTGAACGTAGCGGCATTTGAACTCACTTTCTCGTGAATAACATGCCTTGAGAATTTTAGCCATTTGAGCTTCATATTTTCCTGTAATCTAAAACCAAATAAAACGAAAACTTAAGTTTTTACCGTCATCATAATCTTGCTCAACTACATAATACAATAATCTAAAATACTTATCATCAAGCGATTTTCTTATGTTTCATTCTTTACTTCTTAAGCGAAATGTACCTCGTAATTAATTATTTTGCTAAAATTTGTCATTTTATTTTTAGTATAATTGTTTTTATTATATGTATTTTACAGTTTAGAACGGAGTGTTTTGATATTAAGTTATCTGATTGCTCTGCTATGTGGGAAAAAGTGTGTACTGTGGAGCCGAATTTTTGTTCTTGGCTTATTTTATTCAAATTTTATTGTGTGTGACAATAGCTAACAATGCATTTATTATTACAGTTACACACTTTTTCCCGCATAGCAGGGTGGTCCAGTTTCCCGAATTCGAGACATTGCGTGTTGAGTAGCGGAACTCTACGCCACACTTTGCCTTAAACTCGCCCACTAGAGCGGAGGAATGAAAACAATTTAAGCATAATAATTCCTCCCTATGGGGATCAAACCTACAACCAATCGCGTTTGCAGATACATTGACCTACAGCTAAATTATAGAAACAAAATTATAGATTAATAATCTGATGCTTACAAATGTCTAATTTAAAAACGATTTCTTTGTTTTATTTTCCATTTCAATCTTTAGATTCTAAATGTTGCTAACCAACGAACTAACTATACCTAGGTACAACTATACTAATTATACCTACTGTAATAATTAAACACACACACACACAATATACATTTTAATAAAATCAAACATTTAATTGCTAAGTTATTATAATATTAGCGACACTTTCGCGGCTAAGCCTGCGTAAACTACACGTCAAAACTATTTTGTTCTCACTTCAATGACAAACTTAAATTTATAATTTAATTGTTGTAACTTTTTTATTTATGAACCGACCGTTTGCCACAATACATTAGCCAAAACTGTATTTAAACCAGTTAGGCCATTTCTGATATTAGCGTGCACAAACGCACAGACAAACACAAAAAATCATTGTTTTGGGTTCTATTACATGGATAATCGTCCCGTTTATATTTTTGAAATAACTTCCATGTGGATACAGACAGCGACCATTATTTACACATAGGTACAATTTTTATGATATGTATAGATAATAATATATTTACTATAAATTATGGTATGTCAGATGTGCAGCCTGGCAGCGCTGGCGCGCGGCTGCCGGCCCGCCGCCAAGCCGTGCTGCCTATGCTGGTGCTGCTGCTGCTCCTGTTCTTGGTCAGTACAAAAAAAATACGTAGAAACCGCTATATGTTACCATTGTTGCTTAAAAATATAAATTATTTGCATTGATCTAACCCAATATCAAAACAAAAGTATAATTTACAATTTAACTACTGTCTTCTGTGGCTATCGAATATTTATAACTAAAATATATGATATTTCAATTTTGCATATTTATTGTTGCAGGGCCAAGTGGTAAGTGATTACAACTAGAGGCTGAGCTGCTAACGACTTGTAAATGTTGGACCGTCGAGAATATATACTTAGCTTTCTTTTGAACTATGAACAATTAATGAGAATATGTAAAACTGACGCAATTATCATTTATTTTTATAACGCTAAGTTTAAAAAAAGCTAACTAGAAATTTTTTGAATATTTTTAACATTTTTTAACGTGTCAATCACACACTTCAAACCAGCATGATTCTATCCCGCGCCTCTTGAAAACCGGCCAATTGCTATGACCGCTAAGCCAACGTTTGGACATTTTGAACGCGGGTTCCAATCCCGCTGCGTTTAAAGTTTTATACGCTTTCTAAAAAATATATTTTTTAAATTTAAAACATTTCATATAAAAATATCTTTCGATAAATTATTTCTTCATACGGACAAACACATTTCAATGAAAATCTATGTGCAGGCTAGCTGCCCGCAGTTCGGAAGGCGGCCCCGGTAAGAAGCCGCGCGAGCCCGGACCACATGAGCCACTTCTACTCGACGGAGACGCACCGTGAGTTAAATACTTAAAATATTAACTTAAGACTTAAATTCTTCTATATGCTTAACTACATATCTATTTTTTTATGTAATGACCGCGTGGCATGGCCCTTGTGTCGCAGTGGAACAACCTCTCACTGCAAGCCCGATTGGTTGTGGGTTCGAACCTCATAGCTATGATTATATTTAAATTATTCTTCATTCTCCGGTAACGCTAAGCGCGGAGTTAACTTACGGCACTCAACACGCACGAACGGAGTGAATTGAAACTAGGTTCTATGTGACTACCCTGTTGTGTGAAAAAAACAATTTGTTTTGTTCTTTACAGCCCTACGTTGGAAGAAATTCAAAGCTGGGGACAATCTTTTGATCGTCTCATGCGCAGTGCAGGTAACTAGTTATATTACATTATATATATTCCTTAAAATGTATTTCTAAATTATTGCAAATACATAATTCACAGAAAGACTGTTGAATAGTTGTGGATTTGTGTGTCAGTTTCCACAAGTTACGGTCAGTGGATACATTGTGGATGTACTCCACATGCTTTGTAATGCTTCTTGCTATAGAACACGTTTATTTTTTGCAAGTCAAATTAAGATTAGCCTAAATATAAAATCTAAATTATGAATAAAATACCAAGCTAGCAGGGCCAATATTTTTTGTAATAGTACTTTAGAAATATGTTATCAAAGAAACTCATATTTTACCCGTCAAGTACTAGTAGTTTAATTAAATAAATCTGTATAATTAACATGTAATAATTGCAGCGGGACGCAAAGTGTTTCGGGACTTTCTTCGAGGTGAGTACTCTGAAGAAAACATAATGTTCTGGCTCGCGTGCGAGGAGCTGAAGCGAGAGACAAACCCCGAGGCTGTGGAAGAAAAGGCACGCTTTATCTACGAGGATTATATCTCCATACTTTCCCCTAAAGAGGTAATTAATGATTTTTATTTATTTTTTATAATATTAATCTCAAATTCGTTTTTTAAATGCTATAGCCATTTCCTTGATGATTAGTAATAGTAAAATAGGATTGGAATAAAAAAAAACATGTTGTGTTCTTATGACTTTATTATTCATATTTTATATGACAATACTATTTATAAGGCAAAAAAAATTACACTCCGGCCCGCTTAAGCTGTATGCAAATTAAATACTTTCAATAAAATATTAATTTTATATATTTAAAAAGCTTTAATATTGGCGACCCCGATGATAGCTTAACAATGTAATTTTCCTTCAAAGTAAAATGTCTTGTATAACTGTGAAAACGATTAACGAATCGTCGTATATAAGCAAAAGCTATGCAAAATATAAAGCAGCCGCGCTGGTTGCAGGTGTCGCTGGACTCCCGCGTGCGCGAGACGGTGAACCGCAACATGGTGGAGCCGACCCCGCACACGTTCGACGAGGCGCAGCTGCAGATCTACACCCTGATGCACCGCGACTCCTACCCGCGCTTCGTCAACTCCCCGCTGTACAAGGCGCTGGCGCACATGTCCGCCGGGTCGCCCCCCCCCACGCCCGCACCCGCCGCCCCCCCCAAGTGACGGCGGTCTCTTCTGTAAATAGCCTCAATATACTATAATTACACGGGTACTAATTTTGTACATAGTTAGGTTAAGCATAAGCATAGGTGAGGCGCGCGCGGCCGCGCGGCAACTTCGCTGGTCCACCGCCGCCTGCGCCCCGCTCTCCATCCCCACCCACCCCCTCCTCCTCGTCCTCCCCCCGTGTCTCCCCTCCACGGTCCTCCGCCTTTCTCCTCGTTCCCGGCTGCATGACGCAAGAGTGCGTCTTTTAGTTAGAAGCAATAAAGGTGGACCAAGTAAGTTTGCCCGAGAGTCAACGAATAAATTTGTTCATGTATATTTGTTTTGTTTCATTTGTAAAGAATAAAATTAAACCTTTCATATATGTATAAGTCCTCATTATACTACGTGAATAAGATATTATCTGTAAATCGCGACAACTTTGTATCTAACTATTAGTATGTAAATATTGTGAACTGTTCAGCACATGTATTTTATCGATTAGGTAAAAATCAAACTTTCTAAAAGTCTATCTGTGTTTTAATTTATACACCCCTTACATTTATTTATATTTAAAATTATTCATCGGAATTCATAGCTCACTTATGAAGTGTTTACTTTGGTATAATGTTTGTGAAGTCAATTCCTACGTGAAGTATTTACAATTAAATCATTTTAAAGTAAAATAAATTAGAAGAATACTTTATCACTGACTGGACTATCTGAAATGTTTTGGGGAAACAGCCAAAGATAAAAAATATCTAAATTAATTTGTTTATTTTAATAATATAGTAATTTAAAACCATATTCAAAATTCAAACCGTTAACTTGCAATAATCCTAGGCAGAATTTGTATTTACATATACTATTAATTAATGCAAATGGTATATTTAACAAAACTAATCCAGGCAGGGCCAGGCTGTAATCGCGATTGAACTCCCTCACGAAGGAATAATCATAATTTAAATATTATATAATTTTAGATTTCGGCATTCTGGAGAACAACACAAAGCGCTGGTTGAGTTCCGCGTCTCAATACGCAATGAGAAGGACATATTTTAAGCAATTGTTTTACAATAATTTTGAAGGAAACATAGCATAGTAAAAGTCTATATAGAGAAAGAATACAGAAAGCCAATATTTTTTATAATAATGCCTTAAATACATATAACACAAGTACTTATACCCTGACTTACACGTTCCCATGGCAAAGTGTATGAGGCTTCCAGCTATATGTGAAAGAGGAACAGTCATCAGAGTCCAGAGATTGGAAGCAAAAAAATGAAACACGAAAAAGATTTAATCCGTTTAATTGTA
Organism: Podotricha telesiphe; assembly: GCA_038994665.1. Classification (NCBI taxonomy): domain Eukaryota; kingdom Metazoa; phylum Arthropoda; class Insecta; order Lepidoptera; family Nymphalidae; genus Podotricha; species Podotricha telesiphe. The sequence goes on along the minus strand of JAOYRR010000130.1, from coordinate 224,451 downwards.
CAAACAAAATAAAAATGTGATTTTAGCTAAACAACTCACACTAATTAAATTAGAAATAATTAAAATTATAGAAGAAAACAAAATTAGACATAACCTTTGACTTGTAAATAACGTTCATAATATATTATTGATAGTGATAAAAATAACATACAAATTTATACGGAGTGTCTTGACACGGGTTTCCTATGCCTCCATCTGCGTGAAAAAGCGGGAACCAAATAAAAAAAATCTATTTTGTTAAAACGATTAAAAGTATTCGGTTTAAAAGTTTCAACATATTAGTTACAGTTATCTTTCTTTAATGAAAATATGAAATTGTAAGTATTATTCAATGATAAATTTCTATAATAATTTTCAACGACATAAACTTTTTTATCACGGTTCACGCTTTTTCCCGAATAGAAATTAGGCGGAGATCCTAGTGTCTCGGTTCTCCACTTTTCGCCCGAATTCTCACTGCGTATTAAGTTACGATTACGTTATTCACTGGAAGGATATCTAGCAAAATCTATGTGATTTTTGCATACAAATGTACATAAATGTCATTAATAGTGTAATATTTTAAAAAATAAACATTTTAATATTTTAATTTATATATATATATATATATATAAAACCTAAAATATTAATTCAATGTATATGTTACGAAAGTTATTCTTTACTTATTTATTTTGTATTCTAAAAATGATTACCTTTTTCTAGCGTCTTTATTAAATATAAGTAGTCTTTAACAATTTTGTGATTCGGCGCCCTATCTCCTTGTATGAAAAAAAACTAAGACACAACTACCCAAACACAAGTATGAAATCTAAAATATGTAAAATATATATTTAGTAATTATTTCATTATTTTTTTTATTTTTAAATGTCAAGACCCCCTACAAATATCCCCGTTCCCCAAATAATTTGGGCAATAAGTCAATAGCGCCATTTTCTTTTTTATACACATTAACTCGAGTAAGACCATACCAAAAAAAGACAAACAGAAAATGTATCACATTAATCTATTCTTATCTATTTCTAACTTCTGCCTGAGAACTCCTCCCAAAATGAACTCCGTGGAAACAATAACTGCTCCCTTTTTCTTTAAACTCGGCCACAACGGTTTGTCCGCTGAGCACGAGACGCATATCCATAGAGGACCCTCGCTTTTCCAATTGCCATCGGAACAATGAACTATTACTGGAACCGACGAAAGTAATAATAATAATAGATTATTGATTAAAAAAAATATTAAATGTTTTTAATATTTGGAAAGTGTTAATCACACACTTAGGAAATCGAAAAACATATTTAGAAAACGTATAAAAATTTGAACCGATTATGATTTAAATCACACTTTCCGCCAGGAATCGAGACATTGCGTGTTGAGTGGCGGAACTTAAACCTGCGTTTCGCTTTACCAGAACGAGAAAAGTACTAAAAACTAATACTTACATTTCATTTCCTCAGCGTTGGGCATCACATTAGGAGTGGACGATACATTGTATCCACTCAAAAAGTTCCGTTTCCCAAGCAACGAACGTTCTAAATTGAATTGGAACCGCTTTTCTGTCACTTCATCTTTAATTAGATATTGCCATGGATCTGCAATTATTCAAAAATATTTTTTTTAGAAAACGTATAAAAATTATTCCAAGACCTCTGACCGCTAAGAATGCGTTCTACTCGCGTCTGCGTTGGAATTCTTATACGCCTATCACAACTTATTTTTGTTGTTACCATCTCTGTAGAGATTTCTTACAAATTTCAGCTATCCAAAGATTATTTTCTACGAAAAATCTTTAGAAAGAGAGAATGCTATTTATTAAATTTCCTAAGTGTGTGAATAAATAAAATAATTTTAGGTTTGTATTAACATAACATTTTTGGCACAAGCTATTTTTGCACATTTTATGTAACTAAATAATCTGAGGCAATCGTTGGGCAGTGTGACAGCGATTGACTGTATACGTGTTGTTTTAAGGGTTCAATTCCCATCTGGAGAAAAAATGGACTAACCAAGTATTTTTGACTAAATTTACAGTAGTCCAAGGTCACAAATAGTCTCAGCTCAGATCAGTTGTGTTGTGTTCAGTTTATTAAATACCAAAATACACGCGATAACTTTGTTTACAATGCAATGAATGTTATACAATCTCACCAACAACGATGTTAGTGTCGACACAAGCTTGAACCCAGGACGGTCCGACGATGGGCTTCCCGAGCCCCACCGCGCATAGCAGCTTGAACGTGCGCTTCACCTGCATCGTGAGCACGACCGTGCACTTAGACACGTCTGTCACTATGACTGCACCTGGAATGCATAAAGGTCCAATTTGTATATATATATATACACTCTTAATATTTTTTAAAGTGTTAATCACTTAAGAAGTTGAAAACCATATTCTTAGAAAACTTTAATTAACACTTTAAAAATATTCTAAAAATATTAAAAAGAAAATAGCATTCTCTCTTGCCAAACTATTGTTCGTAGAATAATCTTTGGGTAGCAGAAATTTGTAAAAATCTCTCTGCAGAGGTGATAACAATAAATATAAGTTGTAATAAGCGTATAAGAATTTCGACGCAGCTGGATTTAGAGCGCGTGGACGGCGTTCAAATTTTTTAAACGTTTTCTAAGAATATGATGTTTTATATATATATAAATATATATATATATATATATATATATATATTCATATAAACACCACTTACCTAATTTATCCAACTTAATTCTAACTTCCTCACAGGGGAACGCCGTAAATAAAACATGATGCGTTTTCACTTTTCTCGACGGATTTGATCTTAAAGAAGCTGTAACTTTTGTTTTCTTCGCATTCGGAAATTCAAAGTTAGCGGATCTTTTTAATTTATTCGGCGAGTCTATGCCCGATTCAGATGATACATTGTAGACAGTGCTTTGTTCATGTCCGTTGGAAACTGTTTCAGACTTTCTGTCTTTTAGCTCTTCCGATTTTTTCGATGTTCTATGTCTTCGACTGCGTCGTACTTCTTTTTCAGGAGATTTCTTTTCTGTTTCTTTATTCTGTGTCCGTTTCTTTTCAGTTTTAGTTATTTCATTAGAACAAGACACGGATCTTTTGTGATCTCCATTAGATTGTTTACTTCGACTCCGTGAACTTCTACCTTTATTTCCACCATCTCTGTTTTCATCAATAGATTCGGGTACATCCTTTGCAATGTCTAATTTTTCGTTAGCTCGTCTGCTTCTCCGTGGCTTATCATTACTTTTTACATCTTTTTCTTTATTTGTAACGGCTTTTAGATTATTGTTATTAGATTCATTTTCATTTTTCTTATATTTCTCTTTAGATTGTAATTTTTTACCGCTTTTGCCTTTATTTTTTTCAGTATCATCATTAATAGGTATAATTCCAAATAAACTAGTACAAAGCTTTTGTGGAACTGCATCGCAATTCTTTAGCCGCTCCGTTGGTTTTCTAATTCTACTACTACTTCTTGAAGGCAGTACTTCTGATTCACTTTTTTTATTTAAATATAATCTTATATCGCTTGAGCTTTTTTCTTCCTTTTTTGTTATGTTCAAAGAGTTTCGATCATATCCTTTCTTCGCTTTTGATATATTCACTGTTGTATTGATATTTTTACGAATATTCTTATTTGTATTTTCTTTTTTATCAAGTGATATTGATTCTAAACTATCTATAGACTTACGTTTACGCACAGCCACGCCTTTTTCTTCCCTAACAACATGCACTTTACTTAAATTACTCAAACTCAAAATATTTTTGTTAACATTCTCTTCTAAACCAATACCTTCATCTGATTCTTGGCTCTCTCGTTTTAACATCTTTCTCTCAGTAGGTGATTTTAAGCTTAATTTTTTACTCGTAGTTACTTTTGGTGTAGTTTGTTTACTGATATCTAGAGAAGGTTCTTTTTGAGAGCATAAGTCATCAAATAATTGTTGTGTTGCTGCGTAATAAATGCCGTCATTCTCACTTTCAACTTTACATTCATCATTTTGAATTATTTTCGATAACTTCTTAACAATATCCGGCAATGCTTTTGTTTTCTTTGTAAAAGGAGAACTGCTAGGTCTCTTAAAATTAATTATTTCTTGTGAGTAAATTTGCTGCGTCAAAGATTCTTCGAAACAAACGTTTGTTTGCAGATTAACGTCTAATACTTGCGTTGGTAAGTCTGCTTTACATTGAGCACCAGTTTTGTCTTCGTCAATGATTTGAGTCGGCATGTCGTCGAGTGCTATTGGTTTTTTAAAATTGCGTAAAGACGTATCTTTACAATTATTTGGGACTTCTTCTAACACTTGCGTGCACATATCCTCAAAATTTACGCTACTATTCGGTTGCACATTTTCAAAGTTATCTTCACAGTCAGTTAGGTCATCATCAGGATCTTGATTGTAAACTTTTTTAGGAGGTTCAGGTTCATCTTCACAATCTGTGACGTCATCATCATTTGTTTCAGTTTGTATTTTTTGTGTCATAGCTATAAAAATGTCATCATCGCAGTCAACAGGATCATCAGATGGACCTGGCTTTAAAATAATAATTGTATCTCCATCTTTATCATTTTTTACTTCATTTATATCGTTTTCAACAGTCTGTGGCTTTCCTTCATTTATGAGATCTTCTGGAATCATCAGTGATTGTGACTCTAAATTATCATCTTGAGGTGGGCTGTCAATCTCATCAAATAGAATTATATCATTAGATACATTTAAATCCTCTTTAGATGGTTCGTTTACTAAACTGGATTTTATATTACAATTGTCATTTTCTTTAACTGAAATTTTTGTCGTTTGTATCTCCGCATTTAATATATCTTCATTTTCTTTATTATCTGTTAAGAAATTAAGTTCAACATTTTGTTGATCGTCTATCCTAGTTACTTCTGGAAGATCGATAGGTAATTGTGTCTCCATTTCGTGTATTGCAAGTGGCCTATCATGGTTTACTTGTGTTATAGCATTATATGTAGAATCATTGCTATCATCTTTATTAATAAAAGGCAATTGTGTTTCTAATTCATGTATATTGTCTGGTATTGCCGAACTGTTGAGCTTATTAGAAATGTAACACTGAGAGGTAAATGAGTCGGATTTTTTTGACGAGGTCCAGTACACATTATCTATTTTGTTTGTACCGAGCGGCTCTATAGCTATTGTTTTCCCACACGTCTTCAAAAAAGTATCTTTGGGACTTTTAAATAGACCATTTGATTTTTGTTGTGATGCACCAATAAAAGAATCATCCTGTAAATAAACAAAGAATATTTGTTTATGAATAAAAAAAAGCTTAAAATTTATAAATAAAGAGGCTATTGTGGCGTAGTGTGACGACATCTGGTTGTAATCGAGATTGGTTGCGGTTCGACTTGGTCCAACTTGGTAAAAGGATCATAATTTATTTATTTCATTTCTCTGCATTAATGAACAATACAGACCAGCTTTGAATTCCGCCACTCAACATGCACTTAACACTAGATTATCTCTGAATAATTTACCGTGCTATCAATTATATAAATATGTCAAATCTATAAGAACATATAATTCTATAGTTTAGTTAATATTATTTTATCACCTAAAAATAATATATAGTTTTAAATAAATATAATTTTCTGTTATAAAATACTAACCCTATCACTAACATCTGGTGATTCTGGAATCATAGTAAATTGATTATTTATTTTTGACACATATCTATTGTGTACTGGTGTTTCTGGTACATCTATAGCTTGGGTCATCGGTAAATCATTTTCTTCTTCAAGCAATCTAAATACTCCAAATACTTGCCCAAACTGCACCATATCTCCATTTTTCAATGCACTTGGAATATATGGCTGTAATGTTTTCTGAAAAACAAAATTGAGTTACTTAATAAAGTCCATATAAAAGTATAAATTAAACAGGATTAGCTATATACCATGCTATTTAAATATTTATTTAGTTATTTTCAATTTAATGATTATTAAATAACTATATTAGCATGTATTTTTAAAGTGGCATTAGTAGTATCTTTTCAAATTTCATTAGGTAGGAGAAATGAGCTCCATTAGTGGAGTCTATGTTAATGTGTTTTTAAGGGACCCCTTAAGCCTACATTTGCTCCTCTTTCTGCAAAATGATGGGCCTAGCGCCTGCATAGTGCATCCATGGAATGATAAGGAGTTTTCCTCGTTTTTATTGGACAAATATAATATATATTTCACATTTAATTATTAATGGTTTACTTTGTTTTTTGATACATTATATAAAAATAATAACTATTAATAAATTCTGTATCACTAAATTTACTTACACCACTAAGTTTAGTCTTATTGGCTGAATCCAAGTCCATAAGCATAAACTCATGTTTGTTCAATACATTAATAACAGCATGCTGTCGAGATATTGACTGAAAAGACATGACATTTTTAGAGTGTATTATAAGTACATGAACACAACTACAAAAATATAAGTAGCAATATTACAATCTTAAATTTAATTTTATTATATATACACAACAAGCTTGAAGAAAACATACGTTTAGATCCAATACTATGTTACAAGTATCAGGATCCCTGCCGATTTTGTTTGGGCCTTTTTGTACTGGATATTTGTACCCACATATTCCTAAGAATCCAATCTAAGGAACAAGTAAATATAATTAAAGTTATTAAAATACTTATATAATAAAATAGTGTAAAAGTTTATAAGCAATAACCTGATCTGGAATGATTTTATCATTATTGCTCTGACACAGTTCTTGTGTACATTCAAGACGTTGTGTTAATTCCATTATTTTTAATATTATTTACTGTATTGCATTGCTGTTGCAGAAAAATCAAAATTGTTTATATTTTCTAAGTATTGCTATTTTGTAAATAAGGTTCAGTAATCAGTATACATTTCCCGCAAATATGAAGACATGCCAAAAATCATGTTGATGGTTGTCATTTGTCATATTTTATTTTAAGAAATATATTTAAACTGTTTAAACTTTTATTTAGGATTATATACATTTTGAAAACTAACATAATATTCATTATTTTAGACGCATTTCTCTTAATTTATTAATATTAATTCTACTCTACAAATTTTTTAATATTCTATCACGACAATATAACGTTCATATTTTGTATTATTATTATTATTAATCTGTGAAGTAAACTGCTGTCAACTGCATCACCTATGACATGTTGTGTTAAACTTTTATTCAGTAATCTATAATCTTGTAATATTTTTGGTGTAGTAGTTATTCTAAAAGTAAAATGTTACAAATCTGAGATATTAATTGAAATTGGTATTCTTGATTGTAATTTTTTTTTTATTATAATGTAAATAAGATGCGACCTGCATGAATTCAGTAAAATCAATATCGTAAGAACAAATTGCAACCGCAATATTGTAAGTTGTAGGTGCTTAAAAATTCCACCGGTTGTTTATTTGCTAGTTATTATTTTTACTTAAGTATAGATTTTCATCGGCGAAAAGGTTTAATATATAAAAACTTGTGTTTTCAAACTAACCTAATGGAAAACCAAAAAGGGTCTTCTGACGGTGAGGATATTCCGAGTGATTTCTTTGATGACTTTAGTAAAGACGAGTTTATCGAAGGTCTTAGTGTGATCGATAGCTGGAACGACGAGGAAAAGAAACCTTCAAGTTCACGTACGCGAACTAACTTAGAAAAAGTAGATAGAGTTAGGGACTTGCGGGAGCTGATAGACCGAGGATCGCAGGAAGTGAAGAAGGATGGTGAGAGTTATGAAGATAGGGTGAAATGGAAACGAAATATTCAAGAACCTACCTACCGAAAAGGATCAAGTGTCAGAAAGCGAGAAGGTAGCACGAGTCACTTAGATAGCTATATTAAACCTGGTAGTCGACGTGATCCCAGCAAGACAAATGAAGCCATTAAGAAGGACAAAGAAGTAAAAGTTAAAGAGTATTTAGCAAAACATTTGGAATCTAGTGACGACTTACGGCCTCCGGGCACAGAACTTGATGACTATTATGAAGAACATAAATCTGTGGAGATAAGAAAAATGAAAGATGCAGAGAGAAATTTTCCTCCTCACTCACCACCGAGGAGACATCGTATGTCCCCTGTTAAGTATCGACGCGAATCCCCCATCAGACGCCGTGACTCGCCGTCGTCTCTTAAATATCATCGTAAGCCTTGGAGCCCGCGGCCACAGCCGAATATACCGAAGCGGAGTCCTCATCGTAATTGTCGAAATTATGTTCCACATAAAGGCTATCGCAATTATAACCATGGGAGCCCTAGAAGACGCAGCCCTGATGTCGTAATACGTCGTGATCGACGATCCAGGTCTCCGTATAAGCGTGTGCCCCGACGATCTCGTTCACGATCTTCAGAACGTAGACACGGAAGAGAAGTTCATAGAAGATCACATTCAAGATCTTCAAACCCCATGCCAGGAACAGATGATTTCCTTTATCCAAAATCTTACTCCTTTCCAACTGCAGATTACTCTGGCATATCCGAAATGCCATATCAGGTGACTCCAGCGCCACAGTATGCTGAACCCACACCAGTGGAGTATCCATACTCAGAGCCCCAGGCTCCAAATTATTCCTACGGTCCTGGTCCAGCTTATAGTGGTTATGGAGCATCATATGATTATGAACAACCCAGTACAATGGTGATGCCAGTACCTCAACCTGTCCCTGCTCCAGTAATGGCATCAACAGCTACTGACCCCTCTTTAGTAAATCCTAACCAGCAGCCCACTATGGTGCCACCTCCACAGCGAATGTCTTCTGTAACAACTATTGATCCTGATACTTTTCAAAATACTCCCACAGATGCACTGGCAAAAGTAACTTTTTTTTAAACCTTTTAAATTTGTTGATTTATTGTCACTTAACTTAATTTACACCAACTCTAACATTCCAGTTGGTTGCAGATGGCAAGTTATCTCATGAAGATTACTTGAAATTGGCACCAAACAAAGGTATGAATGTGTTTAATTCCACATTCTAATTGTGATAATATAACGAATATTTCACAAATGTACACATTTTTACTTTTATGAAAATATGTATTATCGTTGCAGGTGCTCTGGTTATGGATAGCCAATCAAGGGTCGCTGGTGGGTACATAATAGTCTTTAATATTAATTGACAAACACTTTGTACATTTACATTCACATATGTTAATATGAAAATATATTAATGTTATTTATACCATTTCTGACAAATTATGTGAAACAAGAGAAAAAATTATCTATTTGCTCATTTTCTTTTACCCTCTAATTAATTGATATAACATAGTAATTATATTGAGTCATGAAATTAAAGACACCAGCAAACTAACGCTGAATATTGTCCAAAATTGTATTTTTCAGTGTTGAATCGATGTCACAACGCCATGTCCCGGCTAGGCTACATAAGCCTGCCGAACCGCTTGTTAATTAACAATGTTTTCGTTGGCAACGAACAGAAACAGATCGTATCGAACTTTTGCTCGCCGTTAAAACGCCAAGCCATATCAGACTTCTACTTCACAAAATTCAACCCTTCAGCAGTCGCTCAGCATAACAAGCAAATAGTCGACTCGATTATAGCGGCTTTGGACATTGAGAAGTTCGTCGGAAAGTCGAAGAAGAAGCCTCAAAAGGACACGAAGGAGATAGCGGTACAAACGACGGGTCCGTTTTGTGAAATGTGTGAAATTCGCGAGTCAACGAAATGTAACGACGTCAGTACTTCGATAGATGCTGAGCATTTGACGTCGTCGGTGCACACTCAAGTGGTGGAGCAAGATCTGTTTAGTTCTAGGGCGGCGTTTAACCCAACGGGCGGGCTGGGCGAGGGCGCCACCATGTCCATCGCGCACATGACGCCGGCGCAGCTCGTGTCGCAGCTGGCGGCGCGAGCCAAGACGCTGAAGCAGTCGGAGCCGCCTCCGCCGCCGCCGCCGCCGCCGTCGTCGTCACAGTACCGATCCAACACCAGACACGACTACGACGGCAGAGGCGATCAGTACAGAAACTATAATAATTATCGTTATTAAATGCGGTGTTATATTTAGTTATTTAATATCTCCATATGATTATACGTGTACTGTTATGTGCGAAGATCGTGGCGGCCAGCTTTGGCGCAGCCTCGTCTTTTGTGCAAAATTAAAAATAAATTTTACCTAAGCAATTTTATTCTCTTGCTTTTTGGTGTTGTAGTTGAAGATGTCGTGCGACGGTAATTTACGTGTAAGTTGTTTTTTTATGAATACTAAAAACATTTTATTTACGAAACTTAATACGTTTTAGTATTTAGATTTTTATGTTACTTTTTATCTGTGACTTATTATCGTGAGCAGTGTATACCGAATATTTTAGTATGTAAATGTATGGTAATTATAAAAAATACTTGTCAAATGTGATGTGGTCGGCTTCTTCTACGATGTCGCGTTTAACATATTCGAATTTTGTAAAATTTTACTATGTGTATATATATATACAATAAACAGCAAGTGTAACCTTTTGATTACTCTAACATATGAAAACTACAATATCAAAAGAAGAATGAAACCAGAGAATATTTTTATGGAAGACTGAAAACATCAACTTCTGACATAAGACTGATGTGAGCATTGTACCAGGATCTTAAAATAAATACAAAACTTATAATATATACTTGTCACAAATTTGTAACAGCATTGATTTGAATAAACATTTCAGCAACTTTTTGTGTTTTGACTTTTCCCTAGTTAAAGAATGATGTACTGTAAATTATGAATAATAATATAAACTGGTACTAATATTCTAATATTATATTATAAATTGATGACTAGAAAATTATGCTTTCAAGTGTGCTTTATGTCTTTTGTTGGTGTTGGTATGGGAGGTAAGTACCTACTTTAATTCATAAATTTTTGAAGTTTACATTTTCTTATAATTATACTAGCTAGTAGAACTGTTGTTGCCATAGCAACGTGTATTTTAAAGACATGGTAGTGTATATAATATTAATTTAATGTACTTATAATTTTTATCTAATATTTTAATAATTTTTATCTAAGGTTTCTGTATTTCTTCCTTATATAAACATTAAGCATAGCAAACTCCGCATAACCATAATATGAATAAGTAAAGGAAAAACTTTGGGCACCTTTTAATGGAAATTGTGCAATACAATAGTTTGCATGTTTTCATAGAACGAAGGGCCGAAAACTATTATTTTTTTATACAAATACATTAAATTACAAACATTTATTTTAACCACACTATATTGACATACTTTTATATGAAGTGATATACACGTTGCTAAGGCAACGCATTGTTTACGCGTCAACGAGATATCTTAGTATGTACTAAGCTTTTCATTCAATTATAATATATAGATATATAAGTTTTTTTATTATCAGTATTGATAATAAAAAACTACTTGTGTACACAGGTAATAATTATTTTTCCGATTTCAGGCTGCCTCATATAAAAAATATAAATTAAAAACTAAAATAGATTTAATAATAAATAAGTATTCGTTAAATGATTGTTTTATTTTTAATATACCTACACATATATGTATATATATATACAGTTAATTATTATCCATCTAAGAAGTCATCAAGCCATTTTTCAAGATCTTCAGGAGATTCTATTACTGGATTATTAGGGACTTCTATGACAACTTGTGATTCCACTGGAAATAAGAAAATAATTTAATTTTCATTCATGTGGTTAGTTGCAAGTACGATTCCCAAACGGAATGACTCGGGGGGAAAGTGGAGAACGGTTTCCTGATATTAGGTTTATTCTGACAACCCGCGAGTAAATCGTGAAGTTGCAAAAATTCTATACATTATAAAAAATGGGTATATATAATAATAAACATCTATATACCTAATTTTTATATACATTTAGTGCGACGGTTGGGAGTTTAAATTTTATTTGGGTAAATTACATTTAATATATTTTTGTTTCTCCGCTGTTACATAAGATAAAGTGCGGCGTTGAGTTCCGCCACTCAATACGCAGTGTTTCTATGTTGGGACTTTTCAACTTAAATATATCAAAAAAAGAGATTGAACCTGTAAACATTGTGACACTGCATAATTGTACTGGTGTACAATGGTGTTAATGTTACAATTAATTATATTGTTTAATATTTCATTTTTTTATTTATGCTATAGCATAGTATAACTATATAGTGGAAATTAAAAAGTAAATTAAATCAAGAAAAAAAACAAACCTTTACATGATTCCATAGATTTTGGAAATATTTCTTCTTCTGCTTGTTTTTCAACAATTATTTCTTTTTCTTGAACTGGCATTTGTGGTTTAGATTCCACTGTTTTTCTTTTATCTAAAATTTCCTTTTCTATTTCATCAAACTCATTATCAACTACTTTGATTTCAATACTATTGTTGCCTACAATAGCTTCATTTTTAATATGAATCAATTCATTATCTGCTATTTTAGGTATTTCTTTTAGCTCATCTTTTATGACTAGTGCAGAGGTTTTTTCGACATCCTTTTCAATCTCAGGATTAGAATCTACGGAATGTTTAGAATTTTCATGTAATTCTTGTTCACATTGTCCTAGATCTATTTCTTTAATTTGTTTCAATTTTTCGTCATTTATATCCTTATGTAATATTGTATTATTGTCATGAATGTTATCAGTTTCTTCAATATCAACATCTTTATCAGATTTTAAAGAACTTAATATTTTAGCTTCAGCCTCTACTTCAGGTGTTGCAAATTTTTTATCATTATAATATTTTTGCTTAAATTTAGTAGCTCTGTGGGTCATACTTTGTAAATCACTTTCATTGAATATACTTAAATCAATATTATTTCTTTCAAAAAATGGTATAGTAGAGAGAGCTAAATTTAAATTTGCCATATTAATGTCAAAATATTTATCATATATTGAAGGGCCAGTGGTAATATCCCAGGACTTCTCATGTTTAAATTGAAAGTGTCCACCCACTGAAAGAGGTGCTTGGATAAGAGTCTGAAAGTCAGTGAATATTCTATGAATATAATTTTCAAATTAGATATAAATAAATCCATACTAATTTTAATGTCTGTTTGTGACCAATTGTGATGAAATTTTATATAGAGGTACTTGTTAATGAAATGAACATAGGCATCTCCATTTTTTTTAGTTTTTGCAATTTTATTGTTTTATTAAAAGGCCGTTGAAAATACGAAACTGCTATAGTTTACGAGGGTGAAGACTCGAGCATGTCGCTAGTACAAAAATATGTTTACTTTTCTCAATTTCACCATTTTATATTACACAAATCTATTCTTACCTTACAACTTATGTACCAAATACCTTATAAATAATATAGCTTATTAATAAAGAAGAAAACCACAAAAAATTTAATCCATAGTAAATACTAACTTTATTTTACTAGATTAAGAACTAAAAAAGATCCAGACCTCATAGTATATAATGATAATTTAAAACATATTACTGAGGAAAGTATATTCTGTCCAAGAATATTACAATTTTAATAAGTGGAATTTAATGAGGTTAAGCTCACTCAGAAAGCTAATCATAGTTGTGAAATTATTGTAAAATTATATTTGAAAAGAGCAAATGTTGTGTTTCTGAATGACTCTTCAGCAAAACTGCTTTCTGAGCCAGTGGTAGGTTCTGGTAGGACTGACAATACTGAGATTTTATGTTAATTTCCAATTCAAACCTGCATGTAATTGTTAATTTGAATAATGAATATTTTTATTTCATGTAATGATTCTTTATGCATGAGATATCTTTGTTGTGGATAGTTATTATTATTTGACTAATTTCAATAATTCTCATAGTTACCTCATAATCTGCTCCTAAGTTTTCTTGTTCATTAATCTCTTCATAAGTTTCAATTGGCATTTCATACTTAGCCCAATTACTTTGAATTTCCTTTTTCTTATATTTAGCATTTGCCTCTTCAGTTATTTTTAAAATTTCATCTGTTTCCCTTTTTAAGCTTTTATAGAATTCGGGTCCAGGAGGTTCAAAAGTAGGTTTTTCAGATTCTGTAAATATTATGAATACAGTATATTAATTATACTACGAAATAAATGAAACAAACATATTTTGAAACTTTTTGTATTGAATTAAGAGAAATGTAAAATAAAAATGAATTTCTCTACCTTTAAGAGGTTCTGGTGCCTTCTCTATTTTCTTTTCAGTAGGGGCTGGTGCTTGTCGGCCTCGCCTTCGGCGCTGTTCTTTAGGATCATTTTTTACTTTTTGTCTGCAAGCAAAATATTATGATAGGAATGTGTCTTAATTTATGTAGTGTCATATACATAAGTATTATACGATACTTACGAAATTTTTTTCGAATCTTCAGGCATTTTTAATATTGTTTTGATAGTATGCAAACATCTGTTGAATTTACCGATAGTGTAGCCGAGTCGAGTATACTAAAAAAATACCTTGTAGTTCTGATCTGCAATGTCAATTCTCATGAAAAGGTTCATGTCAGTTATAATAACGTCAAAAATTACAGATAAATAATATATATTCAGAATTGAGGCAAATTAGCGGCGCAGCATCGATTGCTCGGGGCATTAATATTAATTTTATTCATTTACATATTTAATTAAAGTTTAAAGTAATATTTAGTGTTTTAAATTCACCGGGCACTAAGTTAAGGTACATGGCAATATCAATCTATAATACAGTCCATATCTAAACAATAATTACTTTTGCAATGAGTATGTACACACTTTAAAAAAATTTGAAAACACAACCAAATTTGCAATTTTTTATAGCAAATTGTGTTAACATCGGTTATCTGAATTGATACGCTATAAAATTACAACGTTAAAATTTATAAATAATTTTCTTCAGTTATAGCTCAATCATCAATGGTAATTTTGTGCCAGTCAACCTTGCTATACTTATTGAAAAATGCTCTACAGTGTACCGTGGTTGAATTTTCATTTGAGTAAAAGATGTTTTCTTTTTTTTGATCTGACCTTTATCTAGCCTGCTATGCTATATGATCGAAAAATAATTCCACCGATTGTAATAAGAAGTGAACAAGATAATGATAATATTTGTATATTGACGTTCTCTTTTACATAATATTAATAATTTTAATGAAATATGTAAAAAAGTTATTATAATATAGTAATTTGAAACATGAAGCTTATATACACATTCAATCCCACGAGTATCTTTTTATTTTATTGTTACTTTAAAAAATTATTCAATTTTTTTTACTAATTGTTGAATATTTTTAAATTGAGTTTTAAGCCAGGCATATTAAGGCAGTGACAGCCTATGGATGTATACGTGATGGTTGTTGGTTGATTCCCTTCCTCGGGAGGATTATATTGTAATTATTTTTGTTGGTTCGTTCTGGTGACAACATAAAGCGCGGCGTAGAGTTCCGAGTTAACACGCAATGTATCGGGTTCAGGTGGAAAATAGACTGTGAGTTTTAATTGAGTTTGTAAAGCAACTCTTCATCCTGTTTCCTCAGTTCCGTGGTAAAGTGATTGGCACTCTGTTATCTATAAGCTATATAAATTGTATTTATTAATCTATTTAATAAATACATCGAGATCATCGACAGACAAAACTTCATAAACTGAAAACGAATACAGTAACAAAATAGGTAGGTGTGGATACCTCGGTTGAGCTTTTTGATTAATGGAGGCATTATTTATATACAGCTTAAACTATTTAATTAGAAAGATACGACTCATATTATTATTTTCTGTTTATTGAATTTGTCTTTTGTAGTGATTAAATCCGTGCAAAACGGTTTCCATGCTACGTACTATATAGATATTTCCTTATGTACGTACAAGTAACGAAAACCAAATTATCAGACTATCATAATATATTATCTATTTATTATTATTATAGGAAATAATTGAGACGCTTTGAAATATATAAGGAAACAAAAAAAAATTGTATAATCTATTTAGTTGTTACATTGTGAAATTAATTAAACATGTGCATTAATAACTTTAACGCTCTCAATTTAATCCTTTTTTATAAACATACCGCGAAGATCAATTTCATAGGAATAAGATGATTTTACATTCAATGAATATGCGTAGGTAGACTTCCCAAGTACATCCCTATATCATGCCTGTAGCCCACGTAGGTTATTGTTCAACAGTAAATACCGCCGCTTAAATTCAATTTAAAAATAACTATATCAGCATCCATTGCGTCCTTAAAAACATTTGTTGTGGGGTGCAAATATGAATGTAAAGAAATGTATACTATGAAAGCTATATTATTTTTTGTGAGTCTGTCCCTACAACATAATAACGATTTACAGCAGACAGCTTCATTGTTTGTGTATGATAAATACAATAAAAAGAGTGCTCTACAAACGATGGAAGGGAACAAGGCAAGGAAAACAAATTATCCATTGTAAAGAGCATTGTTCAATATGCTTAGTGGTAGTGTAAACGAGAGGTTAAACTTTTCTTTTAAAAATGTGTATATAAATTAAGTGTTTACTCTTGAATTTTGTTAGTTCGTAATTTATTCGCTATAAAATCAATATAATATAAATATAAATAGTTATACTTATAAATTATACCTATTGCTCAGTCTAGGATTTATAGTTGTGAGAAAAAAAAAATATTGATATATACTTACTATAGAATTTACAAATAAAGTAATAAATCTCAGCTAACTAACTATATTGCACTTATTTATTCTAAAAGTTAAAATAATTATCCACAAATAAAATTAAAACTAATAACATACATTTTGAACTATATAAATAAAATATGGACATGTTTTAAAGAGTCTAATAAAAAGGAGTTACAATATATTATGATCTGTACTAGTGCATTGTGTACCAGGAAGAAGGAAGGAAGGAAGGATGGAAGCGCGGGCGAGACAGGGGTGACGCATGCGCGCGCAAGGGCGGCTGCGCGCAGTCGCCACGCGCCCGTCCACTAAACAACATGGCGTACAAGGACGTATTTGACAGCCCCGAAAAATATGACCAGCTGTGCAGTGGTTTATAAGTGAGATTTAAAGTCATTAAGTGCAGTGTTTACCGTGATTGTTTGGAATACCGGCGTACGTACGTTATTTTTTTTATAAGGTAAGTCAAATATTTAAAAAATGATCGCGATTTGGATTAATTTTCTACTTATTGCGGATTGCCGGCGTTAAACTTTCCCCTATAACTAGATTTCGATGCACCCTGAACACACCCTTATTGCCAAATAATGTTGCCCTCGGATTAGCGGCTGCCAATCTTTTCTTCAATAAAATGTAATAAGTGTAATTGGTATTTCAAAAATATATTTACTTAATGGCAATGCTATATAAATTGTAATTTCATTATTTTTACGTAACCGTAATATTGAAAGGAAATTATTAGCTGTCCATTATTTGATTTACTTAATTTCCACGTAATTACTTTACAGTGTTTGCACTGTGAAGGTACGTTACGATTGTTTGTTTACAATTGTAGTAGAAAGAACTCTTTAATATTCTATTATGTACATATGCGGAATTGAAGCAAGCATGCAATTAAACGCCCGTCGTAAACATATTCGAATCCAGGAAAATAACAATTTAATAACTGGATTAAGTATTTAGGCTCACGGATTTTGCTGTTGCAAATTTTGTTGTCGGACTTTACTGTAATACTAATTATATTTCTGTACTTTATATATAAAATGTGTATATATAGATATTTTTATTCTCTTAGTTCTACACTTTTTCCCGCATATCGCGATAGTCAGAGAGAAGCCAGTGTCAAGACACTGCGTTCACTATCCGATTGAAATCGAGACATTGCGTGTTGAGTGGCGGAAATTTATGCAGGATTATATAGCTTATAACGATCTAATATTAAATTCACATGTAAATCAACTCAATATCAATATAAACGTAAGTTTAATGATATTGAATTAAATGACAAGTATTCTTATTTTTAATTATACTTGCCATTGTATATTTTTAAATATTAACAAAAATAGTAAAGTAGTAAAAATAATGATAGAAAGGTTAATCTAATGATGGTCGGTTTAATAAAAAATTATATCTATTACAATATTATCGAAGCATTGTGGATTCAAACGCTCCATATTTATTGACGAAGAGATTTATATTTTCTTAGAGATTGATATAGAGGAGGGAAATAAACCAGATCTCAAATTACAATTTACATACGCACGTAAATTTAATGTTTCTCACAAGCATTACTGTATTGTAAAGATATTATAGTTTTCTTAGTTAAATATAATTCATATCATTTTGTTTAGTCTACATCGATTATATTGATTTAATTGTACCTTATTAAACGCAGTGGTTGTGTGTTTAAACTCCATTCGCAGGAATTTCCTTTGGTTCCACGAATATGTGAAATATCCGTGAAGTAAAAGAACAAAAAGAACGATATTTATCTTCTCCCAATGACTCACTTTCCAAGGTCGAATGAATAAGACCGTACCGCGTATATTATCATCATAAAGAATTAATAAATTCTCACACTTTCCTTATTAATATTTCAAAATATGATAAATAGTCACTTTGTTTATAGCTAAACGTGATGCATGAAGGATGTCGTACTTGTACTGATATGTAGTCAGGGATTACGAATCTATCGTACGATGACATTTTTGATTATTAAATGCATTCATATTATCGGTCTTTCAGCTTTACGCTTTTGCCGCATAGCAGAGTAGTCAGACAGAACTTAGTGTGAAAACACTTCGTTCTCCACTTTCTGCCCAAATTCGAGAAATTGCGTTTTGATTGGCGGGCCTTTTCGCGCTTTGTTTAGTTACCAGAGAAATGGAAATTCCGCCGAATGGGAATCGAACACACAACTATCGCGTATGCAGTCAGACGCTATCTATTAACGGTCATTTAGACGTGTTAATCAATTAATTTTGGCTTATGTATATGAAACGCCGTATATAGGATATTAAAATTAAAGTGTAGCAAAGTTCTAGTACGTAACTTTCGAAAATATAAGAGTTCTAGGGAGAACTCTTTTATTTTCTTTTCTCCCACATTATTTTACGTAGGTAGAGGGAATTTCCAGATATATCATTCTATTCTATGTTTCACATACCAGATAATCTTAATATTATTATTTTCTCTTAATGGAAATCAAACCCATCATCAATTAAGAAATTGTTATTTTTGTTATACTTAATAATACAATTTTTTCCAAGAATACAATGAATTATATCTATAGTAAGGAAGGATAGTCAAACTAAAGATGTTTTGTTAGCAAGTCACTTGCGTGCAAGATACTTTGTTGCTATTATTGAGGTGACATACACTGAGAACACACCTATGATCATCTTAAAATAAAAGGATTGTAAGATATATGTCAGATTTATTATAGTATAGATATTCGATCTAAGTTTATCGAATAATTCTATCTCAACGCATTTACGGTTTAACATTTATAAATTATTATATATAGAACGAAAATAGTATGAGTCAGAGAAAATCAGCTGTAGTGCAACACTTGTTTAAATATATGTAAAATTAGCTTTTGGATTGGAAAATTAGTTTCCGACATTACAAATGTGGGATAAGTAATATTATGTTTTTCAATTTCCCGCATTAACATTAATCTCCGCCTGAATCCGAGCTATTGCGCATTGAGTGGCGGAACTCAACACGAATAGTGCCCAAATGGGAATTGAAACCACAACCATTCGCGTTTACAGTCAGACGCTGTCCCACTCTACCATGACAATAAGAAATTAAAGGTTATATTTTAAATCGTAATACACGACTACTTATGTTAGTTCTAACATATTATTAAACATAACCACGTATTTGTTGCTGTTATATGTACATTTTAAATAAGTGAACAATATTGTATTGCAATTTATTTAGCAGTATCAGCTCACCACATCTTGCCTATCATCTTAATATATATAAATCTTCTTCTACTCACAGAGTGATTGACTGACAACTCACTCCAGAAACTGCTGTACTTGTACGTAGAAAGCAGAAATTTCCACAGCATGTTCCTCGAAACGAAACTAACCTCTACCTAACTACGGATGATAGAAATAGAAATCATATAGCAGAGCGTCATAATGTCCGCGCACACAAAGTTGTGACTAACAACTTCTTGCAAATATAAGCGGTATCCTGGCTAAGATTGCGATTAACTACTATGGGAAATTGGAATTCATTAATCGACACTCATTCTAATTGTTATATCAGTCGAAAGCTTCACGCTTTATGGCTCACAGGAGAGAGAAGAGAAAACCTAGTGAGTAGACACTCTGTTCTCCACTTTCCGCCCGAAATCGTCACATCGACGTCTTGAGACTAGAGCGGAGAAATGAAAATATTTTCCCCGAGACGGAATCGAACCCACAACCAATTGCGTTCATAATCAGACGCTGTCGCACTGCGTCACAATGACATCTAAAAGCGGAAAGGTAAAAATATATATTTACCAAAACAAACAATTTATTATTCATTTAGTACTCATTTATGGTATAATCAAATTAGATAACAGACCAACTGCGAAGCATTAAAAGGCAGTAAAGTCCAATGACACATAAGAGGAGATTAGCACAAAGGATGCTGAAGTACATCTTAGGTTTATGCAGTCGAAGACATTAATAAACTTGGATGCGTGCCAACTAACAAGATGTCCTTACATAATAGTATCCTGTGACACTATAAAACGTGGCTCAGAATATAAACCGTAGTTAAATGAGCTAATATAATGAAGTGGGACTTTAAACATTAATGAGTTTGATTATTATCAATTGTTGATGGTGTGAATTAAATGTTTATGTAGGTAATTGTATTCTATCTGTAGTTGGATATTTTAGAATACTTTATACTACACTGTTGCAGCTTCACGCTTTTTCCCGCATAGCAGGGTAGTCAGAGAGAAGCTATTATCAAGACACTCCGTTCTCCGCTCCCCGTTCCGTTAAGTGGTGAAGCTAGACACTCCGCTTTGTCTCTGTCAGAGCGGAGATGAGCGTATATTAAATATAATCATTCCCCCAAGAGGAAATCGAACTTGCAAATTTATTAATTTATACTACCCTAATTAATGTCTATGCTTATACTAAAATTTAACAAACATATTTCAATTGACAGTACCAAATCGTTGTGTATCAAATTAGTTACATAAATGCTAAAAGTAAAAAAGAAATATTTATTATATAATTTTTAAATTTTTCATTTAACAATTAAATAGGATTTTTATATATTTTTGCAATGTTTCTGTGCTCGTTAACAATCACTTGAACTGGCTTAGCTAGAAAGAATTGTATGCAAGTTGTGTCGCTACAATACAGTTAATTGGTATACAAAGTAATGGCTTACGTTATTGGAAGACTC
Organism: Podotricha telesiphe; assembly: GCA_038994665.1. Lineage (NCBI taxonomy): Eukaryota > Metazoa > Arthropoda > Insecta > Lepidoptera > Nymphalidae > Podotricha > Podotricha telesiphe. The sequence goes on along the minus strand of JAOYRR010000130.1, from coordinate 203,162 downwards.
CTGTATTGGATTAAGCATGTTGCGACATACATTGCAATAGCGTTTGGCTGAAATATGTGCCTAAGTGTACAATACTATAACCATACATATATACTAGAAGTTAAATCGTTCGGTCTTCTTTGTGTTGATTATTTATATTGTTAATAACAATAATATATGTTTCTCAGGTCTTCGTGGTTGCAGTGGCACAGCGTCTGAGATTAAAAGCGATTGGTTCTGGGTTCCATTACCACTCGGGATAGTGATTACATTTAAATTATACCTAAGATAAAGCGCGGCGTTGAGTTCCGCCACTTAACACACAATGTCTCGATACTCGGACAGAAAGTGGAGAACGGAGTGTTTTGACACGAGATTCTCTCTGACTACCCTGCTATGCGCGACAAAGCGTGTGTACAATTGAGAGATCTTAACATTATTTGCATGCATGAAAAAAATGAGTTCAACCTTTTCTTTACATATATGATAATTTTTGTAGGTAAAAGTACGTGGATACTTTCGAATATTTTCGAATATTTTCGAATATTTCAACTGATGAAGTAATTATAGAGCTGAAAGCTCTTTTACTAAAGCTGTCGTACTTATCGATAGTTGTCCCTGAACTTGTTTGGTCTAAATAAATGTCTACATTACTGAGACACGTCGGTCCGTCAGGTCTTTGAACCCCGAAATTCCCCTCCAGTGTGGAATATGCTATATATAGAACCGCACGATTTTACCAAATTGGGAAGCTGTTATTACTTAAAATCTAGGAATTCGTTACGAAACGCTGTATTGTATTTAAAGTGATTAACTCCTTAAGCGAACGCTCGCTAGAAATAAGTATGATTAAATTGAATAAGAAGCTATATGCTATATTAAAAAATAAGCGTTGATTAATTTATTTATTGAATATTTGTTTTTAATCTTGGCCTCTTTTATAAGAAGTCATCGCGGCGCAGTGGGACATCATCTGACTGTTGTAAACGCGATGGTTGTGAGTTTGATCCCCCTCGAAGAATGAATATTGATAATACTTAGTAATGAATGTTTTAATATTTTAAAGTGTCATTCACGCACTTGAAAAACATTTTGAATGTAGCGGGTCCGAGGATGTTAACAACGGCGTGGCCGGATGCATGGATTAGCGGTCAGAGCGTTTAGACGGTTTCCAAGAGGCGCGGGTTCCAGTCCGGCTATGTTTAAATTTTAATACATTTTTTAATGTTACAATTTCGGGCGGAAAGTGGAAAATTGATTTTGACACTAAATTCTCTCTGACTTATGCGTATTTAGTTTGTGGCGGAAATTTACCAATTTATCAAAATAAATGTATGGGGAACTATTTATCTTACATATATGTAGATGGTAAGCCGTATTGGATTTGTTATCTGAGTGAATGTTCAATATTTTCATAATAAGATACTTGAGCCATGATAGTAATTGCTGATTATAAATTATAATTATAAATTATAAGACAAGCGGATAATATTACTAATCGTTGTGCTAATATGTATAGAAAATGTACTGTAAAACTTAACGTATATACGACAAATATATTACAAGTAAAACAAAGACATAGAACAAAAAGATTTGAATGTATATAAATCACGCATCTCGTCGAGAACGTTTAGGTCGATCCGGTACATAAATTGTCAGGACAGCTTTTTATTTGAGGAACGTTCATTGTGAACTTAAGTACTTTAGGTCTGGTCAAGTTTTTACAATTGGTTGCATTTTATCGTTTTCTCGTTGCCTAGGTCGTGATTGGTGTGTAGCTTTGAATTATACTGTTTTGTTTACTAAAATTTGTTGTTTTAATTATCGCTGCACCTACTTACCCAGTTATTGCAAGAAAGAAAATGTAATTATGAAATATTTAATTAACTAATTTTCTTTGAAGTCCTTGAAGAAGGAGAGGTGGAGATGCCCACCTCTCCTTCACAGAGTCATGATTACAAAGCTGTGTGCCCTCTGTGCCCACTATAAACCTAAAGTTTCAACAATCTAAATATAGTTGTTCAAGTAATGTGTAAAAGAAACCCTAAAGGAATTTAAAGCATATTGTTTCCATATAAGGCAAGGTAATAGGAAACGGCAAACTCGTGTGCATCTAGTATTTCATTACGTCTGTTGTATCAATTTTCGCTCCTCGTGTCGAAGTATGTAAGCATTCTGTGTTTTGTGTCTTTCAACCTTAGTTAAATTTGCATTTATAAGAAACTCACTACGAACTAAGTATTCATTATAACGTCATATGTTAATTTATTTTTTGTCGCCATTATAATTATGAATGCCTGAGTAGGTGTGTGCCATCACAATTTAGTTACATCCGTTATTATTTCCGTTGACGAATTATTTGTACGTTGGATATGTTACCCTGTTCAATGTAGCTATGTATATTAAATGAGATCATCATTTATTTTAATTATGAAACTTATTTTAAATTAATAAGCAATAAGTAAATTGGTATTAGTATTTTTATATTCAAATAGGGTTTTCTGTGTAGCGTCGCAAGCACTGTAAATAGGTATAACAAGTAAAAAAAAATACCTCAGACGAAAATAATAGGCTATACGTAATAAGCAGTGTTTGATTTAAATATGAACGTTTGATATTTGTAGAATTTAAATTTGACAAGTAGAAACTCTTTGAACTTACTTTGCGTGGAAACGTGATTTCACCTTATTTCGAAAAAATAAAGTGTCATGCCAAGTCTTCGTTTTCTACCAGTAGGTTCGGCTATGTGTTGCCTGTCAGCCAGTTTCAGTACACTCAGTGTCAATAAAGTTATATATATGTATATAGATAGATTGATAATATTGATTTTAGTAAAATAATTATCATTTTTGTTCTTCACATTACGACTCTCTATATAACGCCATAAACACGTACAGCCCTCTAGTGTTAGATCCATTTTAAACTGTATATACAAACAGATATATTAACATTAGAATAAGGTTCCATATATTAATAACCTTTACAATCAAACCTACGACCAATAATAAATATCTAAACTCTCCAACTATTAATATATAGATTAACGGGGCCTATCGTGATAACACAACTTTCAGTATACAATTAGAATATACAACCAAGCTCTAACCGACAAATAATAATCTTCTTTAAACATATCTGACTTATAAGCCAAAGATAATTCATGACTCATGTTGATTGCCCCAAGTTTACTTTTTATTTGTAGACATGATATATTCTCACGTCGAGATTAGTCTGGACAAACGAGTAGAGAGTTACGTTAATACCAATCCAGTTTATCCTTCCTAGAACGCGTGAGGTCGCGCTAATTGCGTTACCTTCGTGTTTTATCTAAAAGTAATAGGAAGCGACCATACGTATTACATAATGGCTATCCTGCACGTCCATACATACATTACAAATCTAATACTAATTATATATGTTGCAACATTCAATATACTTAATTTCTCACGTTACTTTAAATATTTTAATCTCAAGTTGAACTAACTATGATTCCGAGTCGTCTCTATGACACTGTGATGGATGTTAGCTGGCGCCATTTCATAGTTGCAGTGAAAAGAAAATGTATATGTAATCATGAGACCGATGTTTTTGCTTCATGAATATGATGAAGTATCTACTTTTGTTTTTTATGTTAAGTATAGTTTTAAAAATGAGGTATAATATGTTAATAATGCAGCTTAAATTTATGTGTAATTAAGTATAATTAGTTATATTACAATATATTTTTATTTCCTATTTACAAATAAAATGGAAACAAAGGGATTGATTGTAAAAACTATAATGGTTGAACCCTGTTTGTGTGATAATTTATAGATTTTTTTATTATTCCGCCCTGTTCCGTCCCGTTCCGAAGTGAAGAGAACGGTGTGCCTTAAGCTTAACACTACACTACGAGTTGAGTAAAATAAAAAAGAAAAACAAACAAAAGGTTGGTATTCGTTTATTAATTATATTTATTTTATATAAATTTGAAATACAAACTAATATTCTTGCAAAGTTAAAACATTGAATACTTTTATATGGAATCGAAATAGAAAATACACTCTTAAAAAACTAGCGTAACGCGATAATACATGTTCAGTTTCTTTCACTGAAGTAAAAACAGGAGCAATAAAACCATCAATAGTTGCTAGAATACATTAAATGCAGTACAGCAATCGGTGCGCGCGCGCATGATTCACTTTAGTTAGACGAAGAAATTAGTTTCTTCGTCTAAATAAAGTTAATAAGTACAGTTAGCACCGGATGAACTGTTTTGTCATTTAGTATGCTATGACTTGATAGTAATATCTTTGTATTATATTAGTACTAGTTATGTAGTTGTTAGGTTTATTTAAAAATAAGGATTTGAACCCACATCTTACACTAAACACGTTTAAGTGTTTTTTTAACAAATTGTTAGTAGCCTAAAGTAATATTATAAATTTGCTTTATATATTTATATGGCCTTTGTTTATTTTTTTTAAGCTAATGGTGGAACAACGTATTTAAATATTATTAACCAAACAAAAAATATTTATTATTTCCACATAATTATACCCTCATGTAGATTGAAAAATCTAATATAGGCACATGATACACGCGTACATGACAATAGTATCGTGACGACATTTTAATTATATCTCCACACTGCCTCCAATATTTCTTGTATTAAATCGTTACTTATTTTTATTTTAAATATGGGATAACTCCTTGCAAACAGTCTTAAAATAAATCGACCGGAACGATGTAAAAGCAATATAACAGCTGTGTGATTCACGCAGCTGCATGTTGCAGGAAGCGCCTGCTCCGTACGAAACTCTCACTATCGCGGGCGTTGCTGTGTTAAAACGGTACGGTTTGATGGAATACACCTGGTTATATGTGTTTACACTGGACTTTAGGTTATGAAAATATAAGATATGTTGTTAATTTTGGTAATTCGTTGATCTCATTGATCTATAATATGTGTATTTTGAACGCAATTTATGCAATGCGTGTGCGGATATTATATATTATTGAATATATAAATTTGGCGCCATCGCGACGCAATGTGACAGTGTCTGACTGTATAAGCGATCGTTCTGGGTTTGATTCGCACTCGAGGCTATGATTATATTTAAATTCGGATTAGTATACACGTGGATAGTGGAGAACGGAGTGTCTTGACACTAGGTTCTCTCTGCCTATTCTGCTAAGAGGGAAAAAGCGTCATGTTAAATAACTGTAGCAAATCGTTAAATAATTTCGATTATATGTCAATGTCATATAATATAAGCATTGTAGTATAAATAGAATATAATGATTCTGGATGAATTCTCGATGTTTGTAAGTAGAGATCTACTACTAGGACGAGTTTCGCTTCTTACTTTGAAATGTTTCTAATTATCGAGTATAAAGTCGATTGATTTACCATATGTTTAAACTACCTACCTACTACTTCGCTTTATATGTGGATGCGATAAGTAGTAAAGCAGACTCTTTCAGCTACTTGGTGATATCCGCTATTGTGCATAGAATGGATATAAGAAATTTTATATAAAAATATTTTAATAATAATGATAATAAAATATAAAAAAGGTGTATACAAGAGATTAATACTAATTTCCATTTCCACTCACGCTTTTCATGATGTATAATAGGTTTATAGAAGCCTGCAATTATGCGTACGCGCCTACTTTACTTTTATGCTGATTACTGACGACGGTTTTTATTAACAAGTTGCGCCTGTTACTTGACGGTAGACACTCTCACTTTTGCACTTATTGCCTTGTTTAATGCAATTGGATACAATTTTTTCTTTGTAAGTATAATCTTTTTATTGTTGGTTGTCGTTGAATATTACATACGTGTATGTGATTGAAGTAATTTTCTATATAAGTTAATTATTTATTATGTCTAATATTATTAGTTGACATCGTCTGACTGGATTTGGTTTTATATTTGGACGAGCTTCACTAAATACGATAGTTGAGTTTAATTCCCGCTCCAACTATAATAATACTAAATTAAAACAAAACGCGGCAGTGAGCTATGTCGACCGTCAAGCAAAATGGCTAAGTTCGCGAAAAGTGGAGAAAATTACGGTCACTCGGTTCTCTGTCGTCAAAGGTTACATTTTATATAATACAAACATTTGTTACAATAAGTTTAAATTTACTCCGAATAAGTTTATATGAATATTTTTTCATTTTCATTCAATATTTTATCATATTCCTTCCAATTTTGTTGTTGTTGTATGTATGTTATAAATTAAAATTCTAGGGCGGAAAGATTAAATAAAATTGTAATTCTGATAGATGAGAAGTATAATTTTCTTTAAAATCATATAAAATGTGCTTTCATAAGTTATTGAACGTGTTTCCTACCAAATTTACGATCCTTATCTGCACAATATTTCGCGTGCTCAAATTTATGCAGTATTGTATGCAAAAAAATCAACAAGGTATCAAAATAAAAATGGAATTGATTAAATCCACTTACTTTGTGCAGCTTGTAGCAAACTGGTTTGCATTATTTAATTCTGGTTATATTTTGAAATTACATAAAATAATATATGAAAGTAATTGTTGCCAGCAACATCTTTTTGTCTTGTTGGTATTTCGGGAAATCCTCTCTTATTGCAGCCCTGCACTCTAGAAAAACTAGAAGTACACAAAAGTTTCTGCTATGTTCTGTAAATAATGGAACATAATTATATTTATAAATATGTCACCATATAGTAAAATATACATGTAATATTATTGCGCCTGCGCCTTAAAATATTTTTCAGTTTTAATTATCTTTCTTATTGGTTGGTCATACGAATTCTTTACAGTTTTCATTAAAATAATTAATACATTGACAATATATATAATATCGCCGTTTTCAAACGTAACCGTTTATTATTAAAAGAGAAACTGGCCAAAACGTTTTTGAAAGTAATTTTATTGTTATATTTTTATAACAGAAGGAAGCAATGTAATTTGGAGAAAGGGGACCCATGGCTTGGCTATAGAATAACAATCAGTTTAACATCCTCGTACGATACGAGCTAGAGCCGCTAGTGTGGTGCCTCATATCGATTTTATTACTCGAGTACACGATATGTACACATATTAATGGCGTAATCGGAGATTAGATCACGATAGGTTACCTATAATATGGACAGTGAAAGTTAGTCATAAAACATTGTAATGGCGTGCAATGTTCAATCAGATATTGACTTAACTGAAAACTGTATTTGCTGCCGATCATTTTTATCGTATCTGTTATAAAAGTGTTATAAATATAAAGCAGGGCGAAAGTTTAAGATTATATTTTAATGAAAAGAAAAAAACTAAAATTAATCTGTAGTTAAGTAGTAGTTGTTATTTTTGTTAATTATGTCCTTTTTAAATTATTATTTTTATAATTAATAATTTCATTTATTTTTTATTCTAGAGGTAACGATGATCAAATAATACAGTATTATTTATTAGTGATAGAATATTATAAGGTACATAGTGTGGTGCCTATTAAAATAGATTGATTATTTATCGATAGATTGACAACACTAATACATAAACACGGCCACGCATCGAATGCACAAGATGCAAAACGAGCGAAGGCCAGCCACTACGTGCCCATCGAATGGGGGTCACAGACTATACGGATGTCGAATGCGGGTTATATTCCAATGATATTTATCCCTCAAATAATAGAGCAAAACATAGATTATGCTAATTTTTTTACACAACTGTACGTGTCTTATATTTTCTAGATTAATAATTATGTTTTTTAGAGTAGAATAGAATAGAATATAGACTCAAAAGTTTTGTTATCTATATGTTTCTTTCGAAAATAATACTGCGTGACAAGTCAGTATGGTTGTCAGTATGTATTCAACTTGCTAAGGTAATGTTAGGTTATATATTCCTATAGGTAAGTCGTGTCGTTGATAGCGCCGGCGTCATTCACTCACTTTAATTAGCCACATTAGTGAAATGAGGAGATTTTTTTGTATAAATGCGGTAGTAATAAAAAACGGTAAACTATCATACAAAGAATACTATAATTGCCTTTGTATTAACCGCATTCCGCATTTTAGAAGTTAGGCGTAGAGAGTTTAGAAATAACTTTAAAAGTTTAATGAAAATCAACTTTGAATATAATCCAAGCCAAATTTGAAACCACAACCATTGTGCTTGCTAGTTTAAATTAAACTGTATTCCAGAGATTTTTGAGAAGTGAGAATAGTTTCAGTATTTGCGTGTTTTGTAGAATTTATAAGTTATCTAAAAAAATATTTTCAATTTCCTGGCAATACAAATCGCGGCGTTATGTGACGTAATATTCAAATATATGATTCGATATTAAGTATATTTGTACTATTTCGCAGTGAGCCAAATGTCATTTTTGAATATGAAAAAACATCTGCATAAATAATTTAACAACGCATAATAGGCAATAGTAAGTTATCTCACTGACTGTAAGCTGCTTCCGTAAGCTCTAGGGTAGAGAATTAGTAGAAAGCTTGTCGAGCTCTTTGTTGTTCTCTCGTGCCTCTAATTACACCCTCGCGAGTTATGCTTACTTCCATACTATAGTTTTGAAGAATGTGAAATTCTAGTTAACCATTCCATTACTTTGAGATTTACGTTTGATTGATATTTCATGTCCGGTAATCAGTTATTCGGCGATCCTATTAAAGAAATTTATTTTATAAGTTAGAACCTTCAAACTATTATAGTTGTGTGGGTGAAATGATACTCAAGTAATTTTTTTTAGGTATTGCTTTAGACAGTTTATCCGATTTCCACTTGGGGAAATGATTATGTTAAAAAATATTTTACTATGGTAAATACTTCAAATTAAGTGGCGGAACTCGACGCTGCGATTTGTCTTAGTTACCAGAACGGAAAATTGGAAATATTTTAAATCACTCCTCCTAGTGAGAATCGAACCCACAACCAATCGTGTTAACAGTCATATGCTGTCCTACTGCGCCACTGTGGTTTGAGGCACAAATTAAGATGATTTTTTAAATGATATCTTATAATATAGTTTATTTAAATATTTCGTACTCGCCTTATTTTTGGTTATTGAAGAAGGCCAGTGTTTCTATACATACCATTGTATGGTACATATTTCGATGCATATAATGGGAAACAATGGGTGATTGAGAGCAGTGCTCAACTTACAAGGTCACCTATTGATTTGTTACACCCACTACCTAATGTTTTAAGTATCGAATATATTATATGCCTATGGCTATTCAGTTGCAAATACCTATAGGTATATAACATTCTTTAAAGTAGGTAGCTACAATATACTGAGCAGACCTTTTTTACTTCCTATGCATACATATGCTAAGTAGAGACAGTAAATGCCGGGTGTTGGAAACTAGTGAAGCGCTTTTTTAATTATACTTAAGAAAGCAATTGCTTTTAATTAAAACAAAAACCTGAGTGTAATCGAACTTACGATCATTTTATAGTAATGTCTTACTTTCCAAATTCAATACGATTTTTTCTTTTTTCTTAAATCTGAATAGGTAACGATTTCTTTGGCTGTAAAAGAAGTGAAAAAAAATTAAGTAATCCTATATACTTATCATACAAAAATTAAAGTATCTTATTGTCTGTCTATGTAAATGTGTGTTTTACGACTTATCTGCGGAGCTGTTTGTGATGAAGTTTAATTTCATATTATCAAACTTCATCACAGCCTTATTTGAAGCCTCGAGATGGATTTTGTCAACAAACCACACGCGCGTAGCTGCGGGCAGAATCCATTATTTAATATACGTAAAAAATTTAATATATATTACTAAATGATAGTCAATAAGGAACCTTTCCGTAATTTTTTTTTGTCATTTTTCTGAACCAATATTTACTTATGTCTCGATTCAAATAAAAATATATTGAAAGATTTTATTCTTTTATTTAAAGTCCATCCAATATTTTAAAACTAATATTTTAAACTATAATATTTTAGTATAGCTTGAAATATTGTTTTATTGCAAATAATATTTTAAACTATATATTTTTTTATAATTTGAAATATACCAATTGCCTTTTATAGTCCGAGGGTTTGTGTTTTTTTAAATACAAAATATCTTGAAAAGCAAAGATCGCACACTCGCTACTTTTAAATTCAAAGTACCGTATCCTGTCAAACAGTTACTGATTGCCAGCGAGGGCCCTCGTAACCAGACTGCGCGTCTGCTCTCCTCGTTAACAGTCTGGGCACGTGTGAACCCTAGTTGACAGGAGTGCAGAAATGATGTATGTACAGAAATAATGTACTTTAGCCTTCAATGTTTGAATAAACATCTATATGTTAAACGAAGATATATAATAATAATTTAATATTCTATGGAAGAACAGTGTGATATCAATACACAACTCAAATCGTTTTATTAATAATATAGCATATTATTATGAAACTTACGTTGGTGAGGTCATTGTGGCGCAGTGTGACAGTGTTTTACCGTAAACGCGATTGGTTGTGGGTTCGAATCTGAGGAATGGTTATATTTCAGATATTTTCATTGCCCCGCCACGGCGTTCCACCACGCAACACTCAGTGTCTCGGTTTCGGGCGAAAAGTGGAGAACTTTTCTTGGCACTAGGAACTGGTGTCTTGGCACTAGGTTCTCTCTGACTACCCTGCGTTGCTAGGATAAGCGTAAAGCTGAAAATGTATTTTTCTTATAAAAATCTTCAGAAACAATATTGTATTTCCTACATGACGAATACGGGACGAAATCTAGTAATATTAAAAATATTATCAATATTTAATATGTAATGTTTATTTGAATAAGTAAATATTATCAATATTTACTTATTCAAATAAACATTATATAAGTGTATTTTACCGTGTTTAAATGTAAACATTGTTTTTTTTTTATGTATAGTTTAGTAATAAGTAATTGATTATGTATACAGAACAATCGTAAACACGCCTCACGTCGTGACAAAAAGTGGCTGTGACATTTTTTTTGGTGATAATAATTTGAAACTGAAAGCACCCCTTCGATACAATGTTGCAATGATGTATGTTTTTTCAGTAAACGCTATTCAAATGAGAGCCCTTGCGTCCAGACATTGTCTACACTTTGCGTTATTACTCTAAGCACGTGTGAACTCCAGACGAGTGTGCTAAGTGACAACTTTATACAAATGTTACCGCCAAAAATGTGAAACAAATGTGGAGAGTCTTGGGTAAAGACTTCAGTAAAAACTTTTTCGGTGTGTTAAACACTGTTGTCAAGTAGTTAAGAAGGACACGGTTTTAGGTAACTGTTTTTGATTACAAAAAAAAAAATTGATGATACATTTCACTGTACTTCTATAATTGATATTCAAGTTTACATACATTTGCTTTAAAGTTAAAAAATATGAAAACATTTCTTACAAGGTCAATTAAAAGTAATAATGTGTAAATGCGGTTACATTTTTATCGATTTTATTTGATCCCCTGGCATTTATCACTACGCCCATGTGTATAAGCCTCGGGCGGCACTTTCAATCAAGTTCTGAACGGTAAAACTAAAATTATTTTAAATATAATTTTAAATAAATGTTCATATGTATGATAAATGGTGTATGTATAATGTTACAAATATTTGATATATTTCATAAGTATTAAGTACTAATCGTAAATGTCTGTACACATATCTATGTAGCAGTAGTATAGTTGATTTCAGCTGCAAAAAAAGGTTAGAGTTGTTGGTCATTTTCCTTTCTGAGATTTTGCAGGATATGGTTTCAGTCAACAAAATTTATTTTGTTGTCTCTCGCACTTTCTCTCGCACTGGAGGGTGTTAGTATCAGAGAGAGAAATGTGTTTTCCGCTTTTCGCCAGAAATCAAGACATTGCATGTCGAGTGACGGAATTCAAAGCCGCAGTTTGTATTACCAAAGCGGAGTAATGAAAATAATTTAAATATAATCATTACCGCGAGTGGTGAGCGACTCGACAACCAATCGCTCTTCCAGTCAGGCGTAGTCGTCTCACTGCCTCAATGACCTCAGGTTCTGAAAAGATGTAATCTCAAACATGAAATGCTAAAGTGGTATATTATTTTTTCTCCTTCACTCTTTTGCTTTATTTACCTGCTAAATAAAACTGAATAAAATAATCAAATTGAAGAATTATGACTAATTGCTCAAACTAATATAGATTGGGGACGAGGTGTGGTCAACTTGTATAATGACGTAAACTTAGAGTAAGGAGTGGTAGTTTAAGTATTTATTGGTTGACATATTGTCCTTCTCGAAAGATATTTCCTTATTTTAAGAAAAGAAAACATAAATAGAAAGACACTTGTTGCTGCTTTTATTTGGTATAAAAAAATTAAGTACTTCATTATTTATTTAAATTAATTTTAAGCTTTAAAATGATTGTAATAATATCTACATGTTCAGCCAAAACTACTGGATGTAGAAAGCTGTAATGTTTGAAAGCAGGATTTCCCAAAATTCCGAAACTGAAAATAACAGTTTTTTACGTTTTATAGAGACCATGCAAACAAAGTTGCGGTTGAGAACTAGTAATAAGTTAAAAACATTATCAACCTGAGTCTACACTGCCATTTAAAAAAATTCTGATATTATATAATGTACTGTCCGGTTTTTTGTACAACTTAATATGTTCTTATTATGCTAATATCAATATATATTTGATATTTATATACCATTTGATATTTATGTCAATTTATCAATCACACAGTTATTTAGCTGGGCGTGGCTAAATGATAATTTTTTAAATGATAGTTTTTGCCTCCATTCATGCTTCGACGCTTCCGTGTGTTCTTTTTACATTTGCATTTATAAATATTACCTGTCGATGGACAAAAAGTAACGTTTTTTGTTTAGTTTTTCATCTATATGTTTCACTTTTTGCTTATTTAGGTCTGCATTGCTAGTAGACATCGCGAATAGTCCAAATTGAAATTCTGTTAGATTTTTTATACGAATATTTTTTCAATAACAGCTGGTGAATAACCGATTCCGTTAGTAAATCAGTGGTCTTAATATTATTGTTTATCTTATTAAATTAGCAATTATTTTCTGTAATTGTTTTTGTTATTTTGTCCTTATAGTTATATTTATAATATTATGTTGAGTACTTGTAATCTAAACATAACTGTCACTGCAATTTTATATGAATATATTTGACCCCGTTCTTAAACATATTTTAATATTTTAAAACCTTCTAAACGCTGTATTTAAGTAGTACTAGTAATATTCAGATTTTGTCGCAAAAACTGTAATTTGGGTTAAAATTGATAGTTATTTGTTAATTTGCTAATTAAACGACAGGCACCGGCCGACCGGACGACATTCCTCATGCAGATAAGGCTAATATTTATCATTACTATAGTGGATAATACTATATTATGCGTGCTTAATTTTTAAAGAAAATTTGTGCACGCGACTTTGTGTATACATATCCAGTGTAGATGCTTACTTATTGCTTTTTACTTCTTAATCATGGTTTGCCTTTTTTTATCTTCACGCTATTTCCCTTTCAGCAGGTTAGTCAGAGAGAGATTGTCAAGACACTCCGTTCTCCAATTTCTATCCGAAACTAAGACATTGCGTGTTGAGTGGCAGAACTTAATGCCGCTCTTTGTCTAAGGTACCGAAACGTATACGGTACCAGAAAGAGCTTTGTCTTTTTACTGGTATCTTTATTTTTAGTTCGGTGTGATACAGAAATCCTACTAAATTTTAAGCAGAACAGAGTGATTTGACACTAGGTTCTATTTACCTTACATGTAGTGAAATAGCTTCAATCTCCTTATCAATGTATAGCGTTTGACAGGGCTTATAGTACACAAGTTCTCTACAATTAGACATGGATTAACTTCTATATGACATTTGTACAGTAAAATATGCTTCTCACTTGAATTTAAATTTTCACGACCAAGAGAATTTAAATTGTCACGTTATTCAAAATATTATATTTTTGATCATTATAACGCAATTTACAAAGATAGTAACCTAGTATGCCACAAAGTTTTATAAATTTAATGTGTGTAATTCATATTATTAAGGAATTAATTTACTACTTACTGTTTTTATATGTATTTATATATTGAAATAGTCTGAATTCGTCAAAAAAAAAAAAATATATATATATTATACATATACTTACTTATACGTTAAAGGTAACGATAATTTATTTAAAATAATATTTATTAGGTTTTTTTTTGTGTTGAAATTCATTGAGTGCAATTTTACTAATTCGTTCGACATACATATCCTTACTTCGGAATTGTTATATTATAATTTTAACAGTAGTAGTTATGATTATAATTTTAACAGTAGAAGTACTGTTAAAATTATAATCATAAATATCCAACAACCAAAAGTTATTTAAATGTTTCCATATTTGAATTAACTTTATATTTTAAAAATAAATTATAACAAGCAATTTATTACACAATTAATTTCTTCTATGGTTTGCATCAATTGAACATTTTAATATTATTACATATTTAATTGTTTTTGTGATTGTGATTTTGAAATAGTTAATTGTGGAGAACGGAGTCGTCTTGCAAGGCACTAGGTTTTCTCTGACTACTGACTCTCTGAGCTTAAAGCAATTACGTACGTTTTCTCAATCTGTTAAAATTGTACTTATTTATAGAGGCCAACGTGGCGCAGTGGGTCATCGTCTCACTATAAACGAGATTGGCTGTAGATTCGATCCCACTCGGGGGAATAATTATATTTAAATTATTTTTATTTCTCTGGTGTGATACCTAAGACGAAGCGGAACGCCACTCAACATGCAATGTCTCAATTTCCAGACTCGATTTATGCTTCTTGATTACGGGCGAAAAATGAAGAACGGTTTGTCTTGGCACTAGGTTCTCTCTAACTAGCCGAGCGAGCGAGAAAAGACGTAAGGCTGCTAAAAATTTTTTTGTTAAATGTAACCAAATTGTAGAACGATTCTATATATAAATACTCCATTGAGTCGGATTTGAAGTCATGACCATGTTAAACTATTCTAAAGATCGTCGGTCAATTATTTTTCTTTACTTTATAGTAAAGAAAAATAATAATAATTCAATATTTGTATATTGAATTATTATTTCACCGCCGCCACTAATTGGTACACACATATCTCCTTAATATGTTTTCCTTATGGTCTACACAAGAGTGCACTTAACAAAGTGCTATTGCTTGCTAACCCATAACAGATGCATATTTAACTATTCTCAAAGGAAACGCCGTAAAGAAAGCGGGACGAACATGACGACGTAATTTGTTTTCATTTTTGTATGTTTGTAATAATTAGGTAGGTGGAGCAGGACAGTGTTTTTTATGTGTGTAAGTTAATGTTATTGTTTCTCGTTTAGTTATACTAGGCGTGGGAATTATAGTTTTTTGTACGTATATGAATGATCTATCTTAGGGAACCCCATATTGTAATGTTTTATTATGCATATATATATATATATATATATATATATATATATATATATATATATATATTAATGTAAGGAAAATAGCGTAACACTATAAAGAGACAACAAATAACCGAACGAGTAAATAACACATATGTTGTACATTCTTTATAACAAATTCATCGAAGTTCTAAATAAAAGTAGCATGACCAAAACGCTTCCGTTAAATTTCCTAGTCCGTAATTGCGAGTAATGTAACAATAATTTATAGTTTTTGATACGCCGCTATGTAGCATACTTAATACATACAAACACGTTCGTGTGATCTGTTGATAATATTGAAATAGCGTAAATTATTATATTATAATTGTTCCTTTTTTATGTAATCTATGTACATTATTTAGGTATTTTATCATAACAATATTTCATCTCTAGCTTCATTCATCATTCTTCGAGTGGGGATCAAACCCACGACCCTCGCAGATACTTGTTTACTGCGCCACGATTATCTCCGTATAATCCATAATATTATAAATGCGAAGAAACCCTGTCTGTCTGTGACGTTATCAACCACCTAATTGATTATGATGAAATATTATATAGAGATAGACATATTTAGAAAACGTATAAAAATTTGAACGCAGCGGAGTTTCGCAATTTTTTATAAATTTTTATACGTTTTCTAAATATGCCTTTTTCAATTTCCTAAGTGTGCAAATAAAACTTTAAAAAATGTTAAAAAAAATATATAGAGATGCTTGAGGGTCTTCCGACTATTCTTTTTTAGTTTTTAGGTTCTAGGAATTGCATTGTTACGAAAAGGCCGCCGAACATACGAAATAACTATGGTCCACACGGGCGGAGCCGTGAATATGTAAAGTAGTAGAGTAAAAATCATATAATTATATTATAATAGACTATTAATACAAAATTGTCTTCACCTCAACCCTCAAAAGTCTTTCTGGTTGTTTAGATACATGGGTTTTTAACCCGTAATCAACGTGTCCAATCGAAATGTCATAATGATTTTAAAACTATAACAATATTAACATTAAGCGTTTATCAGTACAATAATTTAAGTAATGGCGACAAATTGCCGTTTTTACCAACTGTCTGAGCGGAACCGGTATACGATGCGCACATGTAATCGGTTACGTAGAATCAAGAGTTACGAGCGTCTTCGCAAAAATGTTATAAATAGCAACAACAATGGTTATTCAATCCAACAGGTTATTGTATGACGAATATTCGTGAAAGTTTTCATCTTATCCTAAATGCTTTTGTATCGTGTACGTAAGAAGAACTTTTCATATCCTTTTGTCGTAAAATTTAATCGATTGCGTTATAAAGTTTATTTAGTGTGTTATTTATACTTAAATTATTTTGAACTTACAAGCTATCCTGCTATGTGGAAATTTTTCAGGTGTCAACTTAAACATCATATAATATAATTGATAAACATCAACTGATCAAAATTGTTTTTAACATAATTAACGAGAATAGTTTAACTTTACATTTTTTATCTACACAAAACTGCCGTAAGAAAACAAACGGCCTAGTAATAGGTTAGGTACGTATTTTACTTTTCACATTTTGATTTGTTTGATCAAAGTAGGAAAACATCTACATTATATTTTTAATTTTATTATCCCATTTCTTCTAGAGAACTTTTGACTAATTATTAATCTCTCAGCCTTTTGACCATTTTAGAGACAAGACAGAGACAGAAAGTAAAATAAAATAGCTGAAAAAGAAATAACAAAGAAGATAAAATTACAATACTTAAAACTATTTTCTCACTTTACTGGTCGTCCTCGCAAAATTATCACATTTGTGCTGTCAGTATCCGGGACACAAGTGTTAAATTTCAAGCAAATCTCATTAGATTTTCCTCTTATATATTTGTGTTATAGTGGATCAAAATAACTAAAAGCCTGTAAAATAAAAAATATATATATATAAACTTTTTGCTAATTTGTAACAAAACGTTATGCGTTTCGGCAGCATTTATTATGTGATATCAATCAAGTATCATAATTAACACTGTAATTGTACTAAGATGTTAAATACTGATTAAATTGACGGAAATGAATATGATATGTTGTCAATAAAACTTATTCCGCATGAATAGACTGTTATTAAAACAAACTGTATTTGTTCATGTACGAGTATGCGTATACAGTATTGATCAATGAGATTATTATGTTTTTAATATTTAATATTGAGGCCGTCGTGCAGTGGCGCAGTGGAACAGCCTCTGACTGTGGACTTTGTAAACACGACTGGTAATGGGTTCGACTCCCATTCGGGGGATTGATTATATTTAAAAATATCTTCATTTCTCCGCTCTGGTACCTTAGATGAAACACGACGTTGAGTTCCGCCACTTAATACGCAGTGTCTTGATGTCGGACGGACAGTGGAGAACAAAGTGTCATGACACTAAGTCTGCTTTGCTTACCCTGCTATACGAGAAGTAAAAAAAAATTAAAAAATAAGGATCACTGGACTTTAACAAAAATATTCCGTTTAGTAAAAACATAATCGATATTGTGACATCTAGTGATAAAACATCAATCAAATATTGTTTTTAGAATAACTTATTGTTAAATTATTAAGTAATTAAATATTTATTTATTTATTAAAAATTTATTTATTTATTAATAATTTATTTATTTATTAATAATTTACTTATTTATTAATAATTTATTTATTAATAATTTATTTATTTATTAATAACTTATTTATTTATTATGATTTACAAAAGCCGGTGGAAATTATATGGAGTCGCAAAATACATATATAAGTGTACATGTCATTTTGACTGACAGACTAACTAACCGACCTCAGCCTAGACTATTTGAGGGTGTTTTACCCAATACATGCACAGAAGAGAAATTTTTGTAATTATCGTTAATATTCCAAACAAAGTTGTACGCATGAACAATCAAATGGACACCCACGTCAGCAGTTAACTGAGTTCATGTGTTATATAGAAAGTTTGACTTGACCTCTTAACACAATTATAATCAGAGTATTCGACAGGTTGTTTCATTGGTTAACATATTGGTTGGATATCTAATTTTCTTAGTGTTCAAATTGAAACGTCTTTGATATTATTAAGAAATAAATGTATGTGTTGAGGCTATAGTGGCGCGCGGTGGTACAGCGCCTGACTGTGAACGCGATTGGTTGTGGGTTCGATTCCCATTCGGAGGAATGATTATATTTAAATTATTTTCATTTCTTCGCTCTTGTACTTAAGACAATTTTTTTGTTTAGTTCCGCCACACAACACGCAATGTCTCAATTTCTTGCGGATAGTGGAGATTATAATGTCTTGACACTATGCTCTGCCTGCGTGAAGCAGAGCAGTGTGATGCTAAAAAAAAAATGTATGGGTATATCTGCTTTCCACTCGAACTCGAGATATTGCTTGTTCTCGGAACTCCACACCGCGCTTTTTCTGACGAGAGCGATGAAATGCAAGTAATATAAAAATAATCATTTCTCCGAGCGGCGATCAAAGGCATGACCATTGTGTTTATAATTAGAAATTGCCCTACGATAGATTTAAGTGAACGGAATGTCTTCACACTCGGTTGTCTCTGCCCTGCCATGCGGGAAAAGCGTGAAGCTGAATAAATATATATATTATAGCAAAATTATTTGTAACGGAAAGTAAAATAGAGTTTTAACTTACTCGTACAATAAAAGCATAACTACAAATAAATAATTTTCCATGCTTCCCATTTTATTGATTATGACATGATATTGACTTGTGTTTAACATTAAAAAGCTATAAGTACAGTGTACTGAACAGTGTACTGTACAAGGTAAGGTAGAGAGAGGAAGGAGCACGAAAAAGGAAGTTCGGAGCTATTACATTTGGGCGGCAAGTCTGAAGCACTGCTCCGAGCTCGCCTCCCTGCAACTGACCCCTACACCTTCACGTGGATTTGAAGATATTTCTGCTCATTATCTATTGTGATTAGAAAACGATAATTAATCTACTTGAACTATAACCGGTATTTTCTAATAATAAAAGAAAATATGGTAGATATTATGATATTAAAAATACTTGCTTAAACTAGAGATATATATAATTGTAATTTAGTATGAAATATTTTGAAATGAAACAATTTTAACCGGATTAATTGCGTAGACAGTCTACCTGTGACTACGGACTACTGTAAAGTGTTCGAAACGTCAGGTTCTAACATGTATTTTCAAATACCAAAATTATACGCGATTAATCCGGTTAAAATAGTTTCATTTCAAAATGTGTAATTATCGTGAAAATCAAAGAACTTATTAGTATGAAATAGTCAAACATGTGTTCAAGCAAGCGTAGCCCGTTTTAGACCGTACTTCCAATCGGATTACATGTAAATTATTGCAATATTCAAATCTATGTAAATGGAACAATTTAACAAATTTGTTACAACAGCTTAGCTAGAAGGCTGTATGTGACTTATGAAACAGGCATATAATTATGAATATATCTGTTTAATTGACGTATTCCGTAATGCCGGGGCCCGTCAAGACTTAATTCGTCGATATAATTTAAATTTAAGAGATGTAGGTGTTTTCCAATGTTTATTGTCTGAACCTTGTTCTGTGGTAACTAAGATGTATAAATTTAAGTATAAATAGTGTTCTTAGAAGATTAAGGAAATGCTATAATTGTGTGTTTGAAGATTGTTTTAGGGAACGATGGGGTTGACATTTTTGTATTATTACATAAAAAGACCCTAAATAAAAATAGATTAAAAAAAAAAAAAATTGCCGTATTATTGGGCGTTAGGCTATATCTACAAATTAACTAACTCGGAAAATTTAAAATGTTCTTTTAATTTAATCTTATTTTTTATACTAAGCTTAATAACTGCTGTATATTTTTATAAGGTAATTAAAATGAATTTTTTTTTTAAAATAAACATTACTATATTCACGCAGTGTCAAGTATAGTCGGGCGACTAATGGTGAACTTAGTGTCAGACCACTTTATTCTCCACTTGTCGTCCGAAGTCGATATATTTTGTATTGAAAGGCGGAACTGAGCTTCGTTTTATGAGATGCAATTATGGCGGAAATCAATCATAAATATAAAAAATCATCATGAGTCGAATTTGAAACATCAACCATCGCGCTGAATTAGACATGTTTCACTCGCGCCACAACTACTTCAAATGCTTTTCACTTTTTAATATGGTTTTCCATAAAATATTGACTCTTGTGTCCATGCTTAGTTCTTGTGTAGTCATAAGTTGTAAAACGTATCACATATTTGCCTAACTTTCAACAGCTATAGCCATTGTAGTGTCACTCAAGTAGACAGTTAGTTTGTTTGTCATCGCTTCCAGTATGGCTTCTAATCTATTTTTATAGCTCTGTAAATGAATGCTTTCTATTTCCTTGCAAAATGATATATGAACATTGTATAGAATAATTAGTCTTAAACGTCAAATTTAGTAGTTTTGTGCAATACAACAATTAAACATTTTTTTTGTATTATAAATACTAAGAGAAAAGATGAATTTAAAATAAAACATACTATAAAATTATTAATATAGTTCAGTTCCACAGTTATGGCGCTTCGAACGTGCAAGTTGAGCTCTTATCACTTCGCCAATGTCACGTTATATGGAGAATACACGAAGGAGATTGATCGGAAATAAAGAAATAAAATTATACTAATAAACATTATAAGTTGAAAGGAGATCCAGTGATTATTAATATAAACTAATAGACTCGTTGACGCGTTGCCTTAGTAACTTCTATGTCACTTTGGGCAAAAGTCAAACTCGTGTGTTACATTTATTTTATTAATTTAATGTATTTTTTATGTATTATTTTTAAAGAATTTTGGCATCCAACACTCCCTCTCTAAATAAGCTATAACTGCGCTAAGTTTCAAACTCTCAGTCCGCGTTATGTTTTAAAAAAGGGGCATAGGCTAAGTGTGGTGTCGAATTTAGATTCGTAATTCAGATTCGAACGGAGTGAGTTATCCTTATATTCTTCCTACGTAAGTTACAGAAAATGATTACATGATACAATTATATCAGCCCGAAATATCATTGCACAAATACCGTATAAATACGTTTTTTATTAGGCTTTTAGGTATCCATAGAGTAAAAGATAGTAAATATACCGTAAGAGTTATCTGTATAGTCAATGATTGGCTAGCGGTCTCATGTTTACACACACGGCTTAACATCTGTCTCCGAATTGAAAAAGCCCATTCCTTATTTATACTATCCTAAAATAGTATGCGGAAGACAAGGAACGAGGGAATCCTAATATATACGCTGTTTAAGTATTTTGGGCTGACTGGTCTTAAAAGATTTAGTAAATCATTTTTAATTATCTTTTGAAACTATTTTAAATGTTTCGAATTTTATTTTGGTTGTATACTCATACAATATCCGATACAATAGTGAATCTAAATGTGTAATAGAGTATAGTGAAAATTAAAGACTTTATGTAAAAAAGTACATTATACCCTTTTACGGGGTACCCACCTACCCGATTTCGTACTGTGACGGTGTATGTGGGAATTTTAAGCCGGTTTCAGGTTGGCGGCCTACCCACTAAAACACCTATGCGAGTCTCAATGTACCGTGATTTTCTTCTATTACCTCACAAAATCACATACATAAACACTTTGTTAATAATGTATTAGTGGAGTTATAGACATTATCTTATAAGCATTAAGTCAATACCCTACATATTAATATTTTATTTTCATCAAGGTAAGTATTTAAACGTGTTTTTTAAATATTTCAAAATACGTGTCGTTCACATAATGATAAAAACAAATACGTAAAGAAGATAAATATATTGTTTAAGAAAAAGTAATACCGTTATAATGGAACAAACGAAATATATAATGACGTGTCAGTTTAGACGATATTTTCTAGTCAATTTACTACAACTTGTCGTTAACCTGGATGCTCAAGCACTGCTCTGCTTGCCATTGTTGCGTGCTGCATATTGCACAATTTTGCTTAGCATTTGGGGTAAATATAATAATATTTGATTTATTGCTATTAAAAAAAAATAACGTTATATGGACTTTGTCTATTAATAGCGACCAGCTTTGCCCACGTAAACTATAGCTGGTTCGTATTTTCTGCGGCCTTAATGTATATCAGTGAAATTCCTGGAATCACTAAAATAATTAGACGAAATGTGCACGAAATGAGCCTATGTTCATGACAAGACCCTCAGGTATCTCTATACAAAATTTCATCACAATCATTCAGATTTTGGCCGTGATGACGTCACAGACAGACAGATTGCATTTATAATATTATTATTAGTATGGATTTATGGACGCACATTTAAATCTTGTATGTATGCAATACAATACTGAATTCCGCAATAAAAGTTATTGTATATAACTTTACATGATGAAGGCAAAATAAAATGAACAAAAAATTGTTCACGAGTTTTGTTTTCTATGTGTTTTATCAGAGATATTCCTGAGGATATGCGATCAATATGTGTAATTAATATAACTTCTACGTCTTTAACTAGTATAAACGACCATCATCGTGACCAGGAAATCACATGTCACCGTTGTAAACATTCTACAATCATGCTATTAAGCTCTAACAGCTGTGATGGTTGCCTTTTTAATGTTACTTTGTTTGGATTGGTTAAGGTTACTACTAGAATTTTCTCACTATTATTTTTTTATTAATATCAAGTTTTCTAATTGCTTTAGTCATTGCGGAATGTCACATTTTTGCCTTATTCAATAGACTCTGTCTGCTGAATCCTTCCTATTACGTTAATATTCGAATCAATTTTTATATTATGTGTTAGGTGTTTAATTCTTATACATATGAAATAAAGAGACCTTCGTGACGCAGTGGGATAGCGTCTGACTGCAAACGCAATTGGTTGTTGATTTGATTTCTACTCAGTCATCATTTAGTTATTTTAATTTCTCCGCTCTGATGAACAAGACAAAGCGCCCGTTGAGTTCGGAAGGAAAGTGGAGAATGGAGTGTCATAATACTAAGTTATCTCTGCCTACCCGGCTATATGGGAAAAGGAGTGAAGCGGGAAGTGTGTAATAGCTAATAGGTAATTGTTAGTTAGAAAATAATGTGATAGAGTGCCTGTTCCAGGGTCGATTCACATCAGATATAAGTCATTATTATTAAAATTGTTACAAACGTATCATCTTGCACAATGGAAAGAAATATGTTTTTATTATTAGCAATCAATATTATTTTTAAATAGGCCATTGTCCATCGGCATTCCCAGAAAGACTTGCCCCGTTTCGAATTCAATGGACTCAATGACCGTAGTCGATTCGTGACTTTGGTATTATTTTCCAATTTTTCTCGGTCCCACGCTTAAATCGCTCTTATAAGTCGAGTTCATTATATTAACATATAAACAGTCGTGTCGGCACGTTCTATGGTCAACTCAGATAACTTGATAATGCGGAAATACTGGGATCTTATTGGGATTAATTAGTTTTAAATTGTTATTTTTTTGTTATATTCTTAAATTACATTATTTGTTAGAAGCTGGAAAAAATGTCATCATAATTAAATGACATGTAATAAAATTTATCACTTGTTAGTTAATTGTTTAGTATTGTGGTGCATTGTGGCGCAATGGCACGTCGCATGCGATTGATTGTGTGTTCGATCCCTACTCGTTACTGTTCCCTACTCGTTACTGTTCCCTACCCGTTAAATGATTATATTTAAAATTATTTTCATTTTTCCGCTCTAGTATTTGTAAAGCAAAACGCGACGTTAAGCTCTGCCACTCAACACACAAAAGTAGGTTCTTTCTGTAAAAAACATGAAGCTGCCAATATTTCATAACTATATTTTTTACTAGAGGTATGCTTAGTACGTAGCATATACCCTCGCTTGTCCTACGGTCACATAGCGCTCACCATACTTGCTTCAATTAGGTTAGATGGTTTCACGCTTAATGCATTTAACGCGTACTGCAACCTACCAAGTACGGCTCGTAACTCGTAACCTTAGAAAGTATACGTTATCATTTATATGGTTGTAGCTTTTTTTTATTTTACTTATTATTTATTTTTAGTAAATTTAATTTACAATGTGAACACTGATAGGTTGAATGGAGACGGAATACACAAAATGTTATTTGTTGATAGTATGTGAAAATCTTAATAAGCTATTAGCTATTTATATACTTCCCGCTTCACTCTTTTTCCCATATAGCCGGGTAGGCAGAGATAATTTTGTATTATGACACTCGATTCTCCACTTTCGGTCCGAACTCAACGGGCGCTTTGTATTGTTCATCAGAGCGGATAAATTAAAATAATTAAATTATTTTCATTCCACCGAGTGGGAATCGAACCCACAACCAATCGTTAAGACTCAGACGCTGTCCCACTGCGCCACGATGAAGTCAACTCGTATTACAAACTGTTTTATTTTAGCTGTCATTATTATTAAGTTTGTAATAGTTTTAACCGTGACGTCGTCTTCGAGGAGTAGTTAATATATGTCCAATAGTGCTTTTTGTTGACTGGCGGAACTCAACGACGCACTTTGCCATGCCAGTGTGGGGAAATGAAAATAATGTTGATGTTATCATTCCTCCGTGTACTAAACGAGATAATAAAACACTCGTAAAGCCACGCTAGCCATTACGATTTACGATTATATATAAAATATCGGTCTTCTTTTGAGATGTTTCTATGTAGGTGTAAAATAGTCATACCAAACGCACGATGCTAATTTTTATACTCGTACTAAAATAGATTAGTAAAAAATAAATATATGACATGATAAGAAATGGCTTTTGTAGAGACTTAAATAAGATCCCGGTGGATTCAAAGTAATACCAATAGCATTTTGTAATAGCAGCAATTATTACAAAATCTTGGTCACGCGTTTGGAGGTTATTTACCCCATTTTAATATTACGAGGTAGCACGACTTTAGAAGACTATGATGAGGATTTTAAATCATTTTCATTGTGTCCAGATTCGTATTTGTATAGGTTAAAAAAAGTTTAATTTTTAAGTCTTAGTAACAGTTTGAAAATACAAAATATAGTTGTAAGTTTTCACTTCTGCCGGCAGTTCTCATGATTGCCTCTGATTTTTTATAAAGTAATACGTCTAAAATATCATGTTCGATACTATAACAATTAATCTTACCAAAGATTTATTAGTTATAGTATATTTTTAAATTGGAAAATTACTTTTACACTTTTCTTTTATTTATTTAGATTCAACGTTTGTATGAGAAGTACCATTTCATATATAAAATATATTATGTCGTTAATATATTCAAGAATCTATAATTGTCTGACATTGAAAAAACCTTGCAGACCTTTTGGGTCGCCTAATTTAATTAAGGCTATAAATTCAAATCGTGTTGATTTCCACATGTTACTTCGATACCAATACAGATAGCGAATAATATGTTAATATATTTATCCGCTTCTATTGACATAAATTTTCGTTCCCTTTTATTTATTTCGCATCGATTGATAAAAAATACAGAGTAAGTGTTGTAGCCTTTTATAGGTTGGGTACAGTAAAAGCCAAAATCTTGGTAAAAATATTGTTTTCTAAAAACCCTTGCCTAAATTTGACAATAGTAATTGATAATTTACCAATCATTTTTTTTATTTTAACATAGGCATACATTGGCGGCTAATTTACGGAACATATATCCATCCAGCACATAAGAAACTTTTACAGCTATGCGCTTTTTCCCATATAGCGACCCGAGCGTCGAGACACTCAAATCACCATGTTTCCCCCTAGTCAAATAATTACACTGATATTCTTTTATATATATATAAACATTGTAATGAGTGTTAAGTTCAAAAAGTATTAATACAAAAATTGTTCTCCGTGAAAATTTGTTTGACTGAGTATTTAAGAATGTGAAAGGTTTTTACTCTTATTCAATAGACTTGTTGTGTCTAGGAAACCTTTGCGTTTTAAGTTTTTTGGCCTGTTAGAAAACATTACTAACAATGGACTACGAAGCAGGTGTTCGATAGTGATTGATCGAGAGTTCAGATGGATTGCTATCGTTTTAGCTATTGATTGGTGAAAGTGAATCGATAATATTTCAGTGACATTCGATTACGGTTTTTATATAAATATACTGACGTATTACATTAAATGTCATAATTGTACGCTTTGATTCATTCGGATTGATTTATGATGCATAGAAGTTTTTTGTGTTTGTGTATTCGATATTCGTGTAAGCAAATTGCATATGTATCCTTTTTTATATATAACAAGGGCCACTAAACTACGTTGGTGTTAGATATATTTTTATTAATTATTATAGTTGTTAGAGATAGAGTTGATATTAGGAGTCTGTACTGAAGCCAGCAATATTTTTTTATGAATTTGAATGACTTCTCTGAACAAACAAACAAAAAACCTTATCCTAAAAAGCTACATATTTAATAAGTTCTCTAAATTAATTTAATATTAAATATTCACTTAGTGTACTTTTAATTAAATGCCTATATAATTCGGTTGCATAAGGCGAATATTATTTCATGCAGGCGATTTCTTACGTTGTATATGGAAGCCTCAAATTCCATTAACAACACTTCAGCGACTTCTCAATGGTAATGAACATTTCTCGGGGTTACAACAAGCGATCGACTAGTTAGAAGTCATCTGTTATCATGTATGTCAAGGATCGAGGAGAGACGACGTTATGTAATGTAGTTTGAATATAAATTATACTGTAGGTATGTCTAACGAATTATATCCCGCAAGTTTGTTTGAGTGAAGTCTAAAATGTAAACTCTACACTCCCAAACAAACGCCCTGTTTCGGCTGTGCGTAGTCTTTCTGTCTCAGTCTCAGTAAGTTCTAAGTTGTCGCCCGGGATTTCGTTCACGTGGACTTAATAAATTTTATTTTCATTTTAAATTTTCTTAGTTTTGACTGTAAAACGATTATGTGCGTAGGAGTTGGGAATTTTTCTCTTAGTGACCGCCGCCTACACTACACTCGCATACGAACCGGCATGCAAATTTCAGCTTTTTATGTAAAGTATACATACAGATAAAATTGGATTGTCTGTTTTTAATATTGAAATAACAGTAATATATTTATTATATATATAATAAATAATTTTACAATTTTTGTCTGTCTGTTTGTTTCGGCTAATTTCTGGAACGGCTGGACCGATTTTGACGGGACTTTCACTGCCATATAGCTGATGTAATCGTTTAGTTTTTTTTTTATTATTATTTTATTTCAGAATTCCAAGCGGACAAATTCGAGGGCACGTACATTAAAATATAAAGAAGTACTTGCATTTGTTTCGGAGTAGAGAACACTTAGTGACAGTCCAAGCAAGTACTACATAGATAGATGCTCTCGGCCAATTTAGAACTTATAAACATTGGTAATTCTTATTTGTTAATTTTCAGTTTCAGGTATAGTAAATACTGCAGTACACAATTAAATTATTAATTAATCTAGAAACCCAGCAGAATGAAGTGATATATTTGCATTGCAAAACTATTAAGCCGCATGAATTAAAATGAAGGTGATCTTAGGTGCTTTGTTTTGAATCGGTTTACGATTGTTGTTTTAAGGAATCATTCAACGTTACTTTGCAGAATCAACAAAATGTTATGATAGTAATAACAATAAAATATAAACAATTCCATTGCGTTATGGAGTAATGTGCCTGAATAAGCGATATCGATAGCCTTACCGTAAGGTTTCCAAGTGACGCGGGTTCGAATCCCACTGCGTTAACATTTTTATGCGTTTTCTAGAAATGGTAAAGCATTTCTGTCATGGACTTTCCATTCAAATTTATACATACACGGACATAAAGTCGGTTAATACGAAACAAAAATTTATCATTACTTCTGATAGCTAAACGCAATCTCCCGCGAGAAGAACGAAGAGGAAGAGAAGCTAGTGCCAAGACACTCCGGTGTCGACTTTTCGCTCGAATTCGAGATATTGCAAGTTTAGTGGCGGAGCTCAACACCGATAAGTTCGGCTTAAAATAATTTTAACAAAATCATTCTTCCGAGTGGTAGTTACATCCACAACCAATCGCAATTTGCAAACAGACGCTCTCGATCACTTGGCCACGATGGCCACAACCATTCGGTCCCCAACTGCTCAGTTCATATAGACTGAAGTGTCCGTTATAATTATGTGAAGAGCATTCTATCTTATCATATTGATTTCATAATTTCATGACACATTTCGGATGTTTAGAAGACACCTTAAAGTTTAGAAATATTTGTGTAAAAGCATTCCTGTCGTATTTCCTAATTTGACTATTCCTAATTCGACTATTTTATGTTTTAGATAGTTAATTGAGCAAAACATGTAAATATATTTTAATTTGAATAAACACCAGTTATCAATAATCAAAGAAATAGATGATTTTTTATTCCAACGGTGTTTGGTCGCCGCATGACACAGTTGCAAAGTATGACTATACATGGTGGTAGTGAGTTTGAACCCGCCCGGACAAATATTAATATATTTAAATAATATTTTATCTAGATATAGATCCCATAGAAAAGGACTAAATAGCTGCTTGTTTAAGAAAGGAAAGCTTACGGACAACTTTCTGTACAAGCTGTGAACGAACTATCTACTAAGGAAATGTCTCTTATATTTGACACCGTTGCCTTGTTTAAATTACATAAGTATTATATGTTAATATAAACACGGATTTAGATTTTAATATATACTTTTAAAAAAATCTTACTTTCTTTAATTTTATTGGTACTAACATATAGATTACCCTTTAAAAGGGCCTTGTTCTAAACATAAGTTTACATGTTTATGCTTACTATGTACATATGATACTCTAAATAAATAATATAAAATATATTTAAAATGATATTAGGGCGTTTGTATTACTGTTTGTCATAAAGTGAATGTGTTGTCCAAAGATATATTATTATTATTATTATAAAGCTATCATTTCTGACGTGTCGACATCGAGTTTGTTTGCAACTAAGTAACTGTAACTACATAAAATCCCGTTTTTTTAGATCATCTCGAGAAACCCTTTCTTTTAGTGCTCCGCGATACCCGACGATCCTATATTCCAAATTTAAGCTTTCTACGGCCTTTGTTTGTCAATGAATACTACTCAGTAATGGCACAGTTTTATATATATACTAGCTGTGCCCGCGAAGTTGTCCGCAGGCAATTCTGAAAAATAAGTTATTCCTTATTATTACATCCGCTATCTCAAAGTGAAAGTTCCGTTAAATACAGTCGCTCCAGAGATAAGCCGGAACAAACAGACAAACACTTAATTTTTTTAAAAAGATGTTATTTTAATATTACAAACATACGTGAGAATATTTATTTATAAAAGCATTTGTTATAATAAACAATATTATATAAGAAGTTGCTTCTATTATGGAGAATATGCGATTTAATTTATTTACTTACGCGCCTCTGTAGCTCAATGACCGTGACTCTTATCGTGATAGATGAATCTCGTTTGCCCGTATCTTGATTGAAAGTGACAACTCCTCGTTTCCCAAAACGAGCAAATATCGATATCCCAGATAATTTAACGAGCTCTAAAATTACTTTACATAATATTTTCTGTTGTTATAAATTAAATAGTATATTGTATACAATACCCCTTATATACATTATTCTAAATTCTAATATATTTCTTATAAACTGAATATTTTATTATACATATTTACATTGATACATTTTTAAATTCAATTGTGTTGATAGTATAGCTTTAACAAAGCTTGTTACATGCTATTAAAGCTTTATTTTACTGTCATTTGTAAGTCTACACTAAGGACATTTGAAACGGATTACGTGAAGGACTATTTACTGACGATTATTAAATTTTCCAGGTAATTGTCTGGTTTGCATTCAATCGGTGTCGGAGATCGGTAAGTTAATGATTATTTTCTAACTTCTCTCTGGCACACCGTGGCATAGCTACTTGCACTATCGCCGAGTTGCCGCAAAGCCTCGAACACCTTCAGTCACCTGCCGCGTACTGTGCGAACCGCGCGCCTCCGTACGGATGGACGAAAGTATTTTATATATAACAAAAGTGAGGTGCGAGTGTGTTGTGATCGATTTTTTAATGAGGTCTCGATTTTTATATTAGGATTTTTTTTCAATGCACAGGTACTATTATATTATGTGTCTAAAAAAAACTGATTATATAATGTAAACATTTTTTGCTTGAAATTACAAAATAATTATTGGAAAATACTTAAAAATGAAGTTAACCTAGAATTGAATGTCTGATCAAGTTTCGAGTTGGTGACCTTTTTAAGTAAAAGAGGAAAGCGTAGCGTTTAATATTAATAATTGTTTTACGTTGCGTTCGATCTCGAATACGATATGTTTATTTATGCCAATGTAAATTTGTTCTGCGACCATTATTAATCTCAATCATAAATACAACAGTACGGCTTTGAAGTTATTTATATTATAATTATTACTTTCTTTGCTTTATTTACTTAAATTATACAATTTTATTTTTATTTAATCGTTTTAAAATCGAATAAGGTCGAACGAAGGTAATTATAAATTATTATAATTTTTTTGGAAAATATAGTGTGATTGCGGGTATGTTAGTTTTCTTATTAAATGGCTTACAAAGAATCGAAGTACCAACGTCCAGAGAGCTTTGGAAGTTGCGGCTCGCTTGTATTTTACTTCAATTAAATATGAGTATTATGTACGTGTAAAAGTATTTTTTATATTCAAAGTGTTTGATGATCGTTCAAAGAAGGTTTTGTAATGGTAGGTGACTTATTATTTAGTTTCTTTATTTGCACGTGTATATTTGTATGAAGAACATATAATAAGATAACTTTCCTACATAGTAGTCTTGTTAGCGTTGGTAGACTTCCTATATTTATCATTAACTTATCGGAAAAAAATATTTATTCGCTAATTTAGACGATTAACAAATTACACTACACGTTGCATGAAACGGGGCATATTATAATTTTCATATGCACGTTACTTCCTTAATTATTGCAGTGCTAATGCTGTACTAGTGTTGTAAAAGTTTGTTATCAAAATATATTAATAACTTTTATTTTGTTTGTATATTATTTATATATAATATATCTTAATAATAAAAATAATTAACTATGTTGGATTTTTAATCAAAATACAATTTGAAGGTAGATAAAAATTTACAGTGAAAAAAAAGTTGTTCGAGAGTAAATTTCTATTTACTAAAACTAAGCATCTTCAGGTTCTTTTAGACTATCCTGCAATTTTCGTTTCGTTTCGTTTATTTCAATTACATTATTTTATTCCTTAAAAGTAAGAAAGAGTATTTTAATTCGTTATTTTTTCATAGTTAACGTTGGTGTTTTTTTTTTGATAAATAGGCCTACCATGACCTGAATATCCCGTAGCACTAATATATCATATACAATGTTCTTCTTAAAATATTCCATTCACTTATTTGTAGTTCTTGCGCCATTACAGCTATGAGACGCAATATGGCAATTTTATTCTTCATTTGCACGTCAGTTCCTACATTACAACGTTTGTCACAGCCTACATGTACTGTACAGTGACGTGAAAATTGCGGCGTTCGATTGCCTCTGTGATAAAATTTATACATTATTGCACATTAAATAACTCATTTCTGATGTTATATTATGAAATAATATATTGTTATTTAGCATAATAAAAACTCTTTGGAAAAAGGTTTTTTTTTAAAACTTAGCTTCACACTTTTTCCCGTATAGCAGGGTTGTCAGAGAGAACCTAGTGTCAATACACCTCTCCACTTTCCGCCTGAATTGAGAGACATTGCGTATTCAGTGGCGGACCTCAATGCCGCGTATTCTCTTTTTAACCAGAGCGGAGAAATGAAAATACTTGATTATGATAAACCATACCATCAACCCTGATAACTGTGAAATTTAATTGTGATTACAGTCAGGCACTGTACTACTACGCCACTATGTGCTTTAAGCCTTTATATGCTTAGTTGAAATTAAAGTCAAAATTTCTGTAAAATACTAATGGAATCATTTAGAAATTGAGTTGAGTCGAGTTGATAATTGAAGAAAACTGAAAAATCTAATATTAGTATTTTCGTAAATCAACTAATTACTATAGTAAGTATAGTGGCAAATATTTTTATTAAGGTCATATTTTATAAGTATTTTTAGTTACAAAAACGAATGGTGCAATTTTTGATCTGGTGTAATTGGTGTTAGACACAAGAAAATTGTTCATACCGCGAGAAATTTTTGTTTCTTCATCCTGCTATTGTACTGTTTTGCAATAAATATTACAATTACCAAACCACTGCATTTGAATATCAATGTTTTTTATTATGTACTTCTTGTAGGGACTTGGATATCTTGTCTTGTACTTTTAAATTTAATTTATATAACGATGAAAGCCTTTCAAAATATGTGTGTGAAAAAATATTAATTGGGTAAAAAGCGTGAGATGGGATTATAGGGAGTGTTGCATCACTGTTCTTTTGTATGTAAATTATATTTTTATTAAGCTATTAAAAGAAAGTTTTAATATTTTTATAAACATAGAATTATGTAACTTTATAGATAGTTTAAAGCAATTTGCTTACACTTATAGATGAAAAAAAAAGTGAAGTTACATCAAAATTACACAAACGCCAAAAATTATGTAAACACTCATGCAGGTTTTTTTAATAAACACAATAGTATTTTTTCGTGAAAGCGATCTTCTAATAATTATTTATTTGACTGCCATGAAATGGCGTATCGTAAAATTCTATTCTTTATCTACACCTATTGTTGACTTTGAGCCTTACGCGTATAGATTTACAGGTGTATGTATGACTGTGATATAATAAGACCGCTCTCGTTTTCAATGGAATGTAAACACGTTGAAAGTTAAAATCATAGGCGCCACGATTTACATCGATAGTGTATTTAAATAACGGACAGTTTAGTTTTAAATGAAGACACTACACGTTTATTTCTATACCTATTGTTATTTGAATTCATAGTTTTAATACTTACCATAAAGAATCAAAATTTATCTTAATTTTTATTCTTGTATATTGCGCTTTCCAATATATTGACCCTATAACCTATAATAAATTAGATAGTCACTCGCAACTTCGCCTATATAGCTTCAACAATGCACTTTCCATGCATTAATCTGTTTATTACATATAAATTAATAATAATTTATAAGTAATCTATCTCCCTGATATTTTATAATCCATAATGTATGAGTTGACGTCGGCTTCATCATAGAAAACAGGCCCGGACGAAAGTGGTTTAGTGTACACTATGACGTGTGTACCAGGCTTTTCACTTGACCTCGGACCTTTCATCAATATTCATCAAATATTTTGATGCCTTATCAAAACGAACGTAAAAAAAGACATATTTAGAAAACGTATAAAAATTTGAACGCCATGCGGCAAGCCGCAAGCCTAGCGGTCTTGAACGGTTTTCAAGAGGCGCGGGTTCAAATCCCGCTGCGTTCAAATTTTTATACGTTTTCTAAATATGTCTTTTTCAATTTCCTTAGTGTGGGAATAAGACTTTAAAAAATGTTAACAAAAAACGAACGTAGTTACTAAACGGTTACAGTTGTGGCCTTTTGCGTGTAGATTGTTCTAGAGACGCAGTATTTTCGATATTGTGGTTTGACTTTTTTATACGGTTATCAGTTAGTTGATTTATTTTTAAATATAATTTTGTATGATAATTATAATTTTAAACATATGCATATATGGCTTGACCAAGAAACGTAATCTAAATAGAAATTATTTTAAAATATATATTTTAAACTTTAGAAAATGGCGTGGCGCAATGGGACAGCGTCTGACTATAAACGCGAGTAGTTGTAGGTTCGATTCCCACTCTAAGGAATGATTATATTTAAAAATATTTTCATTTCTCCTCTTTGAATTCTGCCACTCAACACACAGTGTCTCGATTTCGGCTGGAATTTGACAGAACGGAGTGTCTTCATAAAACGTCCAGCTTTATGCTTTTACCACAAGTTTAAACAAGTTTTGAATTATGAAAGATGTGTCATTATTAGTTTTATAGTTTTTTTTATTAATTTTAATAATATGGCTAAATACTTTTGCTTACTAGATTGTTATAACAGACTAGTCTATAGATGTTGTTTTCAATTTCGAATCGTAAATGAACAGGTGTGGCTAACTTTTAGCGAATATTTATGGCAAACAAAACGACATATCAAACAATTAAACGTGAGATTTCACCAACGCTGTTTAGAAAATATGCAAAAATGTATGACATTTATTTGGTTTTTTTTTACACACTTAAATTTAAAATATTAATCTTACGTTTGTCTTTGTAGAGTTTTGAGTGACCTATTCATTTTTAACATTTTTTAAAGTGTGTTATTCACACTTAAGAAATTGAAAAACATTTTTAGAAAACGTATAAAAATGTGAACGCATCGGGATTTGAACCCGTGCCTCTGAGAAACGGACTCTTCTTGGACGGTTAAATTTTTTGTACGTTTTGCTATAAATAATTTTGACCGATTAATTTTTTTTTCGACACATTCTAAAGTTCATGTCTAACGTTCACTTATAAGTTAGTTTGACAGTTTAAAATGTAAGCTATTCAAAGAAATATTCTGAGGTAATTCATTGATTATTCTTTATATTTAAAAGAAATATCTACAGTTTTAGTATATTGAAATTTCGAACAGTTTATCACACGTTTAAGATTTTTGAGACTTGTTGTCAAATTGACCTTACTAAGTGCCTACATATAAGTATGATACTAATTCAAAAGTCAATAAATTGACCAACAACCGTCTGTTGAAACATAATTACGGTGATAAAACAATTTAAATTAACAATTAGAAGTCAATGCCGGTCATTAACATGTAGTCCACGCTCGTGCCTCGACGCCAACATTCCAAGAAATGTTGTAATGTCATTAAAAGCTTAATTATACCATTTTATAATATTCGTGTCAATACTATCACTATTGAAGTAGTTATTTGCCATATATTGCCATAATTGATGGGCTTCAAAAAAAATTTCACTTTATACATGTTTGTTATGAATTTTAGATAGATAATATGGTAGGTTGTTAAAATAATTAAAATGGAGTTTTAATTTATAATCTGTGTTTGGCTTATCACAGATTATTATTATGAATTGTAACTCATTATTAATATGACTGCATGGTTTTTAAAGTTGACTGATTGATCAATTTTGAGTCTGTAATACTTGTATGTGCTGTAATACAATGTTATTTTCGTTTCAACATTTTTTTCAATTCAATGTATAAATATAAAATTACATCGTTATCTTTGTTAAATATTGCATTAACATTATTGTAATATATGAGAAACATTTTAGACTCAAGTATAGATAAAACCTATAA
This sequence comes from Podotricha telesiphe, assembly GCA_038994665.1. NCBI lineage: Eukaryota > Metazoa > Arthropoda > Insecta > Lepidoptera > Nymphalidae > Podotricha > Podotricha telesiphe. Next base: position 167,423 of record JAOYRR010000130.1, on the reverse strand, counting down.
TTAAATTTTTAAATATAGAAAAAAACTTCTAAGAGAAGCTCGAAACTTAAGTATTTCAGTTCCTTCAATTACTAGCTTAACGTGTCAATAAGTAATAAATGTTTGCATTATACTGACTATAAAAATTTTGTTACCTCTAAAAAGACAAAACAGATCAAAAGAAAAATGGAAACATCAAAGTTTTTACAATGAAATGACTTATGATGATAAAGTTAGACAATTTTCTGTCCTGTGACCGGTACGTGTCTGTGTAATTAATAAGAAATAGTCGACGACGCCAATATGTGCAGCAAGGACCAGATAAATCATATTCTAGGAAAAATCAATGTGGTGAGCTTTTTTTTAATTTTTTTATATATAATTGATTTCAAATTAACAAGGAATAATGGGAAAAATGCAGGTGATATTCTTAATATAAAACCATGCGCATATGATTTTATTGTATAGGAATAACATTAAGAGTTGAGTATACATATTTGTTGGTTAATACATATAAAATCTTGTTAATATAAGTAACAACGCAAATTATAAGTAAAAAAGTATTTTTTTTATTTACATTCTTGAAGGGTTGTTCTCACGCTTAGGATATGAAAACAGCGGTCCACGGCGCTTTGAGCGCTTTCCTAGAGACGCAAGTTCGAATTCCACTACGTTAAAATTTTTATACGATTTCTAAAAATCATTTTCAAATACAAATTTCCTTTACACATACTCGTGTTCTGTAACTAAGTGACTGACAGGCAACTCTTCTGTAACTGAGTGTGACAGACGTTCGGCATTTAAAACCGGCGTTAACTAGTGGTTTTCTGCCACTGCGTTTCGTATAAGGTAATGCAGAGCTCTGGCGCCCAACCCTTCCGAGAATATTACAGCAGTACTGAAAGAGAGACTACATCAGGACAAAAAGTTATCAGGCGAGCTCTGTTTTCTTTAGATATCCACAAGTTGAGTGGGTCTGATGGCATCTCTCCTTTAGTGCTCCGAACATGTGCTCCTGAGTTGACACCGGTGCTAACGCAATTTCGACACTGTTAAGTATTCGGCGTTGTCCCTGATTCGTGGTAGACCGCTCTGATCCATCTGATCCCGGAGAAAGACGATGGCTCCGATCCATCTCTCCCTGCTCTCCAAAGTACTATTACTTTAAGAGCATAATAAGCAGCCAGCTCCTGGTTCATTTGGAGAATCACCAGTTGATGACTCCCGCCAATAAAGCTTCCGCCATGGTAGCTCAACTGGTGATTTTCTAGTTCACCTAACTCACCGCTGGGCTGCTGCTATTGAAAGTAAGGGAGATGCAAGTGTTTTCTCCAGCCACGCCACCTTGGAATGACGTACCAGCGGCAGTGCTTCCAGGTCGATACGACGTAGGTACCATTAAAAAGCGCATGTATTTCCACTTAAAGGCCAGCAACACCCGTGTTGCACCGGGGTCGTGGGTGGCGGTGTTTACTTATCATTAGCTGACCCGAACGCTCGTTTGCCTTGTCTATAGTATAAATGAAAAAAGAAAGACAATGCACAGCCACCGCTGGTGGACATAGGAAGACAAATTTGGCATATCCCTTAAGGAATACTCCTTAAGGAATATGCCAAAATTCGATGTTTTTGTCTCTGTGACATCCTATACAGGATAGCACAGAGACAAAAACATCCTGATATTCGTACGGGGACGGGATTTGATTCGTTTTTTGTAATTGTAAAACAAGAGTCATAAAGTCACATGGAAATTGTGAACTGAACTGTTTCTTATAATTAATATAAAAAATATTCTATATTACAATTAATTGTATATTTAGGGAATAAAAGAAATACCGTTACTTTTTGTGTACAAATTGATTTAGAGTAAGTGATATACTCGTATATATTGATACATTATTGTCTATCTACTGTTGTCGGTTATGAGTCATATAATTAAGAAGTTATTGAAAACCTGTTATTTATTGGTTTTTGCTTCATTCCATGTAAATGCAGTTTAAAGTGAAATATTTTTGTAAATCATAAAGACCTTTTCCAAATATCAAGTAGGTATTAACAGATATACTCGTACATGCAATTTATGACATTTTGTTGAAAAATTTTGCGACTCCAATCACGTAGAGTCATAAAATCATTTATACAGCTTCATGTGTTTTCCCGCATAGTGAAAGAAAGCCTCCTGCCTCCGGGTTAAGATACTGCGCTATAAATTAAGACATGTCGAGTGACGGAACTCAACGGGAAGCTATGTCTTCTAAATAAAATAAAATAATTACTTCAAATGGGTATTGAACCCACAATCTTCACGATTGCAGTGATACGCTGACCCACTGTGCCACAATCGCCTCTCAGAGCCATATAATTCTACGTTGGCCTTTTAAAGTCATATAAAGGCAAGAATTTGGGCAAGTGGTGCCTTCTTGTAAAATACAGCTATCGTAAAGATTCACATACAAATTATCTTTATTTCATCATGACGTTTGACTTTCAAAATTTCTTCTGCAATGACATTCTTGTAACCTTCATCAGTTAAAGATTTGAATCAACAGCAAAAACAACTTTTACTTTATTTTCTTATATCTTATTAAGAAAGGTCATTAGCGTGTGGTTTGATGGACCCGTTTCACTCGGGGTCATCTCCTGCCGTTATAGTATTAAGATTGTCTTACTATCTATTATTAATCTCAGCTCGCTTTCTATGAGTCATTTCTTTATATTGTCTTCTTTATTCACACTTTTACTATATAGCAGTTTAGGCAGAGACAACCTAGTGTCAATACAATTGATTCTTCACTTTCCGGCTGAATTCGAGGCATTGAGTGTAGAGTGGCGTGGGTCGTCTTACTAGACCGGAGAAATGAACATAATTTTTTGTATAATCATTTCTCTGAGTAGGGATCAAACCCGCAACCAATCGTATTTACTAGCGCTGTCGCCGAACTGCGTTCCGTGGATAAGTCATTTTGCATAAATAATATATGAATTAATTATACAATTAATAATTAATATATTATTGGTATTCAAAATGAAATAACTAGTTTATGACATTTTTATTTTTCTTATGTCTAATTACTTCGTATCATTTTTTAAATATATTACAAAAAATAAATTCAGTTCATTGTACACAAAAACTTACACTGAAGTATCTCCGGAACAGTAGATAATAGATAACGAGATAACTTTGTTTGACGGTCACATGATAATCATTATTTTATCGCCTGTTTTATTTGAACATTCCTATGTAGAAACTGCATCTTGTATCCTGTATAACGAGAAAGAACATTTTTCTATGTATTAAAAATACAATATAAAAATAAATAGCATAACAACAAAAATGTGATATATTATTTGAGATATATCATCATTTTTTTTTTTTGCAACTACACTTTTCCCGTATGTCATACACTATTGTCTAAAGTGACAAACACTTAAAACTACACGTATTTGAGGTGTCAAAGAGTATAGTAGCCCACGATTAAGTGATAAATTATAGTATAGTATAAATGATAAATTAAGTGTATGTATTTACATAGATTTTCAAAGAGTTTCCTATTATAATACATATCATATATATTGCAACATTACTCTGTTATTCTTTTATATATTTTGTTGACAACTCTAGAATGTTTACCCACCGTTCACCGTCACGACTGACCTTTGTGATTTTTCTTATTTTGTATTCATTTTTATAACGTTTTATTGCTTAATATTATTATATAGCATGAACGATGATTAATTAAATATTTATAGGCCCATTTTATGTATTACGTGTGGTAATATTACAATTGCATGTATTATGTGGGTATATTAACATTTAAACTATTTTATTAGCTTCGTTACACGCTTCTTAATATAAAAGTTGCTTCAGATTTAATAGTTTTTTTTATGTATTGAAAATTAGGAAAGAAGAGCAATTAATTTATTATTTGTATTAGAAGGCCGTTGGCCATACGTAACGCGTTGCCTTAGCAACTTGTATGGAAATCACTATATATAAAACTACATTTTAAACACATACTATTGTTTGTAATATTTATTTTATAAATTAAATGTATTTCTAAAATTTATATTAATATAAAAAATTGGCAATAGCAAATCTTCTTCCATAAACTCGTATACACTTAATAACTATGGTACATTCATATACATCTTGGTTCGCATAATTTACGTAAAATGGGGTGCAAGATGATTTTCCCTGTGGCAAGTTGAAATAAGTTACAATTATATGAAATAGAAAAAAAAAATTATCCTTCAATAGTGCATAAATGGTTCATTCTGCATAGTATTGTTTTAGGGTTGGTAGCATTGCAACTGCTAAGTATATTATTATGTCCGCAATGATAAGTTACCTGTATATTATAATATAGATTTAGATATTTTTTCCTTAATGAGTAGTAGTAGTAAGAAAAATCGAATTTATATGGATTATTTTATACTGTATAAATTCTGCGATGAATGATGCATAGAAATCGTTGGCGGTAGTTTCATATAATAGTTAAATCAACTGACAGACGAATGTCTACCTGTGACCACGGACTACTGTAAAGTGTTCGAAACGTCAGGTTTCAAAAATGTATTTTCGATTACCAATAATATACGAGATTAATCTAGTTTAAAATAGTCTCATTTCTAAATGAGTAATAATCGCGAAAATCAAAGATCTTATTATTTATGACAAGGAAAATTAAAATGTAATTAAATTAAATCTAAATTATTGAATTTTTTAAGGAAAGCAGACCCTACAATCAAATGGGACTAATAATGTATAGGGGAGAGAGAGAGAAAGATACGAAAAGTATAAGGTGCATTTTAGTTATTTCAAAAATGTAGACAAAGCCTAAGCTAGATAAGGTTTAGTTTTTAATGTTTTATACTTTTGGTGTCTTATATGGCAGCCCTGTGAAACACTCACGCATTCTTAATGGTCGCCTATCTTTATACTCGCTCCACTTGTTCGGGCTTCCGCATGCTTTGTAACTTGTCACCAACGCTGTTTATTTGAATAATGGCCAGTGTTCGTCTGGCTTCTATAAGACTATAAGCCATTCAGACATTCAGGTTGTATTAGGTCCATTTCAATATGTAGAATTTCAATATGTTTTATTGATGAGATCGAAGAATATGATGTTTTGCTGTTTGATTTATATATCAAATTAGCTGTGCTGCGACTTCGTCTAACATAAAATTGGCCTAAGTTAGTCCTTATTCCGTCACCTATCTGTTAATGAAAGTCCCGTCAAAATCAGTCCAGCCTTTTAGAGGTTAGCCGGACCAAACAGACAAACGAAAATTGTAAAAAATGATATTTTGGCACCGTATATTAGGGTAATTCTACGAACAATCTTTGGCCGAAATCTACGAATTATCTTGCCAAAACGATTGTTCGTAGAATAATCTTTGGGTAGCAGAAATTTGTAAAAATCTCTCTACAGACATCCTAACAACAAATATAAGTTGTAATAAGCGTATAAGACTTTCGACGTAGATGGATGTAGAACGCATGGCTTAGCGGTCAGAGCGCTTGAACGGTTTTCATGAGGTGCGGGTTCAAATTACGCTGTGTTCAAGTTTTTATTCGTTTTCTAAATATGTCTTTTTCAATTTCCTAAATGTGCGATTAACACTTTAAAAAATGTAAAAAAATATAATAGTTGTTTGAAAAAGGTTTTTCAACTCTGAATTGAATTCATTCTTTTACGCCCAATATGCAGATTTTTATTCATTTGACATTTTCTATTTCCAACTCACTGTTTTCATCCTCTCAAAAGGATAAATTTGAAAGTGAAAGAATGTGATGAAATTTAAATGAATGAAACTTCTCGAACGAATTTAATGATTATAAAGTTGAGGTTATCATTGAAAACCTGTATAATAATAATAAATATTTTTCATGTAATATTTACTTAATAGCTAAATTGTTTTATAGTATTTGGTACTAAATTATATGACAATCGCATCGTTTCTATATAGGTATAATTTGTCTTGACGTTGAAGGTGTTTATATTATTTATTAAGGTGTCAAAGGCCACAATCATATCATCAATCTATTACATCTGTCGTTCTACAATAGTCCTTAAAACTAACTTTGATTTATGATAGAATTAAGCTGGAATGCAATTGTATTAGAAACATTATGACATCATAATATTATGTAAATGTTGTGTCATTTTTATTAGCGTTATACGTAAAAATACTATTTATAGATGTATCATTAACGATTATTTAAATTATTAAAATGTTTAATGCAATCGGTGTAAATGTTTTGAATGTTTTGGATTTAAAAGTAACTGTATGAAACAGCAGACTCGGTGACTTGTGACATACGCATTGCCTTGGTAACGTGTATGTCACTTTATACAAAAATATATGGGAATGACGTGGTAGCGTGTGAAATATTGATATTGCGAATCTAATGTATTTGTAATTATGAAATATATTGCCTTTTTTTCTTCATCTTTATAAAAAAGGGCTTCAAAGCTTTTACTGCTTTCGAATTAATATGAAAATTATAATCATCAAAATTCAATTAGTTTCAACAACGTCAAGCATTTCATACTGTAATTTATCTATAGATTTTATACATACGTATATATATATACATATACAATACGAGTACACTTGCTTATCATTCTGTCAGCTGCTTACTGTAATTTTCAAGAGATATCTTGCTTTGTGTCTTTCTTTACATATAGGGTAGACTTGTGGCACCACGGTATCGCTCCTATAGGCGTATTCTTCTTATTTGGCTATTGTAACAAAATTTATTGTTTTTGTATGGTTCTTCTTTGTGTAACTTGCATAGAAATAATGATTTTTTTATTGTTCCATTATATTCATTGATGCATAATTACAACAAATATATCTTCTGCTATTTAAATTACACTTTGATTAAAAAATTGATTACTAACCTAAGCTAAATATGTTCTTCTTAAGCAAAAATATTATTTTATAGAATACAGCATATTTTAAAAACATTTTACTTATGGCTTCTTTATTTTACTCTTATGGGATATTTAAACAGATGCTGGCATTGAGTTTTAAGAACGCATACTTTTACAACGTAAAGTGATATATATTATACCTATGATTGATGTGTTAATTAACGGTCCAGTTAACCAGAGGTTGCAACAACCTTCGTCTGTGAATGTACTGTTTTGGGCATTTCCTACGATAATCAGGGTTATTATGTGCTTTAGAGATGTTATCTCTACTGCATTAATGTGATCTGATGCAATTTAGTTGTTACGATCGTTATATCATATAAAATATATTCTCTATCTAATCAAAATAATTTTCAATTTTTATATAATTATTCTAATTTATAATTATTGTTTCAAAAAGATTTTTTATCTCGAATTTAGATTATCATTCCGTCCACCCCGAGGGAGAGTCCAGAGGGACAAGATTCCCCCATATAAGCAAGAACTGTGTCCTATAAACTTAATTTCAAATGGTAATAGTATGTATTTGTGGCTTGTTTTTGTATTATGTATATATTTTTCTACTTCACGCTTTTTCATTTAAAAATGTATTATGTATGTATGTATGAGGATCTCGATATTATATTTCTAGCTCAGACCGTATTAAAACCTATCTAGTTCTAAAGCCAACGATTACAGTAATTAAGTAAGATTAGAAAGAGTCATGAGAAACATAGTAACAAAAGTGAGTACGGATCGCGTAATTGTCGTAATCATTACGACTACAGAGATTAATTGCGGTGATACGTCTGATATTCTCCTCAGCTTCGCGCATATTTCCCGCATAGCAGTGTAACCTAGTGTCGAAACACTCTGTTCTACACTTTCTCTATGTATTTGACGCTCGCTTGTAATGGATTTGTATTGAAGAAATCACACGTCTCGACAAATGATTGTTGAAAGTGAACCGTCAAGTTTTATATACTCAGTGGAATATAGAAATTATACTGGTATGTCTCATGTCCATATTGATTGCTTTTTAGTGCAGGACGTTAGGTTTTATTGTATCCGTTGTGATATTTTTGTTTGTGTAACTTGTTTATTTTTATCCGGTACCTTTTTCTTGGCTTTTCCTAATTACATACATTGCTATGTTGGTAAATAAAGTAAACGCTTCTATTCGTTTAATAAAAGATGTAGTTTTTTTAAATCATTACCAAACCACCATTCGGAAAACATCGTGGCGCAGTGCTTTGTGACGCAATTGTTTGTGGGTTCGATCCCCACTCAGAGGAATTATTATAATTAAATTGTTTTAATTTCCTCGCACTGGTACATGGCAAAACGTGATGTTGAGGTCATCCACTCTACACGCAATGTTTCGTTGTAGGGCGGCAAGTAGAGAACGGAGTTCTCTCTGACTGACCTGACCCTGCTATGCGGAAAAAAAACGTGAAGCTGAGAAAACAATCTAACAGCCAATACAGTCTGATATTTTCGAAATGGATTCGTGTAAGATGTGATTTTCTGATTTCTTAAGGATCTTATGCCTTCCTAAAGTATTGTTATAATGATTGGTTGAAAGCGGTGAGTTTTGTTTACATGTACAACTTTATCTACTTCTTTTAAAATTTTATTTATACCTAATATATACCGTAAACTACTGTATTTTTGTGTCAAACAAAGCTTAGGCCTATAGCACTTTTGAATTCTTGTTTCCGTACGTGATCGAAAGTAAAATGTAGAAATGTATAAGGAAAAAGTTTACAGGTATTATTGTCGAAGACTTGTTACTACATTTTGGTTTTGACTCCAAGAATTTCGTACATCAGTATGTATTTAGACTAAGCTACAACGAGAAATTTGAGTTACTTACTAATTGATTAATAACTATTTATATTATTATTGAGTTAATAAGATTAAGTCTTAAATAAGAGAAATAAGAAAATGATTTGTTAATCTTGTATTTGGAAAACTTCAACTCGAACTCTTGGTAGCCGTCCAAGAAACAGCGCGGGTTCGAGTCCCGCTACGTTCAATACCTTATTAGATTTCTGAAATTCTAAAATAAAATGTAAAAATAAGTTGTAATGAATTAAAACCAAATATATATATATATATATATATATATCACAGTACTTTATAATACGGTTTTAAATATGTTTAAATATCATAATTAATAGATTACATTTTAACATTTACTAAATCTCATAATACAAATCAAAGGTACCTGTTACTACTACTATTACTCCTATATAATATTATTTACTTCGAACATTCACAAATGAATTTTAAATTGTCCACTGCTTTGTATAAAGTAGGTCACTTTAAGTAAACTAGGCAAATATCGATTGTAGGGGTATTAAATAATTAAAATTCAACATTTCAGTTCAATGAACACGTACAATACTGTTATTTAGTTTAACTTTAACCTGAAACAAAGGTTTACAGTATTTTTGTTATTTCTGTTTTTACGCGACTTGCACGTTTTCTGTAGTTTCTAGTAGTTCTGATTAAGCTTAAAATCTGCATCCACTTTCTGCAAATTTAAAAGAAATAGAGCGCTAAGTAGATGAAAGCTACCTATGTGGTTTATTTGCAGACTTGGGAAACAGTAAAATTATAATTGTATGAATTATTATAACACCTCGTGTTTAAGCTATGAAAATATTATGTTATCGTTGTGTGCAAATTTTTAAGAAAATCTGACGGCATTTGTGTGGTGGAAATAGGGTCGTCAGATTCTCCTAAATAATTTGCCAAAGCGTGTAACAAAAAAAAAACCTATACCATCTCTTATGTATTTGTATGCTTATAACAAGTGACATAAATTTAAAGACGTTTATATCATTATTTCGTCCACAATAATCATAACTATACAAAACTTATCATTGTTTAGAGACGTAATTGTTGTAGTGTTTCACAAATCTCACAAAATTATTTTTGTCTTACATAAAAGAGCGTGTGAAGTGTTTTTCATGTCTTTTAATTTGTAACCGTTTGCTTGAAACTGAATATTATTATTATCATCAGATTTTTCATTAAATACGATATAATTAATTTAATAAAATGGAATAAAACCTTACTTCGCTTTAAATATAGCTCAATGTATGTTATGGTAATAGTTGTGAGTTGAAATACTGCTTAGGAGAAAACATTCATACATATACCAAGGAAGAACTGCGATTATTTACTAACCAACATTAATGTACATTTACAGACACAAAATATTTGAATGTAATTTCATTAAAATCCCGCTGCGTTCAAATTTTTATACGTTTTCTAAAAATGTATTTCTCAATTTCCTGTGTGTGAATAATACTTTAAAAAGTTTAAAAATAATACACACTTGTTTAGAGATTTTGCTTGTACATGTGAAACTAAATTGTAAGGCGTTTACAATAAATAGCTCATTTTGACATAAAACAATATAAATAAAATATACATTGAGTATATCGCTAGGCATACAATAGTTCGAAATTACATACTTTCAGAATACAAACAATAAACAACGAATGAACTATAAAACAAATGTAGTCGAGCCCTGTACCTGACATTATCAGGTGTTAAATCTTGATAAATATTTTACTTTATTCGTACTTCAATTGACATAAGTTTTTTTTGACATGGGCCCCCATGATAAAGGTTGATAATTAATTACTTTTCAACTGATATAACAGAGTCTGGAATATGTTTGCGTAAGAATGGCGGTACTCAACACTACGCTTTGTTTTCCAAAAGCTGCAGAAATGACAATCATTTAATATAATCATTCCCCCAAGTGGGAATCGAAGCCACAACCATCACGCTTACAGTCTTACGCTGTTCCACTGCGATACAATGGCCTCTATTTATCATTATTATTTTTCTATGATAGAAGTATATAATCAATTTTTTTGGTAATTTATTCCACATTTTATATATATTATAAGCTTGACCTACTCTCAAATATTCCTACGTTTAAAATACGCAAATGAAGGTTCTTATTCTACTAGCTTAACTTTAATATTCCACTCGCATTTACTAGTAGGTCGTTACAACTACTGTGCAGCATTAATAGTGCCAAAGTAAAGTTATCGTGGGTTATTTGTATATGTTATAAATTAATGTGGGTTATAAATTAATTATTATAATAAAAATGTTGGATATATTCTATTTATTTAAGAATTTTATATTTTGACAACTTATTTTATACATTTATATGACGTCTTGAAATATACGGTCATAATAATTTCATTATAAAAATTTAAAAATTATAGTTCACCGTTCAACCATGTCTTACAGTTGGAAACATCTGAACTGCATCATCTGTACGTAGTTTTATTTTTGATTTTTAAATAGTAGTACCGACTACGTATACCTATATCCACTGGGAAAATAAGTGGAGAGAAAATAGAACGGGCCTGTTAGCGGACATGTAATAATGTCAATTAGTTGAATAATAGGGGTCGCTGAGTTATGTAACTTTCATTCGTAACAATTGATTGAATCGACGTAGGTACGTTTTGTTCGTTTATTTTGTTTTATTTTATATCCAATTATCTAATTATAAATACTAATTAGTTAGTAGGTTGTTATGTACTTTTACTACAAATTGCCCTTACTTTATTATTAAGTTTTAAGAGGACGTCGGTGCTTCAGTGTCTATTTTTAAATGCAATGGTTTTACGTTCGATCTACGGCTCGGGGGAATTATAATAAAATTATTTTTAATTCTCGTCTCGTATACGACGGAAAGCGGATAACGGAGTGTCTTGACATTAGGGTAACTCTGACTACCCTTCTACGCGGGATAAAGCGTAAAGTTGAGAAAGAAATCGTATAAAAATATACAACAGTGAAAATAAAGGTAGCTCTATATAGTAAATCTAAAAAAACTACTACGTCGGTCTTAAAAACAATTTTGTCTCACAATGTTGCCGCATGAATAATGCACGCATCCTATTGTTTTACTTTCAATGCGCGGCCTGTTCGTCAATTTATCACTGTTTGCGCGATGAATTCAATAATTTAAAAGCCTAACCGAACCGGATTCGTGGTACACATTTCTCGATCTATTTATTTATTTAGTTTTATATAGGTATTTTATTTTACCTAAATGTTTGCTTATTGAATTATCACTTATTTGCTAATATTACATAAAATATATATTTTCTACGTATGTATTGTTTATCGTCTCGTTTTCTTGATGGTTATTGTTCACTTGAACGTATTAATGGTTTTTAATTTATTTTTTAACGCCTTCACGCTATTTCTGTCATCCGCTGTTCACGTTCTCCACTTTCCGCCCAAAATCGGGACTTGGGAATGATTAGTTCTTAATCTCTATGCGCTTTCTAGATACAAAAAGTGTCATACTTGTAAATCACGAAACAAGCAGCAACGCAATACAACATGTTGAATAGAATTTAATAATTTATAAAAAGACCATTTTAATTTTAAAAGCATATTTAGGTTTACGTTCTGCTTTTTGGACGGTTTCCAAGAGGAGCGAGCGGGTTCGAATTTTGCTGCGTTTATTAAATAAAATTATTTTTTATACGTTTTCTAAATATGTTTTTCAATTTTCGAAGTGTGTCATTAACGCTTTAAAATGTTAAAAACCAATTTTATTTATTGTCAGTTTTTTTGCAATACCTGTATATCTTGTAAAACTATATGATATCTCAATTTTGTCCAATACTACTTAGGTACTTAATACAGTTGCTTTATGTTACATTACAAATAATTGAAATAATTAAAATGCAGACTTTCAAATAAATGTCCTTATTCCAATAATCAATATTCGCGAATGTAATCAATTTTAATCGAAACATTAATGTTATAGGCTGTAATAAATCGACGCATAATTTGTTATCGAGATGCCTTAACTGTAAAATAATTCCAAAAGTAATTACATTTCGGTGTCCAGATGTCAATAGTGTCAAGGGTACATTAGAGAATAATTGTAATAACTACAACATGTAGGTACCTCATCAAGGCGATTGTTTTTGCCGAAGACTTGATTTACTAAGTGGTTTTAATGGGGATGCATGCTCTTTGATTTAATTACGAATAGATGCTTTGATCAAGATTACAATACATACTTGCCTAGTTTTTTTTTTAGTTGCATACTTTTTTTTTTGTATATAGAGGTGGCATGAGGAGAGGTGAGAAAGTAGAGAACGGAATATCTTGACAGAAAAAGCACCTATCGCCTAGAGGTCACGGCACTCCATTCTCCACTTTCTGACCGAATTCGAGATATTGTGTCTCGAGTGGTGGAACTTCACGCCGCTGTTTATCCTGCCAGAGTGGTAAAATAAAAATAATTTAAATATAATCATTCTCATGAGTTAAAATCGAACCCACAATCATCGCGTATTCTGTCAGATTGCTCCACGACCGGCCCATGAATCTACTTTCAAGTGATTTTTCGTGATTAATGCTTGTTTTAATAATATTAGAAAAATATGCAAACATACTTTCACCTTTATTGCTCCTGCTATTGAACTAGTTACTAGCTACTAGACGTGATACTCATTGTGATGACGATCTCATTTGATATCCTATTTTTTTTTATACTCTATAACGATCTAATGGTATTACATTCTGATGACCGTTTTAAACTCATTTGTTAATGAAACGTGAAGGGCGAGAGCTTCCCGCACTTTTTAGCTCTCACTTAATAGGCCAAACAAAAGATATAATTGTATTGTAAATATACATATTTGCCTAGGTACTACATAATAAATACAGATGCAGATATATTTAATTGTAAAATAAATTCGATTTAGTTATTGTTTATTTGTTGTATTATTTTCATTTATTTCCTTAACAGAGTCTAAGTTTAGAAATAGGATATAAAGCGTAAAATATAATTATTATGTACATTGTACACATATTATATACAGACAACAAATCAATTTAAATATTGTATCAAATAAAAAAAATATACAATCCGTTAAATAATCAACTTTTGCTATCTCTATGTTAATTTCTTAATTGTCTTTGTTCCACTCGACCCATACATAGTGTAATGGTTCAATTTCACTTTCACATCAGCTCATCTCCTATGGCTACGTGATGTCCATAGCGATGCCGACCCCCTGACACACTAGCGCACCATCGTTCACGGTCAGAAGAAAGTGCTCACCCATTGTCTGTACGTCGGCGAAATTCGCACTTTCCGCGCTCAATATTCATTTCATTGATTATAAATATTGTATATTATATTGATTGTTGTATAGTTAGGATGGAAATGTTTTATTACAAGAAAAAAATGACAGTTATTGTAGTTTTGATTGATTATCTGTAATTACGTGTCTTATAACGGTACAACAAGTATTGTCAGTAGTGAAGTGTAATCGTACTTTGAAAAAATATTATGCATGATTTCAAATTAGAATCCGCTTTTTCTCTCTGGACTTCATTCTAAAGACCATATCGATGAAGTGGTCGGAAATGTTATAACTTCATTTTTAGTATAATCTATTTTTAACGTTTTTTTAGTGTTAATCACACACTTAGGAAATTATCTCTTGCCAAACTATTGTTCGTAGAATAATCTTTGGGTAGCAGAAATTTGTAAAAATCTCTCTACAGAGATGCTTACAACAAAACTAAGTTGTAATAAGCGTATAAGAATTTCGACGCAGCTGGATGTAGAACGCATGGCTTAGTTTTCAAGAGGTGTGGGCTCGAATCCCGCTGCGTATAAATTTTTATACGCTATCTAAAAATATGTTAGACTATCCAGTTCTGTGTTGCGATGAACAGATGCATTGAGTGTTATATATTATTATGTAATAAATTAGCACTTTTTAAATTAATTTACTTTTATAAATAAGATTCATGGCTATCACTATCGTAGTAGTAAGTCGTAATAGAATCTCAATTGGCTTAAATAGATGAAATGGATAAATCTTTTTAATAGGACTCCTTAATTAGATTGTGTTTCACGCTTGTTAATAACACTTGAAATCAAACGGGGAGTACATTATGCGTGCGGAGAGCGGCGACAGCTGTTTCCTGGCGTTCCATTAAAGTTCACGGTCGGCAGTGTCTAAACGTATACGGAGTAAGTGTGTCCGATTCGATTTGCCATATTTGCAATACTTGCCTTTTGATATGGATATTTTTGAATGCGATGTAGAAATGGCAATTTATTAGGTTGTATGCGAGTTGCAAATGCGTGTATAATTTGATTTACGAACAAACATTACTATTTTTCATAGAAACATATATATTTTTTGTGCAGACCGTATTACATCTATTTCTGTGCAATAAAAAATGTATAGATTTTTTTTTTAGAAAAAATAAACTTTCTTAGTTTGTATGAAAGTCTAATTAGGAGAGTATATAGTATGTATTTTCATAAAATAAGTCGCCGTTCTTGTTGTAATATGACTTTTTAGACAAACGACCTGCCACTAGATTGTCTCTTGTAAGTCGCGATAATAAATAGAAAAGCAATTTAGATAAACAGGTCCACATCTCTTGGAAGGTTCTTAAGATACGCGGGTCTGAATCCCGCCGCTTTAAAGTTTTTATACGTTTTCTAAAAACACTTTTAAAAAATGTTAAAAGTTATTCACGTTATCCACAAGATTTTACATTTCACGTAAACAGTCGTAAGGTGGAAACGTCATCAGCAGTCGCTAATCATCCGTTCCGATCTCCCGCAATAGTTTGCTAAATGTCGAACAAAGTTCAAGCGAACAATACGTTTGATTGTGACGAAATATCTCCGATAGGTATAGTTGAACCATGGTTTTTAAGTCGGAATTGGGTCGGGAATTCTTGAGGTCATATTACTCAATATTATTTATCATTTTGGGAATTTTTGTTGCGATACTATTAATATATTAATATATATTAATGTAACATTCTTAAATAATATATTGTTTAGAACATATAATATGGATTTATGCATTAACATGCCTTCCTATATTACGTTAAAGCGTAGAATTTATGACATATCCAATATGATGATTGCGAATGCCTACCAAATTCGAGCGATGATTAATGATAAAATATTCACTTAATTATCATATTTCGGCACATTTTTAAATTATGTGAAATCATAAAGATTTCCTTAATGTAATTCGCGTTCTGATATTTAAAACAGATTTAAATTAAAATACTTACATAAGTAGCAATATAAGTCAGTGAATAGGCCCATATAACTTGTGTATTTTATAACTTCACGCTTTATATTGAATATCAGCGTAGTCAGATATATATTTCGTTCTGAAATCGATACACTGCACGTTGAGTGGCGGAACACAACGTCGCGCTTTGTTTGACCACAGCCGAGAAATGGAAAAGATTCTTTCTTCGGGTGGGGATCGAACCCACAACCAATCACGCTTAAAGTTAAACGCTGGCCCACTGCGCCACAATGGACTTTGATATTTTTTTTTTTTTTTTTTTTTTTTTTTTTTTTTTTTTTTTTTTTTTTTTTTTTTTTTTTTTTTTTTTTTTTTTTTTTTTTTTTTTTTTTTTTTTTTTTTTTTTTTTTTTTTTTTTTTTTTTTTTTTTTTTTTTTTTTTTTTTTTTTTTTTTTTTTTTTTTTTTTTTTTTTTTTTTTTTTTTTTTTTTTTTTTTTTTTTTTTTTTTTTTTTTTTTTTTTTTTTTTTTTTTTTTTTTTTTTTTTTTTTTTTTTTTTTTTTTTTTTTTTTTTTTTTTTTTTTTTTTTTTTTTTTTTTTTTTTTTTTTTTTTTTTTTTTTTTTTTTTTTTTTTTTTTTTTTTTTTTTTTTTTTTTTTTTTTTTTTTTTTTTTTTTTTTTTTTTTTTTTTTTTTTTTTTTGATATTTTATAGATGTATAATCTTATTGTTTACTCTTTTGTAAGGCTTTCTTTTAGTAAAAACTAATACTATGATCGATTACGTACGTGTAAGAAAGTCAATCTCGATAATTTCCTTTTTTTTGACAGTTGTTATTTGTAGTCAAAATATCCAATTTCTAAAATATGCACAATGAAATGAGAGAAATTGTTTGCGTTGTATTTTTAGTTTCCTGTATGACATGAGTTGCAGTATTTATTTTCATTGGTTCACAATATGTATCTGTTATGTATGTTGTAAATTGTGAGACTTCATAGTAAACCTTAATATTAACCGACTTTAATTGTAAAAGTTTATAGTTCTCTAATTATTAATTTTGGGCTTATCTCGGTAAAACACAGATTTTACTTCTGAAGGACACGGTTTTTTACTTCTAAGAGACACGGTTAACGTTGATTGGGTTAGGTCAGAAACAATTAGGACATTTCAATTTTTTACTTTTAAATATATTTGCTTTTTAAATTCTAATTATTTTGAGTATGAAAGCCACGCAATACTGACATCGAGGAAATTATATGCTTTTAATGTTAAGTATATATTATAAGTAGTCATTCTTTTCTCAACACATTCGCTTCTCTTATACTCGTAGCTAATGAAACAATTTGCATATGCAGGCAAACTCAAATTGTTTACAATTAAAATTTATAGTTTTAATGCAGATTTATATTTACATTACACGTTTCTATTACTAAGTGAACGATGGTATGGATAATAACTTATTTCTTAAGAAAGTATGCTTTTCTATGTGGGATAATCATCATGCAATATAAAATTGATAAAAGCAATAGCGTGTAAAATATATTCTAGAGTTTAGTAAGTCAGTTTTAATAATGTCGTCACATTACTTAACGAATTACTAACCGATTGAAAACAAATATGCTTTCGAGTAGTTCTACTTCTAACTTTACTACTAAAATATGCACTATTTTATTAATATTAAAGTTTTATTTTAGAGCATTGTAGTACACTGCATACTAGATGAAATAAAATTTTATATGTGCGGTACATACACATTGTATGTATATATACAATAATTAGAGAACACACATACATTGTATGTATGTATGTATGTGCAGTACACTACATTTGTATGTTGTAGGTGCCAAATTAATTTTGTTAGAAATTATATTTACACATACATAGGTATGTATAATATCTTCTAGTGCTCCATTTGTAATAGTTTATATATAATATAACACATTAACATATGAAGTAAGTGTTTATAATTTCAATACTCTATAACCACTTTTTATTCGCTTCGCTTTAATCGCTTTATGTTGATCTATTATTTTGTCAAATACATATTTTTTATTTATTCTTTTATTCTTTTTAAAAATGCTATGCATTATAAGTTGTATTATGTGTATTCTATAGTAAATATTAATTATATCTCAATTGATTTTTAACAGTACATCTTACTCACACTTTTTTTATCTACATTCGTGGCGGAAAACCAAACCCGCACTTTGTTTACTAAACTCACCGGAGATCGACCTATATTTTGACTGTTAATATTTGCCAAGTTCAAATCCATAGCTCATTTTTTTATTCAAATAAAAATGAAATAATCGTCTTACAAAGATGATTTTCATTAACAATTTGGACTTTGTTTTAGATTCATTAATTATTGTTTGACTTTATATACATCTTATATATTTTTTTTCTATGAAACTTTTTTTTAATACTGGTATACATTTTTTATATAAAACTTTTATAAGTTTTCCTTATTTCCTTCTCTACTTTGCTGGTCAAGAACCTCATCATTGGTGGTTTTACGCACCTTGTCTTGGGTCTACCTACTGATCCTGGACTGGGGAAGTCAAGGTAGCGCCAAATACTCGTCAGGTGGCCCTCAGCCCTCAGGTCAGATACTGTTACACCATCAATGCCTACTCTTCTCCTGCATCATGTCAATGATGTCGCGTACACCAAAACTTCGTTGCCGACTTTAATTTATCTAATAGTGACTTTTTCAAAATATTGCTTCTGCTTAGTGTAGTATAACCTTGAAAATTTATTTCAGAAAACGTATAAAAATTTAAACGCAGCAGGATTCAAACAGGGTTGGAATCCAGCTGTATCCAAATTTTATATATTTTTTTCAATTTCCTAAGTGGGTGATTAACACTTTCAAATGTTAAAAATAATATAACCTTGTCTGCAGCATATTGATATGTTGTAAATTTATAAATTCTTGTCACTATTCACATACCATTTAGTAAAACGATTTCAATTTACATGAAATATCTATATTTGGGGTTAAGAGCTACTCAGCAGTAAATGTCAATACTAATGAATTAGTGTCGTGGATTAAGTGACATCGTAGCTGTTTCAGTGTAATCTTGGTTACGAAGAATTATGTGTAAATTAACATGTTTTAATTGCTTTCGTCCTTCCGCAACAGTTTGGGGTCGAGTTAAAAGAAATTGATCCCGTGTTTTTTTCTAATCCCGAGACTTCGGGATTGGTTATTCACGATCTTTGGATAACGGGATAAACTCGGTACTATAGACTGGCAACGTAAACACCAGTGATTATTATATGAATTAACTGCTTAAGTTATTTTCTATGACAAAATAGCTCTGAGTATGCTTAAAATAATTATTCTTTATCACATAAACGTATTATTCAACAAATAAAACATCTACTTTTTATTTAAAAATAAACAACAGCTTCTGTTTAAATTTTACGCAATTGTTTTAAACCTAGGTTCTGTCTGCCTACCATGTTATATATGGGAGTAGCGTAAAGCAAACTCTAATTACGAGTATTCTCCTCGGACAAGGTAAATCTCGGGATTTACCTTTTCCGAGAGAATACTTTAAATTATGTATGCCCTAGATTTAGGATCGAATGTATTGAAATAAATTTTAATATGTTTTTCCACCATCTGGTAAGAAATAATATCCAAAGGAGCTAAAAGTAGAGATATAAGCTATAACTAGATTGTGTGTAAATGTGCGATATAAGAATATAATATTTATATAAAAAATACATTACAATATATTGTATTGTAATGTAATACGAAAGTGCTTGCCCCTATCGTATGTGAAGATGATTCAAGGATTGCGATAAATAAAACATTGACTTTTATGGTTGTTATTTTTATTTCGGTAACTGATACCATATTTTATACCTTATCAGGGTCTCCCATCTTGGTCGCGCGGTCTGGAGGCGGCGGAAGCGGCGCGCGCGCGCCTCGTGCGCTGGGCGTGCGGCGACGCGCCCGACACTGAGCCGCCGCGCAAGAAAATGCCCCACGCGTTGCGCCGCAGGTGGCCTATGTGCCCCTGTTTACAAGTAAGTTTCAATTATTCTTCCAAATTACTATTGTATTAAATAGGTCATTGCACCACCATTTCATCTGTAGATTCATAATTTAATCAATGAATTGTAATACGTAAAGAATTTTGAAAGTATTTTGATTTTGTGAAAATCCCGGATGACTATTTTATATTTCAACACCTAAAAACTACTAAATTCATATTTTTTTGTTAATTTTAGAATCTGCATCTAAGTTTTAAAATAAAATCCATAATGATAAATCCATAATGTAAAATCTAAGTTTTTAATATATTTGACGCTTTGGAATGCTTGACATCACTATCGCCTTGTTTTATATCGGCTTTAATCTTATTTTAATGCACCATTTTGCCATTTGTTGTGGCATTTGAGTATATTTCTTAAACGCTTAGTCCATACTAATAAGATATTTAAATGATTGTTGCAAAATCTACTTCGGAGTAACTGTGTTACAAACAACAATAAACGCACAGATAAGATTGCACAGTATAGTTATTGTCTGTCTTAATATTTTACTTTTTTAACATTGCATGTATCAGTCACTATAGTAGTATTAGTTATAGTTATTTTTTTCTTTTTATCTGAGCTTCACGCTTATTTCATCATCATACATAGGCAGAGATCTTAGTGTCAAGGCACTCCGTACTCCACTTTCCGCCCGAATGCGAATCATTGTGGAAGACTAAAAATAATTTAGATATGTTCTCCTGAGCGAGATTACAACCCACAGTCAGACGGTGCTACACTGCACCACAATAGCTTACTGTTTTTTAAATGGCAAAATTCATACTATCACGAGAAAACTGGTTGTTAGTTCCAATTTCAAATAGCTTCCAAAGTTTATATATTCAAGTACATATAGAAACCATTGTATACCACTATATAAATTAAAAAAATATAAAAAATTTACTCTTACAATTAATATATATGCAGGAAATACTTTAAGATAAAAAGATATTGCATCACAAACTATAATTAGAGCATAAACAAATGGAAAATACTAGCAGCGGGCAAATTGTACTCCACTACAGTCATAATAGTTATGATGTTCACGATTTGCACATCCCTTAAGTAATAGACGGAGAACCGAGCTCATTACTTCTCATTTATAGTATAATAAACAAGTGGTGATTTGTTTATTGTCTTCAGCTTCCTTATAAATTAGTTTATACTGCCTTTTGTTGGTTTACAAAGATATTTTCTCACGTTAATAAATTAAATTTTTATGTAGGTACATACTGTATGTCATGGACATTGGAATCGACGACCTGTTGTTATTTAAATTCAAATAGAAACAGAGTTAAATGCTCTATCAGAATTTTGTTAGTAAATGAGGGATGTATAAATTTATATATAGTTTTGTTACTTTTGAACATTTATTAAAACACTACAGGCATTTGTCCGTATCATTTGGAATAAATTACAATTTTATTTCTTAACAATTTCAGTACTTAAAAGTAAGGCTTATAAAATACATAGAGTTAAACTTAAAACTTAAATATTAAATGTTTATAAAAAAGTTGGTAAATTACATAAATTATTATAATATATTTATCAGTTTGGTTAATACTAACGATTCATCAACAATAACAGTTTGGTTAATTCTAAATCTATTACATATTTCTTATTATTATAATTAACATATATCTTATTTAAGGATAGGAAAGGAATGTGTGATATAAAATAGTTGTATCTAAACATTTTCAGTCAGTCAAGTCAATCAGTTAAGTCAGAGTTTATGTCAATTTTTAAAAAATGAAAAGATATTCTGATAACATAAAAGAATACAATGTAAAATATAATATTATACTAATCTAACTTTATTATAAATGTATGTTGCCATCGCGCCGTGCACTGTTGCGGAACGTATTATATGTCCCAGAGATCACGTAACTCTATACCGGATATCGGGTTCCTTTGGGTCGCAGGTTCGATACATGTGCTACTTTCACCACAACGCTACTTCATACGGCCTAGCTCTAGCTAATAGGTAATAGATAGTGTTAGAATTTTATATTATTGTGAACTTACATGTTCGAAGATTAATTAGAAGGTCTTTTGATAAGTTAATCTGTATACCTTAAACAGTTTACTTATAGTCGTAATAATTCATTTTATAATCAAGGTCGTGTGATAAAAACAACAATCGAGTTATATACGATAAAAGAAAATATAAGTTTAATGTGTTATAAAATAATAATATAACATCTTAAATTACATCTATTGTGGCATTGTGACCATCGTGGCGCTGCGGGACATGGCTTGGTTGGTTGTGTCCTGGGGATTCGATTCCCATTCAGGGGAATGATAATTATTAAATTACTTTCATTTCGCCGTTCTGACGGAAACTGGAGAACAGAGTGTCTTGATACTAGGTTGTCTCTGCCGAACCTACTGTGCGGAAAAAAGCGTGAAACTGAAAGAAATCTTATATTCATTCAGTAACTAGACGCACAGTAACTCTCATATTAAACATAAATACATATAGGAATGCACATTATACGATTTTTTTTTTTTTTATATATATATATATATATATATATATGTACAATAATTGACGTTTTATAATTATTTGGCTTTTGATGTTGCCATTACTATAAATAATTGTCACTATTATGTTGCCATATACTTATAATATATATTGTAGTATTTAACGAGGGATTATGAACGGTGCGCATGATTGTTAGTGATCGTGGTCGCAATTACATTTACACGATTGTATCGCGTGTTGTGCTTAAGATGCTATAATTTGGATCAATGATCTACTGAACATGTAGCATGTGTTAGACATTCACTATAAAAATCAGTTTCAAATAGGTATTTTATGTAGTTTTTTTATTCAAAATGGATAAATGCACAGATAAACGCGGCGCAGTAGAACGGCGCGTCTGATCGTGTTTACGATGGTAATGGGTTCGATTCCCACTCGGTTACTCGATTAGTTAGTAGTCGCAATTAGTTGTGGTTTTGATTTCCAATCCGTATAATTATTATTTATGTAAAAAAAATATTGCCTGAATTTATGCCCTATATCCTTTTTCTTCTTCCAAAGTGTGTTATATAGAAATATGCAATAATTTTTAATAGTTTTTCTTGAATGAATTATAACATTTAGACAGTTCATTGTTTAGTGTATATTAGAATTAGTCTGAGCCTAGCTCGATTGATCAATATATTTTATAAATAAAATGTTCATTCATTGTATAACAAAGGCAACCAGGTCTGGGCTACTAGAATTAAATAATATTTTTTGTTGCGGCTTAACTTTTTTACCCGCGAACAGAACCTAGTGTAAATATATACCCACATCCGAAAACCTACAGGGTGTAGAAATCTGAAATTTACACCTTGGGCAGCACTATGAGAGAGTATAGAGAAATTTCTAAGGGAGCGGAAAAAAACGGGATATTACAGTAGGTATATTCTGAATAGAAGCTTATAATGCGACATTGTCGAGGTTTATCTAATGATCAGTCGAAATAAACAAGCTTTATCGAACAAGCTGTTAGTATTGGAAAGCCTGCGGTAATGTTGGTCAAGAATATATTTATGTATTGAGATAACTGAGTGATGGCCCGTTGCATGTGTATGCGTCGTTTTTATAATCGGCTTTGTTTATTGTTGTACGGGTACTTTATTCTTTTTTACCTTAGCGTTTATTGATTATTGTGATATTAAATTATTATTTATTTTTAATCTGTGTTTAAAGTGTTTTTGTGGTTTTATTATTATTTAAATTGCTATTCATCAATTTAAGATATAAATATAGGTATATAATATAGGTATAAATATAATATATGTATAAATATAATATAGCTATATAATATAGGTATAAAAAAATATAGGTATATAAAATATAGGTATATAGAAATTTCGTATTTTCCAAAAAAAATATTTTCTAAGCTGTAAAACTGTGAAAATTTCAACGTTATGTGGCCAGAGCGCTTATACATATGTATAGTATACAAATTCACAAGAAATGTTTTCTAAAATAAGTTTAGTTAAATGGAGTACTTGAAAAGAACCTAACCTAACTAAAGTAGTAGTAGTAACCATAGGTATATGTCTGCTGCTAAATACCCATGACCTCCACCTCATGTAGTAACGAGAGTTGATCTTCGTTAATTTTAATTAAGAACAATAATACTACTCGGTCGATGTCACGGTAAGCAAGATTGTAATTTAATTGCCAAAAAAAAAATACTTACTGTAGAGACCCATCGTGGCACAGTGATAGTCTCTGTTAATGCTGGTTGTAGCTTCTATCACTAATTGGTTAAGTGATTATATTTAAACTATTTTCATTTCTCTGCATTGGTAAGAGCAAAACGCGGTGTTTAGTTACGCCATAAATGAATTGAGTTACTATTATAATTTAAAAATAAATGAAATTATTACTATAGATAAACTCTAAAATGCAATAACATTATTGGACATGTTTGCATATATATTCACAAGTTACTCTACATTCTACGCCTTTGTATTTACGATTACAGCGTATAAATAGTTTGACGAGTATTACGGTGTTTTATTGGGTCACCTATGGCTTGTGGTATTTTACATATTGACGTAAGTAAGCATAGCGGATTACTAAGGTATATTCGAGAATTTACACTGCATACATTCATATATGTATGATATGGTCAATATTATAGGAGGATTTCCTTTTTTAATATAAACATTTGTTGATCTAGTTGAGTATGAAAAAGACAGTTCTTTTAGATAATTTAAATTATAACTGTTCTGAATGACAGTTGATGGAAGACATTCTACATAATGCATTGATTATGCATATTTTATTATAAATAGACAAATGGTAAAATGTGATATTTTTATCAGATAATTCTGATTATTGACTTCGGTTCTAACTAAACCCACGCGAAGGAAGCCGTGGGCTGAAACCAGTTTTAATTAAATCCTACGTATTCATAACAGTTTTCAAAGCCACTGTCAGAATATAACAATAGCTACCATTAACGTCAATAGGCAATCTGCCTAAATTTAATATTGTGCATTTTTTACTTGTATTCGAGATCAAAACATGAATGGTATTTCACTTGACCTTTATCGAATCAATGGATGTTCTTTGCTCGTAAAACTTTCAATTTCGAAATTCAATTCAGTAAGTAATATTGAATAATTGAAGCCACCTTGACGCTGTCGAGTCATATAAGAACGATTTTACAGAATTACTGTAATTCCAAATCCCTTTTGGATATAAAATGTGTTGCGTTGAGCTTCGCCTCTTATCACACAAAGATAACTTAAATAGATGGTAAAGGGATGTATTCCGGTTTTCTTTTGTTATCTTGTATTTGGCTATCTAAGCTAGCTAACTTAGCCTTTACTTACAGCTCATTTATGTATCTAAAAACGTATAAATATAATTAACGGGATTCACATTATTTAGCAAATTATTTTATTTAAGATATAAGATAACTAATTATTTTTAAATTCTGATTCCTTCAAGCATGTAGCTTCAAGCTTATATTGTACTTAAATGACTCACAAAACTTATCAGACATGTCTGTCACGACATTCCAAAGTTTCAATATGCCTACAATTAATGATCATTTAATTGTTAATCGAATTAGAGCGAGACAATACGTATGGATGGAGGTACTAATTACTTACAAACGGACGCCCGGCCTGATTGAGACACGTTATTGTAGGGAGACGGATATGTAGCGTATGCAGCGGTTTTGGGCTGCCCTATATAATAAATGCATATTAAAAGTGCAGCTTTTTTTTGGTATTTATGTGAATAAAAATATGTGTATAGCAACAAACTGCCCAAAGTGAATGTTATTTAAAACTTCTCATTAACGTAACCTTGGAGTTACAATTTTAAAATTAGCAAGTGTTGGGATTTGTAGGTCGTTGAGATGTTTTCGAGGAAAAGGAAAACCAAACATAACTCATCCTTAAAGGTGCGATGCTCTATTAAGCTAAATGTAAGTAAAATATAACTATGTAGATATTTCTTAGTATGTATATATTTCTTAGAAGTCTTTATAAAGTGTTCTTAATTAGAGTTTAAGTAGTTATTCTGTTGATAACTTAATTTTTACTGTGTTATTGTCCTTCATAATTAATAAACATGTATTTTGAACTTTTAATTAATTGTAGTGTAATTTATATATGTACGTTTGTACAGCTTGTGATTGTATTTTACATTAATTTTATAATTTAAAAATGAGAGTCTTAAAATAATGAAAATCAATCGACAGTGGTCGGTATATGTATAATAGTGCCTTAAACACTAGGTTATCTATGCCTAATACGCAATGTACATCAATATAAAACAGAAAGAAAACAGAAAAAAATCTATGATATAGATTTTTTTTATAAACCGTTTTAAGGGTTAATTTTGATTTCGAGCACTATAAAAAAAGATGTGTGCGCAACAATTTTACTTCTTGTGATTTTAGGATGTAACGTTCTTAATAAATAAATAAATATATAAAAAAACGGTTTCTTAATAAAAATTAATCTAAAATCTAATATATAGCTAGTGTTGATTATAAACAAACTAACATAAACGTTGATTTGTGTCTGTTTATCTTAAGTGTCCCGTAGCAGGCCGTGGGTACAAATTCAAACTACCGATAAGCATTATGTATACAAATTTAGATTTACGCTTTTCCCACATAGCAGGCAGTGGTAAAATTTGTTGTCACCAGAATGGAGACACAATTTGAGACACGAGCCTCAATTGCCTTAACTAGGGGTATTTAAGAAAAAAAACATATCGATATTTTTTTCGATATTATACATCGTAATGTTGTATCGATGCTATACAATATATCGTACAAATATATTGATATTTTCGATATATCGTAAGAACTTTACCTACAACCTACAATTTTAAATGGGATTCATGTTAATGGATGGATGGGATTAATAATAGTAAAAACACCAACTACATACATACACAGGTGACAGAATTTATTTTTTACTACAGTAATGCTAACCTAACGGAAAGTAGTATCTCGGGTCTTTGCGTTTCGTTCGTATAGTGAAAGCTAGTTTTTCAATAATATAGCATTGAACAATTTATTTTTGCTTAAGCTGTCAACCGTAAATATTTAAAAGGGTAAATTGAGCAAAGAAAAGGAATTGAATGTACCTTTAATTTTTCATGAATCATGATATATAATAATACAAATAATATATATCGATATATCAAATATAATATATTGATAGGTTTATCGATAATATGTAATTGAAGCGATATATCTAGAGCATATATCAGTAGTTCTAAAATACCTATATATATTGTGCACCGCTTAGCCTCAACTTTATATAGTAATAAAAACAAATAATTATAAATTTTATCTCAGCCTAAAAAACATGAATATAAAATATTTTTAAAGTTATTTATTTGTTATATTTATATAGACAAATTTAGTAGCGCTAAGTTCATATAAATTACAATGAACATTTTTTCTTTTTAAATGATCTATAATAGTAGTCGTAAATTTTTACGAATGCAGAAATGAAAGCGTTCAGTTTTAAATAAACTTATAATATTCTCGTACGGAACAACCTCGGTGAAGTCATCGACGTATATAGTGAAGACGATTCTTATAATATCTTAAAGATCAGGGTTGACGAGATCAACATTTGTAAATGTTTAAATTAATTTAAAAAATATATATAATTACCGCAATTTAAATTATTTTACGACAATTATTAAATTATGTTTAAATAGGACGAATAGTCAAGAAATCTAGGTAATCTAGATCGTTCACTTTAATATTGTTAGTATTGAAGCCGTAGCAATTATGTAGTTAAATATAAGAAATAGCACATTAGTTTATTCAATGGCTAAGAAAATGAAATATGCAGTAACAAATATATATATATGTATATATATATATATCGACGGTATTCGACTCCGTTATGATTATATTTTCATTTCTCCGCTCTGGTACCTTAAAAAGCGCGGCGTTTAGCTCCGCCACTCCATACGATGTGATTCGTCTTCAGGTGAAAAGTGGAGAACGCGGAGTGTCATGACACTAGCTTCGATAACCCTGTTATGCGGGAAAAAGCGTGAAGCTGATTTTTTTATTTTATTTGTGTGTGTCTCTTTTTTTCAGCTTCACGTTATATTCTACAGAAATAACCTACATGACACTCCGTTCTCCACTTTCCGCCCGATTATTGGATCTTGTGTTCTAATTAATTAATTTACCGTACATTCTTTTGTGTGTTCTCTATTAACGTGACATTGGCGAAGTAATTTGGGTTCAACAGACACGCTGGAAACACTATAACTTAAGAACTGTACTGAACTTGTTAATTTCTAAAAATGTTTTTAATTTACATATTGCTTACTAACCCATATATGTGACGATTAAACTCCTTCGTTTCGTAAGAGATTGCAATAAGTCGACCGCGGTCTATGCAGTATTTGTAGTTTTTTATAAAAACAAATATATATCTGTTTTCTTTGTTTTGTGTCCATTAAATATATTCATTACTTATTTAACATTTTTTTTATGTTATTCGCACACTTAGAAAATTGAAAAAGACATATTTAGAAAACGATAAAAACGAAACATAGGGTTCAATGTCCACTGGAATAAATTTAACATCTTTTTCAATAATTTATTATGTTAAATTTATTCCAGTGGACATTGATTGAACCCTATATTTTTTGGTTAACTTTACTTACTAGCTAAGGTTAACGACCGCTATTTATATATAGTTAATTATAACTAATAATCCACGAATTAAACATTTTCATTATTTAAATAAGCATCCTATAGACTTTATGTCAGAGAAAGCTGTTTTTCTCCAACAGTTGCAGCTGTTATTTTATGATTAACTTTTAAATACACTATATCTTTGAATTATCACAATACTACAATATTATTTTCGCTATATAAATATTTGATAATGAAATCTTACAATATTCCATTGTTACTTATTCAAATACGTCTGGAGCTGTTATTGTTCGATGCTTCGTAATTATGTTTACGTATAAAGCGATTCAATCAAATTGTTTATATGAACTTTATTACTTTTAGTTAATGCATTCTTTTACTATTGAAATTATCTGAATATTAAAGCAATTTGATTTAGAGTTAACTTGTAGCGCGGCAGAAATAGATGTGAGAACGAATTTTCTAATAAATCTAATAAATCTCGATCTGCCTAGAACCATGTATCACCAGTGCACTTCTAGCGTGTTCGACGTAGGCCACATGAGTAGAACAGATTTTAGACAGGCGGCTGCGATTCGATGCTGTATAATAATAATTCCAACTATACTGAGCTGTGTAACATGGCACCCAGATATTTATACTTAATGAGTAGTTTAAAATTTTATTATATTCTTTATAGTACAATTTTTGTATTTTGTATTGAAGAATTTTATCTTCTCGTTCGTATTTCGTTTATGTAATTTTCCATAGACGTCAAGTGCATCTTATCTTCAAAAGAAACATTGTTGGTATATATAATAAATTTATTGTGCAAATAAGTATGAGCGACGTGTCCCTTGGGAACTTTGTATAGTATTTAGTTCTGATGAAATGACAATTTTGTATTTATTTTTATCAGTGTATTTTATTTATCAAAATGTTTCTATGAACTTATTTTTACTTTTAATAAAGAGCTTTGCTTATGCAATATTCAATTACTATAAATGTACTTAATTATAATATATTTTATATTCAAATATTTTGTATGTTTAACGTATGTTATGTACGTTGCACATGTATTTTGTAAATATTACGTGTATTTTATAAATATTAAAACATCTAATACATATACATTTTTATGTACTTTTTACTTCTAATCTCTTAATAAAACATTTATATTTATACCGTTCCTTATAAAAATGGCTAAAGTGAACTTAATTGTATATATAATGTAAAACATGAGTAGACTAGTATTTCGTCCACTTTATTCAGTAGCAACCCTACAACATTGAATGATTTCACGAGACATTCACATTACGGCAGGAGAGATGCGTCAGGCGCCACCCTGATTCAATAGCATGACTCATGCGTGCGATTCTCAGCTTACCCTCATGCTGCATTGTTTACATAAGTGGAAATTATTTTTAAAACAAAACACATATTTGTTGAAGAGATTTGTTTGTCAATGTGATGTATTTAGATCATAATGCAATAATATTCTCCGTTTTCAATCGATCGATCCTTACCATATTTTTTTTTTTAAGTCTTATTCACACTTAAAAGCACTAGAACGGTTTTCAAGAGGCGCAGTTTGACATACTGCTGCTCTACGCTAAATTACCATATTGTTTTTAAACTTTTACCAATCACAATAAAACATCGCTAGCTTGTCACGATAACATTAAATATGTCTACAAAATATTAAGTTAATAACATTGACTGCTGTCCTTAAAAGGTACGTTCTGTACAGTCAACGAGGAAGCTTATGATGCATATGGAAAAAGTTATGATGTACAACTGATTAAAACGCTACTCGCGCATTGAATGCCAGTATTGTTTAATTATTCTTTCGAATGTTTCATGTTTTTTTTGTTTGAGCACTTTGTCATGTTTTAATTAATTTACATTTTAAGTTTGTTTTGATGAGAAATTAATCACGTATATCACCTACTTTTTTTATGGTTTCACGCTTTTTCCCGCATGGCAGGGTAGTTACATGGAATCTAGTCTCAATACTCTACATTTCCCATTTTGAGTGACGACGACGTTGAGTCAACGCCTCAATTTGGCTTAACATAGCGATCAAAATAACCATTATTTTATATTTTTAACATTACAAAGTGTTAATCACACACTTAGGTATTATATATATTGAAAAACATATTTTTAGAAAGCTGTCCTCGGACGGTTTACAAGAGGCGCGGGTTGGAATCCCGAAAAATATGTTTTTCAACCATTATATAATCGTTTCCCACAGATGACATTGAATCCATTGCGCTTACAGTTAGACATCATGACTCCGCCGCGCGCCACGATTCCATATTATGTACTAATTAATTCAAACGCCAACTAAAAAAATCTATCTGATAAATATTACCGGAAATTCAAATATTGAAAGTGTAAGCCGAATATAGTTACGTTACGTTAGGTTTTATTTAATAACATTTCATGCATCTTTTTTATTCATTTTGTTTATAAACTTGAATAGAAATTCTAAGAAAATGTTACATAAATTTCGCTCGTGGCTTGAAAAAGCGATTTTAAATTTAAATTATGGAGCAACTTCGTAACTCACAGTTTTATTTTCGAGACGACAATGTTTATTTTTCACTTGTTACATTACCTTACTAAATAGTAACCGTAATATTAGTTTCAGAAGGTAAATGGAAAATTATTCATAAAGGTTCCTACAAAACTATTTTATATTTTAGAATAAGTTTGTTATATTATAAAAGCGAGATTATTTTGTTTCGTAAGTAGTCTTAAATATGATAAAGAAAATACAAAATATAAAAAGTTATTGATTTTAAAAATAAGACAAGTATCTAATTATTCTTCGTTATTAGTTTCACGTTTTGTTCCTGTTGACCTAGAGTCAAGACATTTCGTTCTCCATTTTCGAGAAAAAAATATTTAAATATAATCATTTCTTCAAGTGGGAATCGAACCCACCACCATCCGCGTTTACAGTCAGACGCGGTGTCACTGCGCGGCGATAGCTACTTTTTCATATAATAATAGTAACTGACATAAATTAACTTTTGTTTCAGAATGATGAGCCACCCGAGATCACATACTGTGTCGTGGGTGGTGAAGGCGGCCTCGCGCTACAAGCAGTCACCCCTACGCACCCCATGCCACCGCAAGATGAACTAGACGCGAAGTTTGCTGAGCTTGTGGTAAGCACAAGTTTACTTGTTTATATAGATAGGCTAACGTGAACTTTTTTATAAATGCTATATGCTTTAATTCATTTTAAATTTTATAATATACCTATGTTATGCTCTTGGCATATAAATATACGGTTATGATATTACTAGGACATTCGATCCAGGTTGTTTTTCGATGCCAATAATATATTTAGAAATATTCTCAAAGAATAGCAATGCAAAATGGACATATATATATATATATATATATATATATATATATATATTAATAATCTGCTATTAAATCCATTCTGATGGTCTCATAAGTCATTTCCCAATCTATAGAAGCTAGTAGTAGATGTTTAATCAAACCAAAAAATTATTTTTTTTTTTTTATTGAATATGCATATTCTCTTTGCATATTGACACAAAATATACCCATAATGCATGTAATGTATCAAATAAAGGTCTATAATTCGATTTACAGATCAATTGGCTGCGGCTATTTTATAGACATACTCGTATATACATACATAAATAGATAAAGATAAATGTATGTATTGTGAACAAATCAGTTTCCTTTACCTTCTCAATGGTATTTTTCATTTATTTTTCTTAGTATTACATTTAACACATCATGAGTGACAAGAATATTTAAGGAAAAAGTACAATAAATGTGATGGAAAAAAACGTGTAACGTGTAACGCCAGTAAATACTAATTATCATTATGTAAACAATAACTAATTGATTTTTAAACACTTAAAAGTATCATAATTGAGTATTATTTTAGTGTGTAGTAAATAACGTGGCGATGTACAATTTTACACCGTCTTGTATTTTGATTTTTTTATAATATTCTAGCACACGCTGCTTGCTTTTATTTCTAATAGACGCGTAAAAAACGCGTTCCCTCAGCAACGGGTATAAAAGAATATATTATGTCAAACACATGGCAGAGTTGTGTCATATTTATTTTATTAAATTAATGTGTGTTTATACATTCCTTGAGTACTTTGGCCAATTTCATAGTCCTCTATTCGCGTAATTTTTGTAAAAAATGGCCGACAGTTAATCCTTCACGTATCAATATATTATATTTAATTGTCATGATTCACATGTTTTATTAGTCTATACATTTAGTTATTTCATATTTCGATACCTATTTTCGATGCTTGATTGTGTATTTATTACCTGAAGGGGCCGTAGTGTTTTGCGTCACCGTTGAAATATATCTTAGTATGTAATATATCCTAATTTCTGACAGCTACGGCAACTACATGAAACGCTGTTATTTATGTCCGTTTTGTGGTCTTTGTAGAGGACTTTAGTCAAATACTTTTATTGTATGACTGATTTATTTATATCGGACTCATATAAATATCACGATATTGACCTTTACTAGAGTCGTGCAATATCGCAGTATTTAAAATAATGTTCGAGGTATTTTTAGTTTTTAGTGATAGTGATTAATTGGTTGTGGGCTCAAATTGTTTGCAACGTCACGCTTTTTCTCGCATAGAAGAGAGAAAACACTATTTACCGAGATATTGCGTGTTAAATTGTGGAAATCTAAGCACTTTGTCTTGCTAGAGCGGAGGATTGGAATTGTCAAAATAATCATTCCCCCGAGAGGGTATCAAATCCACAAGTAATCGCGTTTACAGGCAGACGTTGTCCCACTGCGCCACGATGTCCTTAAATTTATTATATAGGTTATTTTTAAGCTTAATTATAAATGTCTTATAAAATATTGTAAAAAAATTACGTAGACAATTTCGCGGCCAGTAGTTTTTTTTAAATAAGGGCTTCTAAAACTTTATGCGTATACCTTTTAGCCTTTGTCATTTATGTCAATCACGTGTTTAACTTATATTTTACTTATTATCCCTGGCACTTAATCTAAATATAAATAAGTTACCTACTCATTTGTTAAAATTCAGATTAAAGTAGGTACTCGATTTATACAGCTGTTTTGAACGTGCAATATATATGTTTAAAAGTATGTTTCTCAACACGCAATGTATAAAGAACGGAGTGTCTCGACACTAGGTTCTCTCTACCTAACTATGCGGGAAAAAACGTCAAGCTGACGTACATGTTGCATAAAAATCATCTTACAATAACACGTAATTATATTAAAAATGGTAACGAAAGTTATTTACTTTGAAATCATTCACGTATATACTTGTGAAATACAAATTAGAAAAAATGCTTTCGTTTTTTTGCATTCGCATAGCCTTAATGGACATATTTATAGGAAAAAATGTCAATCTAGTATCTTAATTTACTTTGAAAGTCATAAAATTTTTAATTAATAAGTAATTTACAATTTCATATTAAACTAAATTGATTAAATTTATACTATTCGAGTTTTTGTAATTAGCTCAAGTAATAAATTGTTATTTTAAGCTTAAACAATTTGCAGCCATTTCGTAATACTTTCGAGTTTCGTAGTACAACTCTATATTATTGATTGGGCCTATATTCAACTTGTTTTGTGTGTTATTGTAATTAAAAAGCTTTTGCCGTGGGTCGATTAAGATGTGAGCCAGCAGCTTGTAAAATGGTAAATTTTATGTATTATCACAATATTTTATTAATTATAGTAAATGGATCAAAGATTCACAATGGTTACTTTTGCCTGAAAATGATAAATGATAAAAACTATGCGAATTAACTTTATTAATTATGAATTTTAGTACATATATTTTAATGAAATCTTTTAGTACATATATTTTAATATTTGATTTTTTTTAAATATGGCTGTGTCGCAGAGTTGTCACTGTAGTTGTGATTTTAAAATCAGTAACTGTTGTAATGTTTACAATTTAAATATGGCTACCATGGCTTGGTACTCAACATGCGATGTCATTAAGTATGCAAAAAGTTGAATACTCAACGTAGGTTTTAGTAGAATCTAGGTAGGTTTCTGAGATTTAATTATCAAAGTAAAAAAAAAGTGTATTTAAAATATGTGTCAGGTTAGTACATATTATTGCTTCCACTGTCTTAACAGTTTTATTATTGCTAATTAACACGTAAATTTCTATGAAAGTCCTACAGCACGTGTAATATAGATATTATAGATAAGTCTAGTGTAAATGCAATTTCACTGCGAAGGGAAAACTGGTCCTAGTACCCGGCGCCGAATAAATTGAAATACATAACTAATTGGACAGCTGAGACTTTCGCAGACGGGAATAGGAGAAACGCTTGGGTAGGTTAATTAATATCGAATGAAGAAGCTTTTTAGTTTAAGTTTAGAAGCTTGTAAGCTGATTTTTCCATCTATTGCCCTCGTGGCTCTGACTGCATACACGATTGGTTGTGGCTTCGATCCCCACTTGCCTTTCGGGCAATTCAGGTGGAAAACGGAGAACAGAGTGTGTCTTGACTCTAGGTTCTCTCTGACTATGCCCTGCTATACGGAAAAAAACTATAAATCTGAAAAAAAAAGCTAATTTGAAGTTTTAATTTTAGACAACTTTAAAAGTGTTAAATGTTTTTAAAACACTCTCTAAAACAGACTTTTTTATTTGCTTAAATTGTTTTCTGCTTAAAAGGTCCCGAGACGTCGCTCTATGTGTAGTTTGTTTCAGAGTTTAGCTGGAAATATATTACTCACGGCAAACAATGTTCTATTTGCCGTTCTATAGTTCAATGCGTAGAGATAGAAAAAACTTCTGAGAAATAACGTGATAGTTTTTAGGCTTCAGACACAAAAATCTTATCTATGCAAGAGGATAATCGCCATTCAATATGTATACAAAAATATAACCCCAATCATCTCAAACAAGTCCGCCGTAATTACGACATGTTATTAGAACTTAGACGTGACCGCTATTAACTAACTTTGCAAAACGATAACGATTACCCATACGCCAACTGCGCTCTTACATAAAAAAGAAAGTAGCGCGATTTTGACAGTTATATTAGCGATTGAAGTGCGGCGAGATAGACGCGATAAACAGATTATGTTTCATATGGAATAGTTGTGTGATGTAATACTAATACCACTTTCACAATTCGAATTTTTTGTCTACTTAAATCCTTTATTTATTGACTTGAATGCGGTCTTGGGGTTCTTTGTTTATTTTTTTTGCTATGAAAGAAATAATCTCAAAGTTCTAATAAAATGTAGATGTTGAAATATTTATTTACATAAAAATGTGTATTTATATTATTGTGCTATAATGATAAGAAAGTAGCAGAAAATGTATCCACTTTTAATTCTATACATAAATAGATAATACGTACGTCAGTAGATATTATAAGACATGCTATTAAGGTTTGTACTTTGTCGAACCTGCGACTTCTAGCCCAGAAGTCAGGTGCTCAACTAAGACAGGACATAAAAATGTAGGTGCCATGTTTTTCAGATAATCTTGAAATTTATTTATTTGAACACACACATCTCTACCTGTTTTCTTCTGTGCTTGATGTGTCTACCCAATTTTTCTTTTAATATAAGTTATTTAATAGTCACTCTGTATATAGCTTAGTTCAAAAATACATGCGTGATTTATTTCAAAATTTTATATTATATAAGACAATATATTTGACTATTTGTTTTTTTTTTATAGTAAACTGAGCACACGATACTCTCGATAATGACGTGAATTAAATAAGATTAGCTCATGTTCGATATAGAACGGATAAGTGATGTAATGAGAATGTGACTTTCACCGTCGCGGTGATGGTGATAGATTGTTTGTTTGCGTGTGATATGCTTAGACAAAGGGACCGTTCAACTTGAATTGTCACCTGTTGATGATTGCAGTATATACATTTTTTTATTTATTTATTACCAGGGAAAGCGGAGAACGGAGTGTTAGGACACCAAGTAACTCGATCGGGATCACGGAAAAAATACTTAAACACTGCTAATAAATTAAAAAGTATGCATTATCTAGAGAGCGCGTCACGGCGCAATATGACAGTACCTGGCTGTACATTTGATGATTGTGGGTTGATACCCACTCGGGGGAATGATTATTATTATAATCTAATTATTTTCCTTATTATTTCCGCGCGGCGTTGAATTTCGCCACTCAACACGCGATGTCTTTAAATTCAGGCGGAAAAATTCCACTTTACTCCACAAGACATAGACCACGCGATTGTCCTCTGTAGTGATCAGATTGTTGAGCGTGTTGGGCGTGGCGGGAATAAAACTTCGAAATAACACCGAATTAATTTAACTGTTATTGCAGGGCAATTCCCCACAAGATAAATAAAAATGCCCCTCACAAAATTGAAATTTTGCTATTATTTATAATTTACACATTAATTAGTACACGAAAACATTATTGAACAGATTCAATGACCTATATTTAACACCGACAATACTACGCAAGTATTGTAAATGCTGCTTAACCGCAATCTGCTGTCGAATACTATTACTTGTGACTGAATGATATGCAATTATGATTTTTTATATTACGCTTATAATTTTTTTCTTAATCTGCTTAGAGCCAGACTATACTGATAATCTAAAACCAATTCTTTAAAATAAGAAAGAAAAATAAGAAAGAAAAATAAGAAAGAAAAATTGGGTAGCAGAGAGAACCTAGTGTCAAGACACTCCGTTCTTTATTTTCTGTCCGACTCTGAGCCATTGCGTGTTGAGTGGAAGAACTCAACTCCGTGTTTTGCCTTGCAGCCATAGAAGAGAAATGAAAATAATTTAAATTTGGCAATGTAATTCTCAATTATCGCGTATACAGTTAGATGCTGACACACGGCGCCACGACGGCCTCTGTTAATTTAGTCTCAAATATTTTAATTAAAATATAATTGCAAATATTTATGTGGAATGCAATGAATACTCATATATTGAGTTGCCCAAATTGCATTGCTTGACGTCGTGTCGGTTTCAGACGGTTAGATTTGATAACACGACAGTCAAGGCGCCAAGCCAGATATTACGAAATAAATTAAATTGAAATAAAAAATATTACAAAAATATTAATTGACTTTTATTTTTACTTATATGTGAAAATAACTTATAAACAACCTTGTCTGTGATTTCGTAATTTAGATATTATGAATTAAATAGTTTATCTCACAATAATACATATGTTTTTTAAACCATACCAATATTATAAATACGAAAGTAACTCTGTCTCGCTGTTTGTGTTATCAACACCGCCAAACCGCTGAACGTATTGCGATGAAATTATATTATATAGATACTTGAGGGTCTTGGGTTGAACATAGGCTACTTTTTTCTCCTATTGTTTTATAGCTTTTCCAGAAATTTCGTTCACGCGGGTAAAACAACGAGCAGTTTGCTGGTTTCTAAATAATTAAAACTTACAAAATTGATAATGGACTTTTTTATCTAAATCATAAAGTTTTTTGTAATCAGTTTTGTTTGTGTAGCTACCTATCTATTGGCAAAGCTATGAGCAAAATAAACAAGCTCATTTAAGCAATAAATTTTTCAACTTCACGCTTTTCACCGTATAGCAGGTAGGCAGAGAGAAACTAGGGTCAAAATACACCGTTCTCCGCTTTCTGCACAAATTCGTGACATTATGTGTTAAGTGGCGGAACTCAACGCCGCGCTTTTTCTTACCAGAGCTAAGGAATGGAAATAATTTTAAATATTACCATTGAAATTAAAAGTAATCGAACCGATAACTAACCGTATTCATAATTACGCGCTGTTACACTGCGCTACGATGGTCTCGAATTCATTGATAAGCTTACAAATATATAACACAAATTTAATAAGTGTTCATTATAATGCAAAATATATATAAATGACAAATAAATTATGTTTTAATTATTACTTTTTTACAAATTTCCTAGTTACAATATCAAAATGTGAATACTATTTGTATAATGATAATTTTACGTATTTAACACTTGGTTAATTACATATTGTATAAAACTTGTACAGTTTTCAATTAATTCTAGAAATTATATCAATGTGATATGTTGGCATTTAATGTCAAAACTTTCTCTGCCTCCTGACAGTGATGGGCCAGTCGCTCTTGAAGTTATAAATGGTTTCTCTTAATTTAATTAAAGACCTCGAGTTTTCACTTTAATTATATTGTTTAATACATGTATAATCTTGGAGCGGTTATAATAAACATAATAATAATAATATATAATCTTTATTTCTTCCTACAATGCTTGGTCCTAATAAATATTTCAAAATGTATCCACCAGTGGCGGATAATAACATGTGTTTTATAAAAAAAAAAGCAAGTGTACACTCTCAGTCCAAAAAATTAAAATATTATATTATAGAATAACCATTCTGCCGACTACGGGCCTAACCCAATTTCATGCCCTCAAACGCTGGCGTCCCCTAAGGCTTTGTGCTGTCCCCTACTTACTGTTTCTTCTGCATATCAATGACATGTTAGAGGATCATGGTGCATGGTGGACGCTGTATACACCGGCCGTGCAGCTCTTTCTCTGGAAAACGTCGACGAGTGCCGATAAAATTCCTTGGAAATGTCTCCTTATGGGGTGAAAGGAACCTAGTTCAATTTAACCCCCAGAAGACACGTGTTTGCGCGTTATCCACTAAGAATACCCCATGTGTTGTGTTGGCAAATTTCGAGAACATTCCTCTTAAAGCCACGTCATGCCAATATCGCCATCATGTGGAAAGCAAGGCCAAGTTGGTCTCGAAGAAGCTGGGTGTCATTGCCAGAGCAAGACAGTACTTCACGCCCAAACACCAATTGGCCCTGTATAGGGCCCAGGTTCGGCCTCACATGGAGTACTGTTCTTATCTCTGGCCTGATGCACCCCAGTATTAGCTTAATTCATTTGATCGCGTACAACATAGAGCCATTCGAATCGTTCAGGACCTAATAATCTGTGAAAGGCTTGATATTTTGGCGTTGCGTAGGGAAGTTTCCTCTTTGTGCGTTCTCTACCGCATTTATCATTGGAAGTGTTCTGGGGAACTGTTTAACCAGATTCCTGCCGCTGAATTTTCCAACCGCACAGTACGTAACCGACTGAAATATCATCCACACCATCTGGAGACGTGGCACTCAAGTACTGTGCGGTTCTTTCCACGTGCTACTTAACTGTGGAATGGCCTACCAGCGGCGTCGTTTCGGTCGATCGGTCGTTTCCATGGGAAGGTATTCAAAAAGCGCGTCTATTTCCACCTTAAAGGCCGGCAACATCCCTGTAGCTCCTTTGGTGTTGCACGGGGTCGTGGGCGGCGGTGATCACTTACCAGTAGGTGACCCGAACGCTCGTTTGCCTTGCCTATAGAATAAAACAAAATTAAATAAATAAAAAAATAACCCACTTTTACAGTGAGGCGCTGTCGCTATGATGGCGTCAAGAAATTGTTTGTAAGTAGTATGGAGCTACGTCGAAATTGTTATACGCTTTTTCCAACTATTTTTTGTTGTTAACACCAATTGGACAGATTTCAATCCGAGACGCGAGTACGAATCCTTCCACGGTCAAATTTTAAAACGTTTCTATTATGTTTTTCTTTTACCATATTGTGTAAAAATGTTTAAAAAATATATTTAAATGATTACCATATCCACATGTTTGTTATTCGTAACAATATTGCATAATTAAGTAATTTGTGCAATATTGTAATGTTTCTGGTCCTTTATCGTAATTCGAGCTCGAGCTCAACCGCAAGCCATGTCGTGCTGCGGTCTAGACTTACGGCATGTTGTGTAGTGGCTATTAACGTTATTTCTAAATGATTTGCTTCAATAATATCTTTATAAATAGGTAATATTTTGGATTAAAGTGCCATTATAATTAATTAATTATTAAATTTTGATAACTTCCCATAGATCTTATTATTGGAACTGGTTTTTTATATAAATTGATTCAAAAATGACATTATGCTAAGATAATATTAAAATAAATAAATAATTGCGTATAATAAATTATAAAAGCACATGAAATTAATGAAATTTTTACAATATGTTGCATACAAGCTCAACTTATGTTCTTAGCTACATTAGGTATTTCTTTTTAAAATAGTACTAGCGACACGCTCGGGGCAATCTTTATAAAATTTTATCACAATCGGTTTAGCGGTTTGGCCGTGATGATGTGACAGACAGACAGAGTTACTTTCGCATTTATAATATTAGTATCAATATATGATAGAATAAAATGTGCTAGTGCTACAGTTTAAATTAATCGCGAAAGACATAGACTAAAGCAACCTTGACACAGAGTAAAGTCACGATTTGCATTCATTATGAGTATTGTCCATCCCCGTCACCCATATTTAATTGAGAACACCAGCTTTTTTATTAGTATCTTAATAGGTATATAATTTATAAACTTTAACATGCCTTCTTAAAAGTAGCAATGAACTTATTTTTAAGTATTTTTTTTAAACATTCATTTATATTATTTTAATTTGAAGAAATCTCATGTTCAGATATTATTAATCAGAAAACATTAAATATCTCAGCAAAAGTCGTTTTCTATAGGGTGGTGGTATGATTATTTTGAATTGTTATCGGGCACGTTATACTTATTATTGTAAAAGTATTATTAGTCGCTGGTAGTACCTATATGTAAGCGCAGGCGAGTAGGGGGTCTAAATCCTACTTTTAATTTTATTTTAATATAGATAATCGCTCTGTTTGATTCCACGTGTACACAATACGCACTTCACTACTTAATGTTTAACACAAAACAATTTTAAATCGGAGAAGGAGTGATGCGACTCTCTGTCTACCATGAAATCCATATGGTATTGGTCCATCCATATGCGTTAATTTGGCAGACTTGTTTCTTGAATTTTTAAATTGTATATTTTACTTAATTAATAAATAAACTTGACTAGAGCTTACCTATCTACGGTCATTTACCTCGAGAGTTATGTTCTAAAGACCTTA
Organism: Podotricha telesiphe; assembly: GCA_038994665.1. Classification (NCBI taxonomy): domain Eukaryota; kingdom Metazoa; phylum Arthropoda; class Insecta; order Lepidoptera; family Nymphalidae; genus Podotricha; species Podotricha telesiphe. Next base: position 125,722 of record JAOYRR010000130.1, on the reverse strand, counting down.
GAAGCCCTACGTCGTAAGTCTAATCCGATTAAATATACATACGAATCTAGATAACTTGTTGATGATGTATTAACGTAAAAGATTTGTTTTATGAATTTACTTTGTTAAAAAATAACGAAATTTATTTAACAAAGAAATAAAATATTTTTTATATAAATAAAATATTTTTAACAAAGTAAATTCATTAATAAAAATCAATAACAAATTTTATTAAAAAATAATACAAATATTATTTTTAACTTTATTCATTTTCTATATTACAAATTATAACATTTTTGAGCCCTTTTAATATAATTAACTTATTAGTAATCCTAAAAAAATAACAAACCCTGACCTAAAATCTGTTAGTTTTACAAATTTTGTTAATTGTTATAATTTTAGTTTCAAGTTTTTATTGCAATTTTTATAAAGGAATATGTGAAACGTAAAAAATAAACAATAGAAAACATAGAAAATAAGTAACATTTCCATTTTCTACTCGTACGAGTACATATTTACTTGAAATGTTACCAACTATTGACTGGCTGCTGAGCTTTCTACTTGGCATTTAATGAAGCTTTGAGAGAACTTCACGAGTTGCAACTACTTGTCGACTCATCAATTATGTTATTATGTGAAGTATCTAAGTAATGGATTTCAATTTAAATAATATTTCAATAAGTTGTATACTTTTAATTACATACAAATTGAAATTAAACGAAGACGAAAAATATGAAATATATTCAAAACTATAAAGCAATTAGTAAATTTTAATATTTTCTGCCTTATTCAAGTACCTATACAGAAAGCTACAAAAAAGTATTTTTTTGTTACGTATTGATAAAAATTTCACTGTAAAGTTGAATTTCAGAAGAGATCTATGAAGAGATCTAGTCTCACATTTACACACAATTGCTAAACGTCGAATGAGTGTGAATCATGGAAAGTTTTTTGAAAGTGGTTTTTTTTTAATTAAATTCGATTCCTACGAGGGAAAAATATTTTTTTTTTATTTTTATTTTCTTACCCTTGTACACGCAATATCTCGATTTGGGGCAGAAAGTGGAGAACGGAGTGTCTTGACAATAACAGGATCCTGTTGTGTGCTATGCGGAAAATATCGAATATAAACGTTTTAAACAAATAACTCTGTCCTTACGACTAATACGAGTTTTTTTGAGGTTAATTTTTAGTAGCACGAGCGCAGTGACCCGTAAGATATGAGATGATGAGGTAATTACGCTTATTATACTAAACGTCGCCCTGACATCGCTTTATTTAGCAAATTCGCTATTATTAACACATTCTCTGTAACATTCCTCGAGACATTGGTTTTGAATGTCACAGCTAACACAAGGAGGTAATCATCAGTATATTGTATCTATATAAACATATATTTCTTTAAATTCAGATAGTATTGTGTAATTAAAAAAGTCTAATTCTAAAGAACAGCCTAGTGTTATGTTAGAAAATATTCATAACTAACCAAGTCAATCTCTCAAAACAAATATCAGAATTATCTACAGTAATTGGCACAAATTTATATCTTTTATCAGTGAAGTCGACAACCACGCGTATATTGATATTGATATCGAACTTGCTGAACATTTTCACATTTAAGTTTTTGATAGTATATATTTTACTTTGACACGATGGGTAGAATAATAAATATGAGTAAGCATTAAAATATTTATATCTGAAAAATTCAATAGAAACAAAAGCGATCGCTATGTCATTGTGGTAACAATGCAAATTGTGCGGGCGACTCTAGATATCTAGATTTCATGGGCGTGATCGAACCTTGACATTCCTTATTGGCAGGCGCTTTGACAGTCTGGTTACTCCTCACAATGAAAGGACCGTTTATCAGTGGCGAAGTGTTCATATAACGCGATTCCTACCCGGTTTACCTTTTGTAAATTGTAATAAATAAATAAATTATTAATAAAAATAATTATTTAATAATCTAATAAAACCGCTACACAAATCAATTTTATTTGATACAGGACCATTCCAAAGTAATCCTTTTTTATACTTCACTTTATGTATCTTCAGTAATTATGTATATTTTTAATACAACTTCACGTTATTTCCCACATAGCAGTGTAGTCGGGAAAAACCTAGTGTCAAAACACTCCGTTCTCCACGATCCGCTCGAAATCGAGACATTGTGTGTTGAGTGTTGAAGTTCAATGTCACAATTTGTCTTAGCTACCAGAGCGCAGAAATAAAAATAATTTAAATATAATTATTTCATCGAGTGGGAATCGAACCCACGACCAATCGCTACTACAGTCCGTTCGCCAAGGTGGCCTTGAATTACGTAGCCATATTATATATATATCGCCTGAAATTACAACTCCAAAATCATCATGATTCAGACTCAATGAAAAATAAGAGGACATTTTCTGAGCCATTTAGAATGTACGAATAATAAATATTTTATAAGTATATATCTCTGTAAAACTTATTTGATTGCAACATACTCTTAGAGCTACACGCTATTAGAAAAGAAAGCGAACACTGCATGGTGATCGTCTCGTTATGTCATAAGATTAGTTCCGATGACTTGTACTATTTTTTTTCTATTTGCGTAGAACTGTAACTTTCTCACCTTTACAATGTCTGTACAACTCATAGAGAAGCTTTGTTCATTTACATTTGTTTTTATATTCATTTACATTTGTTTTTCGGCTTATTCTAAATTATACCTTCGAGGCGCAGTGATGGTTGGTTGGTTGGTTGATTTCCACTTGTACTAATGATTAAATTTAAAATATTTTCATTTCTCTGCTCTGGTACCTAAGACCAAGTTGAGTTGCGCCCCTCAACACGCAATGTCTTGATAGTTATCTTGGGCTCAGCCTGCTATGCAAGCTATTCTAAGCTGTGAAGAACTTTAAAAATGTTTTTTTATATACTTTTGCGTGAAGATATGAATTTTTTCAGTGTATTTATAGTATAGTAAATTAATTAACTAAAGAAAATATGATGAAGTCCTCAAAAATCGTATGTCGTCTCCTTTGGACTTTCTTATTATTTCCCTTGAAAAAAATATTTATATTTAAACGTATATATACTGTATTGTAAAAACTTGGCAATTGGAAAAGGAAAGCTGGAGACCAAGCTCATTGGCGTGCTATTAGAGAGTTCTATATCAAGCAGTGATTAAAAGAAGCTGATGTTTATGATTATAGCGTTATAGCATAATAAGGCACAACCAAAAAAGAGTAAGCTTTCTAACTTTATAGGAAAATCGTTTTCACATTTACATCAAGCTCCATCTTCTTGAATAACATATAAATTCCTTAATAGCACATTTGTTTGAATAATTCTGTCTCTGTCCTGGTTTTGAATTTAAAAATATTGACTATAAATATGGTTTAACTATTTTTTTATTAAATTTACACGTTAATGAAGCATAATATTTATAAATAAATACTCCACGATAATTTAAGTTCTATTCTGGCAGTATTTCTTTTCGTTTTGGGGAATTCGTGTTAAGGTCTTCCAGGGCTTTGGATCCGGTCGAATTAGCATTTGTTTATCTTATTTAGATGTTCTAAATATCCAAATATGTATATACATAGCATGTAATTAGTTAGCGTAAGAAGACATTATTTCTCAACACGCCTATATAAGACTTGATTAATCTAACCGACGTTCCGTATAAATAATTCTGTTTTTTGTAATGCCGGAACATGGAATTACATATCAAACGCTTAATTTGTCTCTAATGGCAAGGCATCTTGTTATGTGACAACGTTAATTATGTACAATGTCTTCTATTACTTCCACGAGGTAGATCTCGTTAAAAGAATATTAATTTCGTTTATTTAAATATAATAAAATGGCACGTTTAAAATAAACAATGATGTGAATTAAATATATTTTTTAGTTGAATTTTTTTTTTAAGGTTCTTAAGAATAATGTTAAATATAACAAAATAAAACAACGATCTTGTAATTATAGGAGGAGCTAGATTTAACAGCAGTAAATAAAGCGGCGATGATGGACCTACCGGCAGCGAAGAAGTGGCAAATATATTGCAGTCGAAGGCCACCACCAGGTCAAGCGCCTCCATTAGCAACTGCTCCACAAGTTGAAGATTATATCAAAGCCCTAAACGAAATTGCCGATGTATGTAGCATAATGTAAAAGTATACTAATAGTCCGCTCTCCGCCTGAATTCAAAACGCTGCGTGTTGATTAGCAGTACTCATCTCGCTTTGTCTTAACAAAGCGACATAATAAAAGTGATTTAAATATAATCAGAAACTTTTCCTAATGGGAATTGAACCCACAACCATCGCATGACAGTTCGCTGGCCTACTATGTCACGAGTAGTCTTAAAGTAAATTTTTCAACACTTATTTAAAAACGAATTCAAGCCACTTGCTTAAAAAAATGTTATTAGAAGTAGTATAGTCCTTTTTGTGAATTTATATCTGCGTCGCTCTCATCAAAGATTTGGCAGGCTTCAGTGCCAACTAGGTCATTGGTTCAATGCTCACTACAACTCTTGGCATAGCTACGTTAGACATTATACGACTTAATGTTATGAGGGGAAATTCCAAATGCATTTTTTAAGATTATAAAATTATTTAAATTTCCCAGCTATGGTAAGACAAAGCGCGGCGTTGAGTTCTGCCGCTCAACTCACCATGTTTCTTAGTCGAGGAAAGCGTAGAACATAGTTCTTTCTTGTTACCCTGCTATAAGGAATAAAGAGTTAATCCAAATAAATATTATAATAGTACACATACTAAATATTATGCACATATAATATTAGTAAGTAGTTACTTCCATCATATTTCAGGCTTTTGCATCATCAGAAGCGTTGACACCAGCAGACGCACTAGCACTCGTCGATGGTCTGAAGACGGCCCTTAGGACGAGAGCACATAGTTTTGTCCTGCGCTTTATCAAACAAGGCGGTCTCGCAGCTTTACTGGAAAGCTTACAAAGGGCACCTAGAGATGATGCCGTAACCAGGCATAACCTCATCGCGGGAATTAAGGCTCTAATGAATAATTCTGTAAGTGGTATAATTTTATGTTTTCAGGCTTTTTGATTGCTGCTTAGTTATTGTTTCATATAGGAAAAGGTAATTAATTTAAATTAATTGCTATTAAAGATTATATCCATACATCTGGGACCAAATGTGTTGTATTCACCTATTTATTACAAATTCTTATAATATCGAATATCAACAATTACAAGTCTCTAGAAATATGTATAGTCTACAGAAATATATCATACTAAGTTACAACATAGTCGATGTCCATAACATATGTATGTGAAAAGAAAAAACCTCTTACTGAGATGATATTTACTCTTGCTCAAAAAATGCTATAATTTTTTAAGCTATTTTAGTTCAGATGTTTCTCACTGATTCCTAATATTTATAACATGTAACTCAAGTTTGTAAAATTATTTACCTCAATTTTACCTAAATATATTTTCAGACCGGTCGAGCTCATGTATTAGCACATCCAACTAGCATCGATTTAATAGCGCAATCAATGGATACGGAGAATGTTAAGACTAAAGTGGCCGCCTTAGAAATATTGGGTGCTGTTTGTCTTGTGCCAGGAGGGCATAAAAAAGTAAGCTATATATATTTTTTTCATTTATTTCTTCAGATGTTTTTTTAAAAGGTGTATATTTACAATAAAGAAATTATTACGTCTTAGTCTTTTTATTCAGGATTAGAGGTGGTGTCGGTTTGATTCCCATTCGGGGTAATGATTAAATTTAAAAAATATTTAAATTTCTCCACTCTAATATCTTAGACAAAACACGGCGTTGAGTTCCGCCACTCAACACACAATGTCTCGACACTAGGTTCTCTCGGACTAACCCAGGAAAGAGCGGGAAGCTTTTTATTCAGCTCATTGAATACCTTACTTGAACTATGGTTCTATACACAGTATAGCACTTTGTATGCTTTAACTATGGTTCTATATACACTGTGTATATAACTTTTATAGCACATTCATATTAAAAGAACAACTTAAGACTTTTTTTTTTAATTTCAAATATCTTCTTTTATTTCTCACATAGGTTTTAGAAGCTATGATTCATTATCAAAAATATGCTGGAGAACGTGCACGTTTCCAAGGCATTGTGAACGAGTTGGATCGTAGTACGGGAGCGTATAGAGACGACTTGGGCTTAAAGACGGCGATCATGTCCTTTGTAAATGCTGTCCTGAACTATGGTCCCGGCGAGGATAGTCTGGAGTTTAGGCTACACTTGAGATATGAACTTCTCATGCTTGGCATTCAGCCTGGTGAGTTGTTCAGTTTTTAGAAGGGACACTTTAGAATCGGTGTGATTTGAAACATGTAAAGAAAATGCGTCACGAAAAAGAAACAAACATACGTCTGTAGAATCTTGTGTGTAAAAGAGTGAGATAGTATACGTTTGTAGCGTTTTCTATTAATTATTTTAGTTTAATATACAAGAAAAATCATTTCTAATTTCTTTAACAGCATTATGTATCCGAAAGTATTCTGCTCTTTATAAATACTTAACTTAACTTACATTTTTGTCGTGTGTGAACTGCGCACCAAATATTTTCTTTTAATGGCCTCTGTTTTCAACCATACCGCAAATTTCTGATAATTTCGTATCTATGCCTTTATTTTTACTAGAATTTTTAGAAACTAAATCATTTGAAAGTAAATTGGAAAATGTAAAAGAAGAAAGAGACGGCTCATGAATAAAAATTAATTTGCTAATAGCAAGTACTGGACTCTTCATTAGCATTCTCTTAAAACTGTAAATATATGTGCAAATTTAGTTCTCTTTTGCCCAACATTATGTAAAATTTCTCAGGTTTTATAACTTGAAATAATTAATTTCTAGAGAGGTTATTAGGATTAATTTCTTGTTAATTTATTAAATTACAGTGATCGAGAAACTTCGAAAATACGAAAACGAGACACTCGACAGGCATATCGAGTTCTTTGAAATGGTCCGCAACGAAGATGAACGGGAACTTGCTAGAAGGTTCGACAAACAACATGTGGACACCAAGAGCGCGGCCGCCATGTTCGAGCTGTTGAGGCGGAAGTTGAGCCATACTGCCGCTTATCCGCATTTGTTGTCTCTTTTGGAACATCTTTTGTTACTTCCGTGTAAGTTTTTAATTTTATAATTCTTTTTACATGTATTTTATGAGTTACTAGCGACCCGCTCGCGGTTTCGCCCGCGTTATTCCGCGCTGTTTCGTATTTTCGGCGGCTTTTTTGTAAGACAATAAAACTCCCAGTAAAAAGTAAAGAAAAATGGGAGAAAAAAGTAGCCTATGTTCATCCCAAGAGTCCAAGTATCCTTATATAAAATTTTATCACGGTCGGTTCAGCGGGTTGATCATGATAACGTCACAGACAGCCAAACAGACAGTTACTTTCGCATTGTTAATATTAGTATGGAGATCGTGAGAAAATGTAGTGTTGTAATATAACCTTAAATAATTAACGAGTGTTAAAAACCAATGAAAACTTCTAAACTGTCTCTATCACTAAGTGGATTCCTCAATTTACAAGACAAGTTAGTGGTGAAGGAAACAACGTCAGTCATTAAAGACTATAAGCGATAAGCGTACTTTGATTTTAATATCAATATTTTAATTTCCTAAGTGTGTAAATAACACTTATGACAATACACAAAATGGTAAAAATATTCAATATTTAATGTTTGTAAAACTTATAATTAATTTCGCTTTACTTAACAATCACTCTCTATAATGTTATAAAACGCAAAGTACTTTACGCGGTTACACGAGGCCATCGTGGCGCAGTGGGGCAGTGTCTGACTGTAATCACGATTGGTTGTAGGTTAGATTCCCACCCTATGAAATGGCCTTAGTTAAATTATTTTATTCTAACAAGACAAATAAGGGCGTTGTGATACGCCTTATCACGTAATGTTTCGAATCCTGGCGGAAAATAGAGAACGGAGTGTCTTGACATTGGGTTCCCTTTGACTACACTGCTAAGTGTCTCGTATATGATCCGCAGTGGAATACAATCCGCACTCGCAGCACTGGCTGCTGCTGGACCGCGTGGTGCAGCAGGTCGTGCTGCAGCAACCGGCGCGCGCGCACAGCGACCGCGACAGCGCCACCGACACCAGCTCTGATACTGCTAAGGTTTCTATTAAATATATCTATGAAGGTTTTTGTACTTGGACTTGTAATAGAAGAGTGTAATTAACGTGATATATGTTTCTATGCCTACCATGATAAAAAATATCTTTATTTTTTGTCGTATCAAAATTCAAAAAGCAAATTACAAATTACAAATTAGGTGAATAAGGACATTTTTAAGTATTAGGTGTGATTGTTTACTTTATAATTTTTTTGATTGATTAAATGATTGACGAAGCATTTTTATTATACCTGTAGTCCTTAAAATTTTAATACTTATAATAAATATTTATCACACTCATACTCATCGAATGATAGTGACATGACTTTAGTTATCTATAATTTCTTATGTTACTAAAAATTGATAATAAAAAGCTTATTCTAAGATTATATTGTAATTTCTCACAAATTTCACATTTTTGAGTAGGGACACTACCGTTTGAGGGTGTGATATATTTTTATACGTAATACAACACAAATTTTGTAATTTTTTATTTATATATATTTATTTTAAATTTTTATTTACAGTTTAAAGTTAATATATCATTATAAATTTACTTAATTAATGTAATTTTGTTTCCAGGTTTACGATCCAGACGTGGCACCTCTAGAAATAAACGTTGGGGAAATAGTCCACCTGTTAGCTAAAGAAGAAGAACTAGTCGCGGCGAGAACTAAAGCGGAGAATTTGGAGAGAGAAAATGTGGACTTGGCCACGGAATTGGCTAAAAAGGTAAATAATTATATATCAATAAGAAACAAAGCCTATACGTTCATGACGATTTAGCTTGTACAGACTGTTCTAAAAAAAAAAAATTATTTTTTTTTATTTATAGTTACTATTTTTTTCGTATCGTATATATTTTAAAGAATTTCTACAAATTGAATTGTCAGGCACGTTTAATTTTGAAGGGTAGCGGTGTCTTGAAATCATTTCACTTGACATTCAGTTTAATTCAATAATGCCATCCCATCGGCTTCATACAGGCCCAGGGATAAGGGTATATTAGCATGTCATAAATATTACTTACTCAATTATTATTATTAATGTTGTTCTATAAGACATTAATTAACGCACCATTCATCCTAATTTGAATAAAAATGAACATTTAATTTCCACTGTGAGCGAAACTTTTTTCTAAATTTTTCATACATTTCAATAAAAAGTCGAATATATAGAATATAATTTGTAAGTATTTTTTTATTTTTTTTCAGTCATTTCTTATAAAAACAAAAACTTTTTTAGTCGTATTACTCACTCACTTATAGTGATCTTTTAAATATTATTACAATTCTAACGTATATACATATATATATCCCAAAAATTGGCATAAAAATCGCTCACAGTACACAATCTAACCATCCGCCATACTAACTAACTAACAGGAGAAGCAAGTGGACCAACACACGCAGGAGAGAGAGGAGCTGGAGGGGGTCGTGTGCCGTCTGAAGGAGAGGCTGGAGAGAGAGACGGCCGCCCACATGGAGTGCACGGAGAGGGCGCGCGCCTCAGCGTGTCGTGCCCACCAGTTGGAACAACAGGTAAATCTTCATGCTTCATGCTTTTACCTCGTGCGAGGTAGTCAGATAGAACGCCCTCAGGAGGGTAATGACCTTCCTTCAGTATCATAGATACTGTATTCTGGAAGGTCACCCAAGGTCTCCCCCCACCTCTCGTACCACTCACCTTTGCTTAATATATGCTTTCTTTACAACTCTTTCGTCATTTGTCGAGAGGGTTGACGCGCCCAATCCATCTGAGCATGTTCTACGATTCCTACGATAACACAACTTATTAAGGTATTGTGAGGTCTAATTTGGATTGGGATAGGTATTGTGTGGTCTTATATGTTAGTCGAGTCGGTTTTTTTAAATACAGCTTCTGGATGAGGATACGAGTTTCATCTTGGTTAGTCTGGTACCTGGTTGCCTGTTTTTAGTATAGAAGGGTGCGTTATAATAATACTTTGAAAAATATTGTTTGGTGTTCAAGATTGACAGTTGTTTTTTTTCAGTATATAGTTGTATAATTTAAACCTATTATAAAATTAATTAAATTAAAATTGTTTCTCTTTTAATATTGATTTATTTTGTAGTTAAACCAGGAGCGTGCTGAACGTGTTAGGTTTGAGAAATTGGTCAGTGAAGGAAGCATACCTGATGATGCTAAGGTAGGATTTGAATACTATTATATTTACACTGTAGTCACAATTATTATATACAGCAAACGTTTTCAATATAGTTGACATGAAGATGAAGGTGATGTGTAGCATTATTAAATTTTCTCAGTTCCGTGCATAAATTTAGATTTTATATACATATAAATAAATGCATACTTTTATACTATAAACAACAATTTTTTAATTTATATTATAATTTTTATAAAATTTTGATTTTTATTTTGGTTGAGTTAAAAAAATGACATTATTTAGCAATGTAAATAGCTAGTTGACAATATTTAACATCCCTTTAATAATTTGCAAGAAAAACTTTAACATTAATTTTAATCGAAACTGGATTTTTATGACGCACTTGTTTACCCATGCAAGTCTTTGATTGTAATCATAGTACTACATAATTAATGATAACAATTTAGTTTTAACTTTCCAGGTCAGCAACCTAAAAAGCGCAGTAATAGAGACGTGCTCTGCCCCTCCACCGCCTCCCCCTCCCTCCCTTTGTCCTCTTGCGCCACTCCCCCCTCCCGCACCACTGGCACCGCCCGCACCCCTCGCACCTGCACCCCCCAGACCTAAGAAGAACGTCCCCACCCCCGGGAACCCCCTGAAGAGCTTCAACTGGAGCAAGCTACCTGATACTAAACTACACGGAACCATTTGGCAGGAGTTGGACGATACCAAGTTGTACAATGCGATCGATTTGCATGGTATTGATAAGATGTTTTGCGCTTATCAGAAGAATGGGGTTCAGGTGAGGGGTGTCTTTTTGTATAGTAATGAAATTTAACTTAGGAATATGAAAGGAAAAAGAATTTAGATATTTTAAAACTCCTCCTTTTTTGAATTAGTCTCCTTGGGGACAGTGATTTTGTATGAAAATCAACATCGCTGCGTGACTACAAATAAAAAGATAAAGTATTTAGTTTATAATTATATAAAGTTTTATTCACTATTATTGATATTTAAATATTAATTTTAAATTTTGAAGAATGAAGGCTCCGTAGAAGACTTGAGGCAGTTAGGCTCAAAACCCAGAAGCAAGATCTTATCAGTAATAGACGGTCGTCGCGCACAGAACTGTACTATACTGCTTTCCAAACTCAAGATGACCGATGAGGAGATTTGTAGGTGAGTTACTAGTGTAGTCTAGGTTAAGTTTATTTTCACATCTTCACGCTTTTTCCCACATGACAGTGAAGTCAGAGAGAACGCGTAAAATTATTCACTTTCCGCCGTGTTGTATGGCGGAACTCAACGCCGCGTTTTGTCTTACCAGAGTAGAAAAATGTAAATAATTTGAATATTATCGTTGCCCTGAGTGGTAACATTATAAGCCGGACTGAAGGAGGTGTAAGGGTCAATCGAGAGTAGTTGTTTCAAAGTATATAAATTATTTTAGTACAAACTTGAAATTAGAAAAAGATATGCTTATTATTATGCGGATGAAGTCGCGAGCAACAAACTAGTAGCATTATAAAATGTTTGTTTCAAAGCCCATAATAATAAAAAATATCAAAACTAATTACTTAATTTCAGAGCGATACTCCGCATGGACAGCGGAGAGCAGTTACCCCTGGACATGGTGGAACAGCTCCTCAAGTTCACACCCAGTGCTGAGGAGGCGGCTTTGCTCGAGGAACACCAGGATGAGCTAGACAGTATGGCGAGGGCTGATAGGTTCCTCTATGAGATATCTAAGTGAGTCGGTTTTATATATTTGGTTATTATCTTTGTTTTAATATATTATTTTCTTTTAGTGGGAAAGATAGAGACTATTCCTACTTATATTAAGGTTCAAGACTATATTGAATTTTAATTATATATATTTATTTTATTATGTGGCTTGGCAAAACATAATTTTAATATATTTTATATAACTTTTATAATACATATTGATTAGTGTTTGATGAAACGAAGAGGTTGTGGGTTTAGTTCCGACTCAGGGCAATGTTTATATATAAAATACTTTTGTTTTGCATATTGGTAAAGTCAACTTTGAGGTGGTAAAGTAAACTCAATAAGCAGTACTAGTAGTAAATAGAAAGTCTATGAATAATAAGTGATAAATATTTTTAAATGGTTGTTTCTTATTAATGGTATATGATAAAAACAATAATATCGTCTGTGTAGTGGCAGATCGAGTCAACCCGCATATTTCGAGAAAATAAGCAAAAAAGAGTAAATATTAAATAAAACATATACTATATTTTGTCACTTTGAGGTGAAATACAGCTAGTAAGGAAAACATTTATGTAACAAGAAATGATCTGCTTGGATTCATTCACCACCGCCGCACCATTAAGTAGTTTCGGCATTTAATACATGCCTATACTACTTAGCACAGACAGCAAATGATTTGGCCTGCAGGATCCCGCACTACTCGCAGCGCGTGCGCACGCTCCTCTTCAAGAAGAAGTTCTCGGTGGCCGTCTCGGAGGCGCGCAGCCGCGCGTCCGTGGTGCTGCGCGCCGCGCGCGACATGACGCGCTCGCGACGCCTGCGCGCGCTGCTCGAGCTCGTGCTCGCGCTCGGCAACTACATGAACCGGTGAGGGCCTTCACCGTGGCCTTGGCTTACCTTACTACGCTGCAAATTACGCTTTTTTCATTATATTCTTCTTATAGCGGCGCTCGTGGAAATGCATCTGGTTTCCGGCTGTCCTCCCTCAACAAGCTCGCTGACACCAAGTCCAGTGTAACACGCAACACTACCCTGTTACACTACCTTGTTGAGCTATTGGAGACTCAGGTATGTTATAATTACTTATAATACAGAAGTACAGACTTTTGTATTAAATTTTTTTTTAATGCAACGGGATTCAAACCCGCGCCCCTTGGAATGCGTCCAAGCGCTTTGACCGTTAAGCCATGCGCATACTAATGACGCATGGTTTTCAATCATAGTAATAACGAGTAAGAGTTTTATATTTTATTTAAATAATAAAACTCTTCCATTACTAAGTGACTAAGAGAAAACGCAAAACGGAATCTACTAGGCGTAGTAAACTAAAATTTGGTCTGTTACTTCTTTGGGAAGTATAGTAGCACCAAGAAAGAATTTCTCTAAGTTTTTTTTACATTATATTTATTATTACATTATAAATAGAATTTTATAATTATTTTAGAAACCTATTTTAACAATTTCCAATTTTGACGTTATTGAAGGTTATTTTAAGTTCATAATTTTCCTTTTTTTTTTTTTTCAATTATAAACATGGTTTTAAATGGATATTGAATCCACAATCTTCTAATTGGAAGTAAGAACTCATACCGGCAATACTCATAATGCGGTGTATTGTGCCGTGTGTTAGTTTTAAAAACATTTTATTATTAGAAAACTATTTGCTGTATAATTGCGTAACATGATAAAAATCTAATTCCAGTTCAGAGACGTGCTCCTGCTAGAAGAAGATCTTCCACACGTGCGTGCAGCGGCCAAAGTGTGCGTCGACCAGCTAGAAAAGGACGTGGGTGCCCTCAGGAATGGTCTCCGCGAGGTGTCCCGGGAGCTGGACTACCACGCCTCGCTGCCAGCTCCAGGACAACCCAACGATGCCTTCGTACCGGTTATGAGGGAGTTCCACGCGCACGCGGTGTGCTCTTTTACGCAGTTGGAGGATTTGTTCCAGGTTCGATCTTTTATTGGCGGTTTTTTTTTTGTTTATTTAGAACTAACAAGCCGCTCGCATCTTCGTCCGCCTAAACTATAGTTTAGGCGGCCTTTTAGTAAAATAATAAAAATCCTAGGTACTAACTAACTAAAATAAATGGGAATAACGCAGACTATGCTTGTCCGAAGTATCTATATATAAAATTTCATCACAGTCGGTTCAGCGATTTACCCTTGGTGACGTCACAGACAGACAGAGTTGCTTTCGCATTTATAATATTATATATAGTAAGGAATAGCTGTGCTTGCGACTTCTTCCGCGTATTAATCGTGATTATGATTCAGTGGGATAGCGTCTGACTAGAAACGCTATATGATTATGGGTTCGATTCCTACTCGAGGGAATGGTTATATTTATATATTATTTTAAGTTTTTTTCTTTCCAGTAAGACAAAGATGGACGTTAAGTTTCGGCATCCATTTCGTAATTTTTTGAATTCGGGCGGAAATTGAACTGAAAAAAATATATATTAATCATCTTAAACAATCTGATGTATAAGTTAGAGTTAGATACAAGAAAATTTATATCCTTTAACGTAAATTATTATAATTTTGGGTCGTATTAGAAGTTTTATTGTAAACATTTATTAAATGGACAAAGTTATGAATGTTATAAAGGAAAGAAAAGTTTTGCTATTTTAATAGGGTTTTTTTTTCTTTACAAACGTTTGTTGAACCTGTAATGCGTAATAAATTCCGCAATCAGTCTTACTCGGAATATATCTGTCGTCAACGTGTAAAATGTGTAATATATAAAATGTGTTGGTCGTGCAGGACATGAAGGGCCGGCTGGAGGCGTGCGCGCACGCGTTCGGCGAGGAGCCGTCCGCGTCGCCGGAGCAGCTGTTCGGCGCGCTCGACGCCTTCCTGGCGCAGCTGGGCGACGCGCGCGCCGAGTGCGACGCCGCGCGCCGCCGCCGCGACGACGAGCAGCGCCGCACGCGCCACGAGCAGGAGGTACCTGTGTTAAATGTCCTTAGTTTAATTACTTGAGTTTATACAACTCAAATAATTAAACATATTCGAAATCATACCATACCTTACTTTATAAATGTATTATAAAACACCATTTAATAACATATTTAAAAAGTATGTACTGATTCTGTCTGTACTTCAGTCATAATAGATAAATTCAACTCTTAGATTTAACTGAGAAAAATATTGTAATGAACATTACTCTCGAAAAATTATAATGAATTTGAAAGATAAATGTTATAAAATTACAAAATTTTGACATTTAAATATTTATTATTATTGTCCATAGCTCAAAAGACGTACAATGGAAAGAAAAAAAGGCTCCAGCCTTCTAAGCTCAGTGGGGAAGTCCCTGGGAAAATCTAACAGCACAGATTGCAATGGTCATTCCGAAAATAATTCCCGCGACGGAACCCTAACCAATGGGCAGAAAGGAGAGTTTGATGACTTAATCTCCGCTCTCCGTACTGGAGATGTATTCGGTGATGACGTAGCCAAGTTTAAAAGGTCTAGAAAAACTACCAAAAAAGGCAGGGACTCCCCGCCTAGAGGAGTTTGCAGGGAAGACTCTAGGGAAAGACAAAAGAATTGAGCGATTAGGTTAATTTGTACGATTTTTACTTTTTGATTGTATATCGATTAATTCTGAGATTGTATTGAGATTTCATTGAAATGTGAATTTACAAATAGTTTTTTTTATTACTCTTTTTTTTTTAACTTTTCTAAATTAATCTGCGGTTATACTTATATAATGAATTTTCTTGTTATAACAGTATTAAACGACTATCCTTCTTTTTCACATTTTAATGGAAACTTATTGCTTATTTTGAGGGGATATTAAATACACAAAGGGATTGCGATGTTATATCCCTGCCCTAATATAACATTTTTAAATAAAAAGTATACTTTTACGTATGTGAGAAAGAGACAGAAACTAGTTTTGACGTAAGTATATATTCATATGTATTATGGTGATTGCGAATGATTATAATTAATTTTGTCTGATATTTTTACAATATTGCTCAATTAAATCTAGCATTTAGTAAAAACATTGGATTTTATTTATAATTGTTTTTTTTTTTATTTTATCACATCTGTTTAGAATAATAGTCAATATTTTACTTCTAGTAGCAAGTTATTAGTGTCGTTTTAAACCAAATATCTATTCTATATTTAATTATATCATTCGCAATCGTAATCGTTTTCCATATTATAAATATCGATATAGTCATATAAAGTGATATTTCCCAGTTTTTGACGTAGATTGTAATTAATCAAGTCACAAATGTAGCGAAATTGTAGATTGTGCCAATATTTGGTTTCTTTATAAAATATATAGACATTAATTTTATTTAAATTTAGTTTATTGTTTAATGTAGATGCTTGTATAGGCTTGTTTGTCGGCGTGTAAAAAGCTTTAGGAAATATTATATACAAATATAAAGAAATCTTATATTAAGCGTACGTGACATCATCAATAAAAAAAAAAAAAAAAAAAAAAAAAAAAAAAAAAAAAAAAAAAAAAAAAAAAAAAAAAAAAAAAAAAAAAAAAAAAAAAAAAAAAAAAAAAAAATTTATAGATAATGGCATAATATTTGAATTGGACTAAAATTAAGACTGTGTGGTGTTTTATTGTATTGTGATTGACCGTAGGTTATTTCTTCGGAGATATTTTTGAGCATCGTTTACGGTATTGAATTTTAACGAACGATTGAAACATATCTATCAATTTCATTCATTTTAGCAATTTTGAATGCAATTTAGACGACCAGGCTATTCTGTGATCGAAGAATGGAACAATGATGAAAATTTAAAATTATTAATTGATTTTTAATGCAAATTATTCATTCAGTGTTAGCACGAAAATAGTGATTACATTTTCTTGCAAATTTGAATAAACAAAATTATTAATGAACAAAATTTTATTAAAAAGTGGTTTTACATGTGAAATTACGAATGAAAAACGATAAAATGAAATTAGTATGGGCCTATATGTAGGCCCATAAACGCAAACAAAGTTACAGGCACGAACTAGTATAATTAAAATATAATTAAATATTACTATATTCTACAATGGTTCATAATTACAGCACTTTTGTTTTTTACACATGCATACATACATTTATGCTGAATAAGTAATCAATCGTATTATTGGTATTGGTATTGATATTGGAATTGTTTTATATCTCGCATACAAACGAATAGAATAGGAATTGATATCTAAGCCTAAGTATTCATAACATTTTGGACGTTTTATTATTAATACGCCATATTTGGCTTTTCTATACCTACATATACAGTTTTGTAATTTTACATATTTTCATGTAATTTGATCTGATTTAACTACATTTTTTTTTGTATGAACCAAAATTTATAGTAATTTTGAGTTTTTTTTTTGTAAATAATATATTTAATTCGATGCAATTTGTTACCTCTATGGTGTTTAATTTATTCTACAGTAAATATAGATGTTTGTCTGTAAATTTTATTGTTTTGTTCAGTATTGCTTAAGCGTATAGTATATTATATTGTCATACCTTAATAGATACTATTAAAATAAAACTTTGGAACTGATATCAGTTTATAATTTAACCCTATTTCCCTAAAACATTTTCTATTTGTTACGAAACCTGTAGTCAGAGCTTTCGCAACATACTCACTAGTAATAGATAGACAAAAGCAGACGCAAAAGAAATGCTACAAAAATTACATTTTCTATTATCTACGGTATCGGATTATTCTAGTATTTTATATTATGGTAAAAATATATATACAAAGATAAATTAAATGTTTGCCATGGTTTCAATAATAAAACTTTAAAAATGTCTTTGTTGAATCTACATCATTTTATACACCACAAAACTATAATAAATCTTTTTCATAGAAGAATTTGTATAAAATTATATTAACAAAAGCAGAAATTTTGATAGTTGTTCTACAACTAGCTATATACTCGAAAAATCTCTGGTTGTGACAATACACCTACAATATTCTTCAAAAATTGTGCTAAAGAAGTTACTTTGCCTCTAATGCTTTTATATAACAAATCATTAAGCGAAGGTATAGTTCCATTTAATTGGAAAGATGCACACATTGTCCTAATACATAAAAAAGCCTCTATCTGAAATTATTAACCATTGTCCAATATAAATTTTAAATACATTAAGTAAAGTCCTGGAAAAACTAGTGTATACTATAATTACATGGACGAGGGATGCCAGGTAGATGTAATCTACATTGATTTCACAAAAGCTTTCGATCACGTAGACCATGTCATCTTGATGTAAAAATTAAATGTTTGGACTTATTTCGTTGAATGAAGCTTATACATTAAATTTAAATAGAAGGCTAAGGTCAAGAAGCTAGCGGTTAGAATGCGTGGATCTCGATCCGATTACATAAACGTTACTTCTGGCATACCTCAGAGCTCGCAGAGAGATAAATATTACTACATAAATATATCCCATCGTGATATCGAAATCAAAGTGAACTCTTAAACTCTAGTGAAGACTGTAATTTTTGCCCCGGATTAGATGTGATCCTTGAACAATTAAAATAGCTTATGATGACAATGAAATCACAAGGAAGCATTCAGGAAACGATCGTTTTTCGTGAACCGCAAAAGCAAGCAAGCCTTCAACTACCTGTACACAGAGCGATAACAACTTATATGTTATATGATTGGGCGAAAATGGCGGAAACTACAGTTTATTATTGTTCCAAGGGCTCTTCCTTGGTAGAAAAGCGGGGATTTTGACACATCCTTTAATGATGACTGCTTTGTCAAATCAAGGCTGCAAAAAATTGTTTCTTGATGTATCTCTATACACGTCTTTATAAGAGTATTCACTATTCTAGCAACATCTGAGGGCGTAATTGCAAAAAGAATAAGTTATACTAACCAGTAATTGTAAAGTAGTTAAAATTGCAAAATAATTTATATAAATTTTACAATTTTATCGCTATATCTAACATTCTGAATTAAGATTATAACAAAATGTACCTAGCTCAATAAAAATTATACGTACAATAAATTCAACCAAATAAGTTAAATTTTTATATTTGATTATCTTCAACTTATTAAGGCAACCTTGCACTTTAGTAATTTTAATTTTTTCTACGTGATATTTCTATATTACAAACTATGTTTTATTATAAATTCAAATAAATCTTCCAGTTTCACATATAAAAAGTATTTTTTTCTAATGTTAAACAATTTTTATCAAAATCCTTTAATATTCAGTAATACAAAAAAAAGTTGCAAATTTTTAAAATTGCATACACCACTAACGGTTTAAAATAATAATAATTATTAAGATTATTTATCAGGCTCTATATATGAACAATTAACCTCACATTTTCTTCGATGCCTGCTTGACGTGAAATGCCACGTATATAAAATACAATACTATTATTTTATAGTAGCAAAGTTGTGAGTTATTCTGATATATATTAAATTAATAATAAAGCTAGTTCAATTCATGTTTTTCTGTTTCAAATTCACAATTTGCACTTCAAATTCAATATTTGATTTTCAAATTCAACCTCTTGGAAGGCTGAAAAGTATTGAATATATCCGTGCGAGGATTTGAAGATTTAGCGAAAATTTAGCGAAAATTTTATATTTAAATATCGATATGACAATCAATCATGATGTTAACAATCATTTTCAATATAAATCTTGTTCCGAGATGTTATTAATTCTTTTAATGTTTTAAATATACAAATTTAAAACAAATTTAATATATTTTGGTATCGTGACATAATAGGACAGTTTTTAATGATGTTGAATTTATTTTTAATTTCTCACACTGGTAAGACAAAGCGCGGAGTTGAGAGTCACCACTCAACACGCACATGTATCGGTTTCTGGTGTACAGTAGAGAACCATCAGCGACCGAGGAGCTCAGGAGTCGAAAATAGGAAGTATATCTCGAGCAAGACGATGACGGTCGGGTCGATGGGTATGCCATGGAGAGATCGATCCTGATCCTGGCATTGTTACGTTCTTTCTTGACGTGGAGGGTCCTAAGATGTCTATCTATGATGATCCCCAAGTAAGTGGCACGCTGACTCCACGTTGATTACCACAGTGGATGCTCTGCCCCTGTAGGACCAGTGGTGGAGGATATCTCAGGGACAACCTCCACTCTGCCAACCAGTCTGGCAGCAAATCCAGTGTCCTCTGCAAATTAGCGGCGGCATTTTTAAAATAAACTCCGAGGCAGAGTATTTATATTCAAAGAAGATTGTTAATGAAATTAATACATCGAAATAAAAAAACACTTTTTGTAAGTGTTTTGTCGTTGTGGGTTGTTCTTGAAACAAAGGCAGCAGTAAGTATATACTTAGTTCACGTAGAAAATGATTAAAATTCCAGTAATTAAAAACACAATATACGTTCACAATTATTCAGTTGTAACATTTATTAAAGCGTCGGTAATGAAGGCGCACTTCGTTAGCTGGACCGCCGTTTATTGTTACTCTCTAATGACCGAAAGAATCCGCTTACATTCTGAAATATGAAATGAATTTTGTAATTTTAGATTTGAGGATTTATTTCTGAAACTGGTCTTTAGATTTCTAAAAGGCTCCTAAAAATGTTGTTGTAATATACATATTAATATTTTACTTGTATTTTACCTATTAAGATGGTAAGGTATAGAGAGGAACGCGGACAGTGGAGGCAAACCTTAATGGTCAATATATCCTTATGGACACTAACGCCTGTGAATCTATGTAATACTAAGGAGCTTCACTTGTAATTATTTAATGAACAATTTAAGGATTGATAAAGATATAATAAAGTACGAGATAAAATTATATATTTCGTGTCCGACTTTAGATACAAAGTAAGTCTTCTATGTATATCAGTAGAAATAAACGTATGCCCTGTTTTATTTTCACATTAATGTCTCGTAATACACTTTTACACTTGTTAAATTAAGAACCAGAATTTAGTGTTTAGACAGTCCTATTTAAGTTACCAATAATACAAAAAAAAAAATGATATACACGTTACCTCGGTTGACATTGAACACGCAATCATTCTGTACTCCGTTATATGCTTCACAACTGAGCTATGATGTACATCAGTATCTAACGTAGATTATTTGAAATCGATATGAAACTTTTCGAAGCTCTTCAAAGCTTGCAGCCAGTTAATAATAGTTTTGTTCGAGTATAGGCAATTTAGTGCCCATATTGTGTTCATATTTCGTTTTATCCAAAGCCTTTTTGAAGGTTTTTTTTAAGCTCTATGAAGCTATATTAAGTTAGAAATTCTGGTCCCCATGGACACACTTGAATGAAAAAGTTATATAAACCTAAAATAGTACTGTGGTAAAAAATTGTGAGTTAATTAAACTGTTCTATTAAAGTAAATAACTAAGTACAACAAGACGAGAGTCGCAATGCGTAATAAAAATAAATTACAATTAGAAATTTCTTTGAAACTCTTTTAATTCTTAAATTATATATGTTTTAAGTTTGGCGAAAAAATATTTGACTTTGACTTTGAAAGCGTATTGAAAATTTTGACTGGTTAGTTACCTGAGACGAAAGATTTGTAAATGATTTGCATTTATAAACTATACGACATACATTTCATGCAGAAAAACAAACATTTTTTGGTCATCAATAATAGTTCTTTATCTGTGTTGTTATTTATTATTATATATTTATTCACTACCATAATCATAATAATATACAATATATATATTTACATATATATATTTACATATATATATTAAATATATATATAAAATATCTTTCAATTGTCTAACGTATATGGGAACTCACTCTACTTACTATAGAATGATGTTTGAGTTAAATAAGGTAGTGTGCAACAATTATTCTATTAACTCAATATACAATGACTGAGACATTATTATGAAAAATACTGTAATATTTTAATTCATAAGCCAGTTAACTGCATCTGAATAACATTGGCGGATACCTAAAAAGCATAAGATGTGCGCGAGGACACGGTAACCGCAGAGATGTCCGGTTTTCGAATTGAGATTATCGTACATACTAGTGATTGACTTGAAAAAAAATGGACCCGCTGAGTTTCTTGCGCTAGTTCGTATCAGATTTGAGGCATTCTCTTTAGTGAATCGGTGGTAAACTGTTAGACGTTCAAAAATTTTTGCATGTAGCTTGTTATTATATTATATTGAAGAATTTACCCCAAAATAAATTGCTTCAAAAGTATTGTTTTATATAAAGTAAAGTTAATTGGTCATCACATCTCCATAATTAAACATTTTATTTGTTATAAAGGGGAGGTACAAGTAGCAAACACATTCAACAAGTGCGAATTGCTTGTGTTAAGGCAATTAGTGTAATGATTTCAGCGCCCATTAGAGTATGAACACCGGACGTTTCGACCATGAGAGTGTCCGACCTAATGTAACATAAAACTCTTGAATTATAACATACTAGCAACCCGCTCGCGGCTTCGTAAACCAATGATATCTCCTGTACTTTAAATAAGTAGTAAGCTACTAGTTGTACTGTTAGGTTTGATAAAAAAAAAGTTGTTTTAAGACTCCTCTGTGGTCGTCTCACTTTAACTACAGGCGAAAGTTTTTTATTAACTTGCTATGTCTTGCAACTCAATTATGAAGCATATCCTTAAGGATGCAACTCGTATGTAAATTATGCACATTTTGCATACACGTATAGTTAAGGTGACAATGCATGGTTAGGTTAGAGTGACGTCATTCATAAACCAACATGGCGCTACACTCAATATGGCAAACTAGTTATTCTTAATGTACTCCTACAATATGGATATCAATTGAAAGAGCTTGCTGATAATAATTCGAAATAAGCTTCCAGTGGCCATCTCGGATTAGTGGCACAGCGTCTGACTGTCCTTCCCAGTCGGAGGCATGGAAACATCTCGAATATTTTTATTTCTGCACTTTGGTACCTAAGACAAAGAAAAAGGAAGAAATTAATTTTAGGCGGACGAGGAAGATGTTAATTTCGGGTGTAAAGAAAAGAATGGATTGTCTTGACACTAGGTTCTCTCTGATTATTCTGCTATGCGGGAAGACGCGTGAAGCTGCTGTTTTTATTATTAATGACTTGAGATAGATTTATATTTATGATAGTAGTTAAAATTTTGTAACTAGCTAACCTAAAATATAATTTAATTTAGAACGGAGAGGGATATAGTCCAAGATTTGTTAGTTATTTTTGCTTGGAACATGAAAAATGCGGAAAAAATAATTAAATTCATTCAATTTCTTGTTAAGGTTTATGTTTTAGCAAACCCACATTAGATTGTCTTCACAGAAAAACTTATTACTTAAGAGCTGATATATAATTTGAACTTATGACCTGATGATTTTGCAGTTCTATTAGATAAGCGCTCATATATTGATCGTTTCTTATCTCCGGTACAAGACAAAACGCGGCTTTCACTTGCGTCACTCGACACGCAATGTCTCGAATTCGAGCCGAAACTGAAGAACGGAGTGTCTTGACACCAGGTTCTCTCCGTCTATCCTGCTATGCGAGAAAAAGTGTAAATAATTATACAAATAACGAAATAAAACAAGAATACAATGCATACAATATTTTTATTAAAATTCTGTAA
Source organism: Podotricha telesiphe (assembly GCA_038994665.1). NCBI lineage: Eukaryota > Metazoa > Arthropoda > Insecta > Lepidoptera > Nymphalidae > Podotricha > Podotricha telesiphe. Next base: position 102,150 of record JAOYRR010000130.1, on the reverse strand, counting down.
AATGACACAAATGTGCACATATTATGAGACATTACATAACATTAATTAGAATTTATAAGTTAATCTTAAAAATTTATGGTTAATTTAATGTATTCATCCATGTTTCGCAACTAATTTAACCAAACTAATTTAAACACTTTGTTTAAGACAAAAAAACATAGTGGAAATTAATGTGAGTATTTAGTATTAAATCAAAAATATTTCAACCGTTCAACGACGGTGCCAACTTCATGTAGGAATACACATATATTATTCATAAAGTATAATAAAATTTAAATTAATTTGTTTTAGCGTATGATATCAATACTTAAAGAATATTTATCTTTAAAAGGTGACATAAATTGGTGTACTATTTTATTGAAAACGTAGATGTTTGGTCTTCTACATGTCACATATTGTAATGAAAAACAGTTTTTTAGGAAACGTACACTTTTGGAAATCCTAGCGCTCTGAACGCTAAGCTGCCGCTGGCTTGGCGGTGGCCGGTTCAAATAACGCTGCGTTCGATTTTTTTATATTTCCTAAAAAAATGTTTTACGAATAACACTTTAAAAATGTTAAAAATATCATACTTTTTGTTATTTTACCTAAAATCTAATATTTTATATTTTTAAACAAAGTTTAATTATTAAAACAATTACGGTAAGTCGAATCCGAATAATTATTATAAGAGTAATTAATATTTAAAAATATGTATTTAATAATACAAACAATTTTTTTTTAAATATAAAACTAACTACGAAATTTAAAGCTAAGGCTTAATTTACAATACATGCTTTGGTGTTGCAACTTGAAATAAACATAAAATATTCTTAAATGTTTAATTTACAATACCCCATCTAACCTAGTGAAATATCATAGAACTTTTCAGGGAAGTTTTTAAAGACACTTTTCCTGTCCGCCCAAATTCGATTAATTGCGTGTCAAGAGGCGGGACTTAACGCTGCGCTTTGTCTGGTCACCAGAGAGGAGAAATGAAAATAATTTAAGTATAATCATTCTCCCGAGGGAGAATCGAACCCACAACCATCGTGGCTTAGTCTCATATATTAGTACTTTTTGTTAATAGTACTTAAAAATGCTAAGAAAAAAAGTATTTATATATATTCAAATGTCAATTTGAAAACGTATAAAAATTTTAATGAAATTTTCATACGTTTTCTAAAAATGTTTTTCATATATCCAAAGTGTGATAATAAAAATTCCAAAATGTTTAAATGTCAATTTTACTAGACTTCAATGTATTTTAAAAGATGATACGACGGATACGATATGTTAGAATATAGAATTAAGATCGAGATGTAGCAATTGAATAATAATAATATTGGAAATTTATTTTGGAAATATCTCGTAATTTTCCAAAGATGGAAAAAAAAATGTGAAATGGAGTAGTATTTTTTAAATTTAATTCTAAGTTACCAATGTTATATATGGAATTTGTGTATCCTACTCTCTATTGCAGACATACATCTTTTAATAATACATTGATTATGACAGATTTTTTTAATATTTAAAGATCTGAACGAATGTTTAGTTAAATCTAAGGACATAATTATCTTAAATACAAATATAATAAGTATTTCAAGACCAATTTAGATATAAGTATATTATAATAAAATATGAGAAAAATACGCAGTGCATTTAGTAATTAAATATAAATTTATTAGAATTTTTTAACTTATATATAGTTTTCAAATTTTGTTTATTAATATTATTATAACACCTTACGCCTAAATGTAATTGATCATACAATAGTCTAGTAATTCGTGTTTATCATTCCAAAAAATATACGTATATTATAATTATATTTCTTTTGGCACTGATGATTTTATCACAGATCCTTGACGATAACATTCATTCTTAAAAACTTACGCTATTTATAATCGTCCCTTAATGTTTGTTAAAACGGAGCTTTTTGTTTGGTCTTTTTTCATATACTTTTGTTTATTTTTTCTCAAGTAAATTACTAATATATTTTTTTTATATATAACGTGACTCTGATATGGTTTACGAATGACGTGTTATTTTAATACAAATAAAGAGTATGTTAGCAAAATTAACTTTTTAAAACCTTTGAAAATCTATACTAAATAAATAATTATTCTATAAAAGATATACAAATTTTTGCCATAATTATATTGCTACATGAAAAATACATAATTACACATTCTAATCATTGATTTAGTGTTCATATGGTGTCATATACTCAGAGAGAGCCGACTGTACACTCCACTTTCCGAATTCGGGTGGGGGAACGCCGCGCTTTCTCTTGCACTAGAGCGAAGAAGTAAAAGTAATTTAAATATCCATAATAATCTTCCGAGTGGGGATCGAACCGAGAATCAATCGCGTTTGCAGATAGACGTTGTCCTCTTGCGGATATACTCTTCGTCGCTGACCTCCTTTATAATTTATTTTAGCTATAAATAATTACTATTACTATAGTTAGTCAGCAACAGTTGATACAAGAGTGATTGTCCTATATCCATTTCTAATATAGCATTAAGATTCATATCGCTTAAAGCTTGAAAGACAAACCTGAAACCGAAAATATTTATGGAATTTTATAGTACATTGTTCCAAGGGTGATTTCGAGAGGTTACCATACAGATGACAACTTTGACACATAAACATAACATTCATTTCATTCATTCGTTTTATAATGCGGTCGTTCATTTTGTAAATAAATATACCTGAATAAAGGTTACTTTTAGATATGCATTATTATTGTCAATAACCTTGTTTCCAAAAGCGAAGGTATGGAAATATTTCATATTTTAAATGTGTCAAAATGAAAATGTAAACGTATTCATTATAGAGACGACTATAAATTACGCTTAATCTAGACCTCTATACATATTAAGGGGTTTCCTTGCCGCTTGTTGTGCGTTTTCTTTAATTTTTCTCATAATTTCACTACAAGTTCACATTTTCGCTGTCATAATTGTAATTTTCACATAAATAACTTTTCACATTGTCGTGGCGCTGTTTAGTTTCTGATTCAAAAAGCTTACTGACAACTCGGTCTTTGGAAAAAATTCGAGGTGGATTGAAACTGTCCAGTTTCGTCTCTATTGAAAATTTTCTTTTTCTACTTTCATTGGCAACTTTACCGAAATCAAGGGAGAAGCTGTGTTTTATAGGTTTTTGTTGTGCAAATATATTAAGTTTTCTTTCGAAGTCGTCATCGACTTGTGCGTCTTCAAAAGCTACAGTACCGTTTCCATTTTTCGTAGGTTTCTGTGTCGCAATCTGTGGTCTACTGAATATTAATTTCTCAGAATTAACAATAGTAAGTATGGGCGAGGGTTCCTTTAAAATGTTACAGGAGTCCCCAAAAACGAGTTCAAATCTCTTGTTACTCGTGCAGCTTTCGTCGTCACATACTGTATCACCAGATTTTTCAGCGTCAGAGACTGTTTTATTTTCTTGTATAGTACACAAATCGCACATTTTCGCTGACGGCCGATTTACATCGTTAATGCATAATGAAATAGAGTGATTGTCTGAATCTTCAGTCGTATTTGTGAATCTTTCCTTATGTCTTTTCGGAGTACTGGATGCAAGTGTGTCGGAAGAATTATATCGCACTGTAATGTCGTTGTACGCCGACTGTCGATGAGCGGGAGATACTATTGTATTATTGTAACACTTTTCACTTCTAGGCCCTCTCCTTTTTGTGTGAATTCCGAATATCCGTTTGATAGATTGTCGAAACTGTGAAAAGTGGTTCATGTTAGTTACATTATCAATTTATTTTAAAATAATATATGTATAGCATATTTTTTTAAAGTACCTAATGCTTTTTTAACGATTATATTTTTGGATATATTTGACGCGTTTTGCATTACAATCCCCTGCCAGGTAGGAGAAAGAGAGATAAAGTAGAGCTCCATAGAGCTATTCAATTATAATATTAGTTATTAAGTATTTGTGTATTCTGTATATTTTAATCGGTAATTATATTATTAACATTAATCCTTTATTAATATTAATTAATAAATATAATATATTTTTTTTATTATATTATCTTGTAGTTATAACCTAAATATATAAAATCAAAATTAATATTATTACTTAGATTTCTTCTCTATCAGTAAATAGAACTTAAATAGACTTAGTAAATTAATTGAATTTCCATCATTATTAATTCCCATGGTTAAGTTTTAACTATATTTTACGTTATTTAAATTGTATACAATTTAGTCAATTTAATTTTCTAAAAAATCTTAGACTGAAATCTTGTTAAATAAGTGTTACTAGTATCGTAGTTTCGTAAAGCCGCACTTTTCATATAGCCATATTTGATCCGCACCTTATCCAATACTAAATGAAATAATTTAAATATAATCTTTTCTCCGAGTGGGGATCGAACCTACACTCATTATTTATTGTCATATATGTTTTTAATATTATTTCGTGAATTTATTTTTAATAATTAATGAACAAAAGAGATATAATTTCCTCTTATTATAATATAATTACCTGAGTATTCATACCGACATAGATTAGGGGGTCGTAGCAAATTGAGCTTTTAGCTACGAGAGCTGGGATGACTCCAGCGCCTGGGGATACCTGAAAATTAATATTATACTCGATTTTGTCCTCCATAATTCGTGCGTAAGACAAAAAGAATTTCAGCTGAGTCTGACTGACCATGGCGACGATCAATCAATCAATACGTATTGTATATTATTTAGTTAAAGTCTAAATATAATTTCATCAATATCAGATAACTTAATCTGCAATTTATGAATGTTCTTACGACTGTTATTTTATAAAATAACAGAATTTTATATTGATGTCATATGTGATGTTATTTTATATTGATATGTATAGGGCCATTATAGTTTCTCTACATATGAACATACATTGAATTTTCTGCCTGACATCGAGACATTGCGTGATGGATGGAGGAATTAAAACAATGTAAGTATAATCATTTCCCCGAGTGAGGATCGAACTCTCTACCATCGCGTATATAGATAGTGTCAGTCAGTCACTGCAACACAATGGCGTCAATTTGAATATTACATTTCTTAGTACATACTATTTTACATTTTGTAGATTGTTCAAGTGTTCAAATTTACAATGTACAATTCAATATTACAAGAATTGTAGTTCTTTTACTATTCAAAAGGATTATTATAAATGTCATTAATAGTATGAGAAGAATGGTTTTTTAATTTAATATTTTTTATACAATTAACGTATGAATTGTAAATATATTATTCTAAGCTATATGGGTATTTTATATAATAACAATGGCAGTTCAATTATCGCTATAGAGATGTATAAGTAGAAAATGTCAAGTCAAGTAATATTTCATTAAGTTTCTTTACAAGACAGGCTTTATGTGAAGAATTAAAATCATAATTCTTACAATTCCTTCAGTAGCAAACTGTTCCATAAGCGCGAATAGCGAGTAAGGTGTCCAAGCGATCGTGAACGAGATTATCATAATAAAAACCATGATGGTAGCTCTCGCTTCCGCCCGACTCACGCGACCTAGACGTTGTGAATTCTGAAAAACATATTATTGACTTAGTAAATAATGATACAATAGACTAGTTGGAATTGAAATAGTACAATTTACTATTTCCCCCATATCAATCGAAACAAAAGCATTTTCCATTTCCGTAGGAATTACAGGAAATCCTGTCTTTGCACTTTGTTTCTCATGAAATTTTCATGCCAAATTTCAACGTTCTACATTTTTAGTTTCCAATATGAGTTGTGATAATTAGTTGGTAAGTAACGAAAGAGCTTATATTTTGCCACACTTTTTTCCATGTAACAGGATAACCAGAGAGAACCTAGTGTAAAGGCACTTCGTTTTATACTTTCCACCCCTTGGTTACCAGAGCGAAGGTATGAAAATAATTTAAATATAACTATTCCCCCGAGTTGGATTCGAATACACAACCAATTACGTTTTTCATCATACGTTACATTGTGTGACAATGGCCTCAAGTATTATTAACACATAAAGTTGGATTAAATCCAAAAACATATACCTACTTATAATTACATTAAAACTATTGTTTATCTATTATACCGTTTGTGCCATAGTGCCCAACCAATACATTGGACTAGGTATCTTATAAATACTATTTGTTACCAAATCATCAGTCACTGTTCAATTTTACACTTCTATAAACAGGCAATACTTCAACTGAATAAAAATATTGCAAGAACACCTTTTTTACTTCGTTGATTTGCTATTTTGCTTTTTTGATTTGTTATTAGTAGAAATACTCTATTTTCATATAAATATCAATTTCATTATAATAAAACCATTATGTTTAATATGCATAAATGAAAACTTAATTGGCTAATATTGGTTTTATTGGTTATCTATTGTAAATGCTGTATAAAAATAAAAATAAATATATAAAAATTATTGGAATTATTGTAATGTATTTCTTTTTGTTTCACAATACTATTTAATAATATTTTGTTTATTATCAGTTACATTGAAATATTGCATGAATATAAAATAATAGACAAAAGGCAAACATTTTTGCAAGAATGACATTTAATCAGAGACGCTTGCTGCGCTCAATGCAATCATGCGTTACATACCGTTGGCATAACTTATTTGTTCATTAAAAAATAACATATTTTTAACTTCGTGGAAATCTTGAGTTGATTAAGCTTTTATAAAATCTTTACGCAAACATGTTATTTTAATGTCGGTATAGCTACTGCGTATAGCAACGTGTATATATGTTTAAGAACATTTCGAAATAATATTAAGGAACAATGGTGTCCAAGCCGCGTGCACCCTGATACCCTATTAGGAATAGACATAAATTTACTTAATGTAAATTACATATAAATGTAATTCATGTATATATTGTAATCAATGTATATTACCAAAGTAGGATTTGCCTATATATTATTACCTAATTTGTAATGTTTTCAGATTTTTAGTTTAGTTTTTCACAGTGATTTTCCTAAACCCAATGCCAATAATTTGTAGTGGTTTGTTCACAAAACTCAATCGTGTGATTTTTCTATTAAATTAGTCCTTATTAAAAAACAGTTGCAAAATCATTTACAAACATTCACATACAAAGTGCTATTTTGTCACCTAAGTTGTATCGATGAACCCATTGTTTTCATTCCAGTGAAGTAATGCGAGTCGTGCGCACGTGCGGCTTTAGTCTAAACCAGTGCAATATCAAAGTACCTACATCGATATTTCCTCTCTCGTATCGAACAAGCATGTAATATTAGCTAATACTTGGTTTCTATAACGCACCTATATCAATTTCAGTTTCAGTGATTTTACTTCACGTATACGTTCATTTAATTTACAACAAAAAAAATATTTGCTTAAAAATTATCAACTATATTCTTAAAATTCCAAATCTTTTGCCTATTTTTATCTTTTAAGGACGAATTGGCTGTGACTTTTATTTGTTAGTTAGGAGTGTGCGTACTGGGTGGTAACTCAACGCCGCATATATATAAAGACCCCTGTATATATATGAATATTTATCCGAGCGGTATTTAAGACCACAAAAGCTTACAAAAAAGCTAAGAATATAACAGCAGGGCAAAAAAAAGCTAAGAATATAACACTTTCCGCCCGAAATCGAGACTTTGAGTGTCGAGTGACGGAACTCAACGCCGAGCATGTCTTAGATATCACAGCGGAGAAATGAAAATAATTTAAATATAATGATTTCTTCAAGTGGGAATCGAACCCACTACCAATCGTGTTTACAGACGCACGCTGTGGTTACAGCGTATATTATACATACATAACCCCACTTAGCCACGATATTCTCAATTCTCTATAGATAATTGGTTGTTTTATTGGTAATACTAGTTAAAAAGATGACAGTATTTAAAAAAAATAATGAAAGAAAAGAAAGCACACACAAAAACGAAGAAAAAAAAACACTCAACACTTATTTGTAATTAAATTGTAAGTAAAAATTAAAATAAGGTACCCGTTTCATTGTCCTTATAATATTGACGTAGCTGAACGTGATGATGGACAAGGGCACTATTTGCCCCATCGCGAACAGGAACAGTATGTATGTCAGCGTATTTAGAGATTGCTCGTGCCAATTCACTGAACAACTGCAAGAAAACAGGAAAAGTGTTTAGTTAAAAAAAATATTGCACAAAAAAATAGGCGTAGATTAAAATCTCATGACATATTTTGCTCGTTTCCCCGCAGAACCTTGTGTTTCCACTCTCCCCCTAAATTCAAGATATTTTGTTGTTGAGTGGTGGAACTCAACAGCGCGCTATATCTTACCGCTGCGGAAAAATAAAATATTTAATAATTTCTCCGGGTCGGGATGGAGCCCACGATGGATAGTATCAGGCCAGACGCTGTCTCACAGCGTCACGATTGCCTTACAAATGTTTCTTTGTCGAAATAAAAGAATGAATGACTGTAGTGTTTCCGATTTTTCTTTGCTACTAAAATGACATGTTTCTAACGGTTTCTAAACTCCATGTATAAAAAAACCCTTTCACGTCTTCATCCTTATTCTTCAACTTCTTTCTACTTGCCTCTTAAAAAATTAAGAAAAATTGCTTGCTATAAATCTTGGTTGAAGCGCCATAACTAAAAAACAAAAATAATTAAACTAGATATCCTCATAGTTGTTCTTTCTGCCCGAATCCGAAATATTATGTGTTAAATTACGGAACTAACGGCGGCTTTTAATAATTTTCGTATATCGTTTTCCTCATAATAATAAAAATATATTGATACAAAGATTTTTATTTTTATTGATTCTTCATAAATTTCATGCAGTAGATACATGTAAAATATTAATCTATACAAATAAATAAAATTGGAGTATCTGTTTGTAATATTAAAATAATCGCATTTTACTTAATACATATGTATGAGGTGCAAATTCCAAAATAATATTTTTTAGAATTCGTTTGTTTGATTTTGACGGAACTTTGGTAGATAGCTAATGTAATATAGAGTAATTTGCGCTACTTTTTTCTTACAATTTCACGCAGACGAAGTCACAGCTAGTCTTCATGTATATTAATAGCTGAAGGAAGAACTGTCCAGAACTTTAAATGAAAATTGTGCGCAAGAAGAGGTATGTAGTCAAAATTCATATGTAGATACAGCATCAGCAATACAAGATATTAAACACATAAATATTACACATACAATAATGTGTTTATCATACATTTTTGTATAAAGTAATATACAGTTTGCTCGGGTTCCGTTTTGTTGTACATAGTACATATATAATTTCCCATTAATGAAATTTGAACCCTTAATTATGGTGTAGTGTAAATACTTCCGATATCTTGGTCTATTCGATTACGTCGCTGTATAAGTATATACAAATCTATATATATATATATATATAGTTATAAAAATATTCGCCTACTGTTTAACGCCATATGTATGTCCACATGTGTATAACAGTATGGGATTATCATTGATAACATGATTAGTTATTATAAACAACCAATTTTGAGATGTATGTAATAAATTTTAAATCTATGTATATAAGTAAATAATTATTCTTGGAAAACAATTAATTTACGAGCGATTGTATCGAATGCATAGTACATTATATACTATGTCTGTATGTATCTGTCTATTACAAAAGTAAAAATAATATACATAATATTGCGCAATTCCACATTTCCTTCTTATTCTATAAATGTTCTAAAACTTTAAGATATTGTTGTATTATGTATTTTTGTAGAGATTCGTCTTGTTCGGTTCCCACACGGACGAATTATTATATTTTTGCTGTTCTCAACTCTGGTAAGATTCACTCAACAAGCAATGTTTGGATTTCGGGCAAAAAGTGGAGAACAAAGTGTCTGGACACTAGATTCTCTCTGTCTACCCGGGGAACCCTGTATACAGGGGAAGTTGTGAAGTAAAATAAATATTTAGAAAAAATCTGTAGGGCTGAAAATATGCTGCTATATATGATGTTTAAATCTATCTTTTGGCAGATCGAGGAGCTGATTATTTTTTAACTGAATTTCTACGCCAATACACGTTACTGTGTCATCGTCTTTGTAATGCTATAGCTGTAGGTACTGGGTTATAATCATGACCGATACAAATTGAATATTTAATATGTTTCTTCGGCCTAGTTTTTTCATCTTAGCATACAGCTTCGTCTTCAAAAATATTTTTCTAGGTACACTTAGTTAATTGTTGAAGATGCGTGAAAATATACAGTTCAAAAATATGAAAACTTAACTAAATCTTTTGAAATGTGGAAGTTATCTTACAAAATATGAACTGAGATATAAACAAGAAACATTTCATTCAATTATTTCATTAATATAGAATAGTAGAGCATAATAATATTATTATACTAAATATCTATATAGATATTTAGTCTACACGAGCTGTTGTATATTGCACAATATAAGTATTATGAGGCGTAACACATCTTTGTTTTCTCTAATAACTTCTGTTATTTTTGAAGAAAATATATGAATTGTATTTTAAATTATAAAATAAATCTGCAGTTAAATATATTGGTCGCAGAACTGACATATTATTAAAGGATAATTGAAAAATTAATTTCGAATCACAAAAAATAAGCTTTTATGTGTGTCTCTCGAGAACGGATGGTTCAATAGGTTAGAGGCGCTTGAAAAATATATAAGGTCACCGGCTCTATTCCTGTTACGCTCAAATTTGTAAATTTCTGGTTTGGTATTTGGTTATTTGCGGTCATACAATTTGGATTCCCAAATCGCTCGTGTGGATCCGTTTAAACGAATATTGCTTTAACGACTCTTTTGTAATTATTGATAAAAGTTGATACACTTTTTATTAAATATAGATATAAATCTGCGACTTTGTGATTTAGAATCTTTATTTACTTTTATATTTCAGGGTAGGCAAAGAAAACCTAGTGTCAAGGGACTCCGTTATCCACTTTCAGCCCGAATTTGACACAGCGTGTTGAGTGACGAAACTCAGCGCAGCACTTTGTCATGTCATCAGTGTGGAGAAATAAAAAATAATTATTCCGCCGAGTGGGAATCGAACCCACAACATTGCGTATACAGACATACGCTGCGCCACGGTAACAGGATGGCCTCTTTGTTATAGAATAACTGTTATAATTTATATGTATGTTCACAAGTATATATGTATACACTTATATGATTTTAACCTCATTTTTATTTTTTTAAAATAAAATACCTTGATATATGCAAATACCATTGGTACTAAATAACTTTTGCTCTGTGGTTTTCCCATCGTAAGGCCAATTTCACACAGCAAGCCTTCATACTGGGCCAGTCCGTATTAAGACCTTCTTTCAAGTGCACGTCAGTACCAAACGTAAGTTTATATTTATTTGTTTAAATGAATCTTTTGAAAATATTTCGAATAACAGTAATGGTCTACATAATTGTTTTTTTTTATATATAACAGTACTTTTTTAATTCTTAACACGTGTTTTTCAATAATAATGTGTAAAAACGTAGGTTGTCATTTGTATACTATGCACGAGTATACTTAAGGCGTCCCTGCGCGCGCAAAATAGTTTGTGTCGATTGAATAGATACTTTACTATAATACTTGTTGATAAAGTAAGAAAAAGTGAGAAAGGAATGATTCAGTATTTTTAAAATTACATACGTGATATTTTTTTGTTTATTTTAAATACTATTTTAACATTAATATTATTTTTGTTAAAATCTTACCATATAATAATTTATAATAGAATAGAACTTTTTTATTAAAAAGAAACAATCGTGGCTTAATGGGAACAACGTGCAACTGTAAACAGTGTGGTTGTGTGTTCGATTTCTACTCGGAGGAATGGCGATAATTAAATTATTCTCATTTGCAAGGTGTAAGTTCCGCAGCTCGAAATTCAATGTCTCGAATTCTGGTGGAAAGTGGAGAACGGAGTGCCCTTACACATGGCTCTCTTTGACTACCCTGTTAAGCGGGAAAAAGCAGATTTTGCTTTTTTTTTTACATTTCTTTTAAATTATTGTTTACAATTTTGATGTTATTTACGTAGTTTGTGGCATTGACATACTAAACGAAGTATCGGATGCGTCACATTTTTTTGTCAATTTTATATTTTAGGACAGGGATGAGAAACCTGAGGCTTCCTTATTATTTTTATGCCGTAAGTCAAGCGTTTATGTTTATTACATATATTCTCCCGCTGATATATTAAGCTCAACTACATTAATGCAACTTGGTCGAACATGCAATATTATTGCTTTTACTTTTTTCTTTTGTATGTAATCTATTTTCTTCACATTTAATGTTTTAGTAATCTAATACTTATAATAGGAATAAAATAAATAGTATTAAGAATTGTAATTATTTGCCGAAAGAATTCAAAATGTTACTTAGTCCGTTACTGAAAAAGGTTGCTCACCCCTGTTACAGTCTATTGTTAGTGACGGTTTAGACACTAATGCGGCTTTATTTATTTGTCAATACAAAAATGATATTATGATCCTTCTATATGTATTATTGTGACATTTTTATCGATTTATCAATTCAGGCAAATTTCAGGCAAATTTTCAAGGTACTATTTATTTTGACGTATCTTCTAAATTATGAGATAGTTAGAACATAATGTTACCCATTTTTTAAATTGTTTTAAAGTGTTATTCACACACGTATATATATAAAAATTTAAACACAGCGGGATTTGAAACCGCACCTCTTGAAAATCGTTCAAGTTCTCTGACCGCTAAGCCATGCGTTTGTACGTATGCGTTAAAATTTTTATATATATGTTTTTCAATAATGTTACAGTCAATCGTCATTTTCCATTTTGTATCCAAAAGTCTAATATTACGTTTAATAAATTTAATTATCCAAATAGACAGAACTCTATTAAAAAAATGAGCATTCTTGTTCCTAATATTAATTTCAAGTAAATAAAAGCTTAAAAACGTTTAAATATCCTAAAATTGTCCTTAAAGCTAACATTTTCGATATTTGTAGTTCGTACAAATTGTATTAGTTAATTGTATTAGTATTGTAAAAGTATAAAAAAACAAAAAAAAAATACAACTTGTACGATAAAAATTTAATTGTCTTGATTGAAATTTATGTGAAAAATAAACCAGTTTCTAGTGACATTGAACCCATAACCATCTCGTGTCAAATCTGCCACGACTGCACCACATGATATTATTATGATCGGCTTCGCCTGCGTAAACTACACTTCTCACTTAAATCACAAATTTTGCTTAAATTTATATTTTGATTACCCCTATTATTATTTTTATATACGTACCTTCCATTTACAGACAGCGATCAATTACATTTTTATTATATGTATATATATGTAATTACTAGGAAAAACTTATATTTATATCATCTTAATCCATCTTAGATCATAGGTTTTATAGGTTATCTAACGTAAACGTGACAATATATACACATATATTGTTTATATGCACTTGGCATTGTTTTTATCGTGGCGTAAGTCCATCACTGGCAGTCATCGTGGCGTGTCAGTCAGTCAGACAGTCGTCTGTAAATGTAATGGTTGTAGTTTCGATTCCCGTGAAAATGATTTCTCTCCCTTTCCCGCTCTGGTCTAAGACTAAGCATGGCATTGAGTTCTGTCTGTCAATACCGGGACCCGGGAACCGGGAACCGGGAACCGGGACTTGAACTCGCTAACCCTTTTTATATTAGTTAATTGGTTTAGTTAACTTACCTATACATTTACATACTATGACGATAACGATCTTTTCATGTTGTTATTACAATTTTTGTTTTTAAATTCCACAAATGTTTTGCACTGAATTTCAATAACAAAGCGTTTATTATATACTACTTAAAAGATTATATAATTTTACATGCGCTAAGATTTGTCTTTGATGGGACTCGGAAAAGTAGTTTTCTATATATTTATTGAGCATTTATTGAACAGAATGTGTGTAATTCTGTCGAATATGTGTATACGCGATAGTAGTGGGCTTGATCTCCACTCGGGGGTTTGTGTATGTTTAAAATGCTATGTGACTTTCTTGGACTAAATAGACAAAATGGAGCTTTTTATGCGGTAACACGTATAGTATTAGTGTTTCTTAAAATACACCGAAGTTTAACAAAGGACTGACTTTATCCTAGAATTACTTTGCTTATGCGGAAGATGAGTAAAGATAAAGTCATATCTAAATAATAAAGCTAAACTATTAACTTAACTCTAAATAAATACTAACTAACTTAAGTAAACTACACGACTATAACTTACTATTTAGTTTTTTCACACGTTCCCATTTGTTTTAACTTTTTGATTAATGAACCGATTGAAATAAAATAAACGCATCAATTACCATTTACGTAAGGGAAGTTTACCACAATACAATAGTTTAAGCTGCATTTAAATAGAATATATTGTATAATATATAAATTTTAATATTTAATATATTTTATAAATTTTAGCCATTTTTGAGATTAGCCTGCACGATCTACAGACAAACAGAAAAAATACATTATTTTGGGTTCTATAAATAAACCAATAGATATAGATTGTCTGTCAATATATTAAAGCATTGTAGGTATATGCGACTTTTTACTATTTTTAACATTTAAAGTATTGTTCACACACCTAGGATATTAAAAGTATTAAAAGAAATTAAAAATAAAAATAAGTAGCAATATCCATATAAGAATTTCTACGCAACCGGATATAAAACGTATAGCAAGCGGTTAGAGTGCTTGGACGGCTTACAAAAGGCGGCCAGTTCGAGTCCCGCTACGTTTAGTTTTTAATATGTTTTTTTATTACTCATAATATTGTGCGATTGTAAAGACTTTCGAAGTCGTGGCATAAGGTCCGTTAGGAATAAGGTACCAACCTTAGTTACAATGTATACCTAAATATTAAATTTTAGATCTGGTTATATATAATACGCGGCGTTAAGATGCGGGTGATTTATGAAATCTGCCTATTTCACAAAATGTAAGAGATATGTGAAAGTCAACTAAAAAAAAAATTATCATTATATATATGACAGTGATGCTCTATGACAAAAAATTATATCGAGTTCATTCACCCAACACGCAATGAGCTTGTAAATGATCAAAAAATAGAGTGACTCTAGATCACGAGTTTATATACGAAAGATATGTGAAGACACTTGAATTATTATCATTATCCATTAATTGTAAACTTTACAGAATTTTGCTAAAAAGCTAAAGCTCAAGTCGTTTAAAACTGTAATGGCGTTCGCAGTCATGCATATGGTCATATTGCGTCATCCACCCAGCACATGTTGTGAAACGCGTAGGAAACAAATTCAATCCAGGCTTAAAGCTAAAGTTATATCTCAAAGAAACGATTTATAAGTTTGTTCAATATATACTTTTAACGATATCGAAATTCCATTCAGCTATTAGCTATTTATTGATATAAACAAAAGTTCTCCTTTATAATTTTAATATTGAATTTAAAATTAAGAAAAGCTTCGAAACCAAAAGGTTTCATAAACATAAAAATGTTTATTAAAATTTGTGCATTAGTGTATTAAAGCATTTGTGTATTAAAATTTGTGCATAGTACGAATATCACAATTTAATGCACAAATCGAGCATGGCGCAGTGGGACAGCGTCTGCCTGTAAACTCGATAGTCTGTGGATTCGATTCCCTCTCGAAATTTAAAATATATTTTCATTTCTTCGCTGGGACACTTAAGAAAAACGCGGCATTGAATTCCGCCACTCAATACATAATGTAAGGATTACGGAATATCTTGACACTTGGTTCTCTCTGACTACCCCGCTATGTTTGAAAAAGCGTGTACCTCAAATAAAATTACATAAAACTTCTATGTATCTATTTAATATCTATCTAATTAAAAATTCTTACTAAAAAAAACATATATACAAGACGGTTGGTCAAGGCTTTAAATTTTTATAGTTTCTAAATATGTTTATCAATTTCCGAAGTGTGTGAATAACACTTTAAAAATAATGTTAAAAATTCTTATTAACTTGTAATCTACCAAAAGATACACATTTTGTATATAAAAAAGGTTTTTGCAGGTTAAGTCTACGCTAAAATCATGGCGTAACTTTATGTGAATTCGATTTGAAATAGCAGTTGGAGGTTATTATTTAAATCCTAGTGCTCAGTTTTAGTATTCATTCTATAAATGTTTGTTTTTTTTAATGTGTCTGGAAATAAGGCCAAACCTTTGTAGTCAATGCTTTGGTACCATATCTATTAATATAGATATATTTAAAATTCCAATTTAAATATCTTTTTTTATTTGTATTAATTTATTTTTATCTCTGGTTAACGCACATCATGATCTGCCTATAGAAAATATGTCATTTTATGAAATGCTCTATAAATTATTAAGTGTCAATTCTACGACTTAAATAAATAATTATTAGACGCTATTGTGTATGGGTTTAAACGTATATACATATAATCTATAAAAACCTTTTGTTGTTTTTTGCGGTAGGAGTGTGCCAAGGACCGGTTTCAATACGGGTCCTAAATTAGCTTGAACTTTCCAAGGTTAAGTAAATCAAATCGTTATACTTAAGTGAAATATTAGTTTTTGAAATCATTTAATAATATAAAATAATAATAACAACACTTTATTGCACAACAAATTACAATTTTGACTTAATAACATAGTTAAACTTAAACTAAATGTGCAATGGCGGTCTTATTACGGAAGCAATCTCTTCCAGGCAAACAATAACTAAAGGATTAACCACAAGAGAATGCACAGAGGTGCATAAAGTATTATACTTACTTAAATATAATAAATTCACATTAGCAGACAGACAGAAGAAATATACTTACATAGAATCAAAAATACTCACATACATTAATATACACAAAATATACTTTGAGAGTCAGATTATACGTATTGTTTAAGACAGTGTTATTTTTAAGACGTCGCTTAAATATCGCAATCGACTGAGACTGTCTTACTATCAGTGGCAGCGCATTCCATAATTTTACTCACTTGACAGTAAAAGAGTCACCATAGCATTTCGTGCGGCACAAAGGTACTTCTAGGAGGTTATTTTTACGGGAGCGGATAAAAAATAAAACACTTACGCTAAATCGAAACGTGTTGAAAGTAGCAGATTCAAATACAAGTCTGAGTAAGGTTTGTAAATTTACTCGTATAGAGTATAGATACGGTCTTGAAAGCATCATAAATGAGGACGGAGTAGTTGTTGTTTAATAACAATATAGTATATCACAAGTTAGATTGAAATTTGAGTATTTTTATAAGAAAGAAAATATTACAGTTTACCTGGCTGAACCCTAAAAAAGATTTCAATGGGTTTCCACTCTAGAGTACGAGAAACTTATAGAGATAAGGAAATTTCAATACTGGGAATACACGTAACTGTATGTATATTAAAGCTTAAGTAAGATTCCACAATGTCAGATTTGCAACCCCAGAAATTTAAAGCCGCTATAAATACAATATAAATAAGTAAAGCTTATTACTCCATAGAAGAATATTTAAAAGATAAAAATGTGCGGAAGTAGTATGATTGGGCTTAGTGCAGGTTAGCTACCACTGTATTATTTGATAAAATTAAAATATTTATATTTGAATAGAGCAACTGTTGAGTTTCTCGCCGGCACTTCTCAGCAGAACTGTCTTCCGAGCCGGTGGTAGCTTTATGTTCCTTCGACGAATCAAAAGTGCTTGCAAAAGTCTATTTGAATAAAGGATATTTTGAATTTGAATAAATATAGTATATATCAAATATGAGGTCATCGTGACGCAGTGGGACAGCATGCCACTGTAAACTAAACTAGCTCACTAGCACGTTAGTGCTCTACTCTAGGTACAACTTGCACTCGGTGGAATGATTATATTTAAATTATTTTCATTTCTCCACTCTGGTAAGACAAACAGCGCGGTGTTGAGTTCCTCGAATTCGGGCGTTGAAGTGTCTCGAATTCGGGAGGAAAGTAGAAAACGGATGTATTGCGGGAAAAGGCTTGAATTTGAAAAAATAAACGATGCATATAGTTCATTACTCGGTAACACGTCGGATATCATTTGAATATATATAAAGAAACTACGTTTGTTTATATTCATACACCGAGAACATCAAACATGGATATCAGTAGAGGCGTAGCAAACTACCGGTTTCAGTTTTTAATCTGGTATTGTGAGGCACCAAGACGGTTTTCCTTATAAGCATTCCTTCTATATATAAAAACCGGATTTACTGTTATTTTATAACATATATTTTATAACACGTATTTGCTAAGATTCTCTGTGTTATTAAATGATTTGCAGTTAAGTTTTAATATAAATGAGATTGATTTGTATAATAATTGTACCTACGTATTTTCAATATAAAGAAAAGTAGGTATATATTTAACACACATTACGTAAACTTTATAATATTTGCGTAAAATTAATTATAAAAAATACGAAATATACTCGCGTTTTATTATTTATTTACGTTTTATTATTTATTTACTTTAATTATCGCCATCGCCATCGTGACAGAATGGACATATTAAAGTTATTTTCATTTCTTCGCTCTGGAACAAGACAAAGCATGGCGTGGCCGATCTCAACCACTCAAAACTGCTGCAATGCCTGGAATTCAGGCGGAAAGTAGATAAATAATTGTCTTGACATTAGGTTCTCTCTCACTTCCCTCCTCTCAAATGCGGGAAGAAGTGTGAAGGAATATTATATGATAAATCGCTGGCTCTAAATGGTGGTAGTAAAATTATATCTTGTGAGCTCAACGTTTCTGACAATTAGTACTAAACTTTTGTGACGAGTTGCAAAAAACGAATTAAGAAAACACGAAGAAAGAAAGGAAATCTTCATATTAGTAATAGTCTTTTCCTAAAGTTTAAAATTATTAAATTTATAAAATAATAAGATTTAGTAGATATAAATACCCTTATCTTAAAAACGTATAACAAAATATCTAAGAATATAATAAAACTTGTTATCTTATTACAGTTTATTCAATATCTATTATGTACATATCTATACGTATAATAAAAATGTATCTGATCGTTGTCTGTACATACGGAAGGTTTATGAAAAAAATATATTATTAGAGACATTTATCAATAAAATAAAACCCAAAACATTGATTTTCATTTCTGTTTGTCTGTGCGTTTGTGCACGCTAATCTCAGAAACAATTTAACCGATTTAAATGTAATTTTGACTATTGCATTTTAATAAGCTTCCATTAACATTTAGTGTTTATTGCATTTCAATAGTTTTATAAATAATAATGTTACAACAATTTAAGTTATAAATTTAAGCAAAGTTTGTGATTAAGGTGCGAACGGGGTCAGGCGAAAAAATATATATAAATAGTTTAGTCGTGTTGTGTACGTAGGTGAATCTACGAGCGGGTCGCTAGCTGTGTATGATTTTTCTTATAGACCATGTAAATGTAAACGCAGCGGAATTTTTTAATATTCAAAAATTTATGGTCTACTTCGGAAAATTTAAAGATTTACCAAGTTAAGCTTAAAATTTACAAAATTTTAATGTTAAAAGCTCGAACTGTTACTAGTTTAACCTATTCCACATTTATATGTATCTTCCAAATCAATGATAACAAATTGAAATTCAATTCAATAGGGCTGTGGCGCGAGAAGTGGTGATTAATAATTTTAAGACGTGCGTCTTTATATCAACACATACTTAATATTAAACGTCGAATTCCCTACACATACGATATGTCCACATGTCACTGGCCAAAAAAGGCTAAACATTAAAAAAAATGGCTAGTTTGAGTACCGTAATTTTATGAAGTGCCCAGCCATATCCTGATCTGGCCAATTTAACGATCGGCGGCAGACATATGCACAATTGAAAGCTTACGTGCATTGAGATTCAAGTATTTATAATATATGTAGTCATTTTGATAATTAATCATAAATAATGAATAATTCAATGTAATATTGCGGATTCGTAATCCTATAGTGATTATACGAATAATATAGATATTATGATGAATATTAAAGACATAATCGTATGTAGTTATTTTCCTCCTTTACCTTCACGCATTTGCTGTATATAAAAACCCTACCATTAGAATACTCAGGTTCTCCAGATTCTGCCTAATTTCGAAACATTGTGTGGCGAATGGCGGAACTAATCGCCGGTAAGTCACAGAAGTAAAATTAAAATGAATTAAAATAAATCTGTGGTAAGCCACAGTGGTAAAACGAAAAAAAAATTAAACATTATCCGGTACGGGAATCTACCCTACAACCATCGCTTGTAACTACACTAACCCACGACGGCCATAAATTCGTGTTATTTTTTTTAAGACTTGCTTTTGTGATTTGTGAACCTAACGCGTGTGTTGAGTGTCGGAACTCAACGCCGCGATTTATCTTAGCAGAGCGGAAAAATGAAAATAATTTAAATATAATGATTCCCACGAGTGGGAATAGACCCCACAACCAATCGCGTTTCCAGATCGACAGGGTCCCAAGAAAACCATGGTGCCAAGAAAACCATGACGCCAGGTTATGTATTTTTTATTTCGTAACTCCTACATTTTTGAGGAGGTTATTGTAAGATCGTTTCGTTCTTTTCCACATTTTCCGAAACATTTTGGCACATCTTATTTATTTTACTACATTTATTTTATTGATGAAATATTTTGAATCTAAACTTTCCCCCAAATTAGCATTTGAACTCATAGGGGTAATAAAGAAATATTAGATTATATAATTTTAATTATTTTATTTCAGGATAAAAATGGTTCATTTTAACAAATGCTGCTTTTGTGTGCCGTTGAAGCAAGGCTGCTTCATCGTGGCGTACGTGAATTTGGTAAGAAAAATATTAGTTGTAAATTTAGTAAATGTATTTTAGTAAAGTACAAAAATTTTTTTAGTTAACTTTTATATGAAACAAAGCTACCTGTTTTGAAAATTAATACTGACTTTAATTTCTTATCGTCGATGGAAAATTGGTTTAACCAATTGGAAAATTGGCAATTAAGCTATTCAGAAACAAGCGAAAATGTACTCTTTTGTAAAAAAAAAAACTAAATAATATTAGATAATTGAATTAGAAGTAAATATATTTTCAACTCAACTTTAAACACCGTCAGGACGCTCTCCTCCTAGCAAAGTGTCTAATATTGCTTTACACTTTTTCCGGATGGTACACTACTATCAGAGAAAACCTAATGCCAAAATACAATTCACTTTTTGTTGATAGTTCCATGTGTGTTGCGGGGCGGAACTCAACGCTGGGTTTCGTACCAGCGGGGAATTGAAACATTATGTCCTAATTCTTGAAACCAAACGATATCAACAAAAATATGTACTTTTGTACATACACTCTTGTCTCTTCTACACATTATTGTCACTGTAATTACTTTTTGCATTTTATAAGTTGATAGAAATGCCGACCAAAATTAGACTATCCACACTGTTTTATTAATCTTATTAAAGCCTAGGGAAAGAATGTAGCCTAATTTTTTTCAACACGCCAGGTGTGGGAACCACAAGCAGAAGCTAGGCTCGTTAGTTATATTTAATATAATTGTTTCAGATCGGAACGATCCTCGCAATACTTCTTTCAATATATGCGTTAATACTTGGGACCAATTATTATGGATCTCACAAATTAAGGGAAGATCAGCTGGGCTACATTTTAATTTGTGTCAGTACTGCACTCCTCATAATCCTTGCCATCTCATTTGTGTTTTCTATTGTTCTCTTGGTTGGACTTCACAAGGTATGTGCATTTATATTTTTTTATTCGCGTACGTATCGCAGCGTAGTATACATAATTTGTTTAAGCTTGAAAGACCTAGTGTTAGGAGATATAATTTTCCATTTTTAGTAAATTTTGAAGACATTGCGTGTTACGTGAAATTATCTGTTTTAAAGCAAAAGACAAAGTTACTTAAAGTAAAAAATATATATGTGAACACAGGTGTCTTAAAAGAAAGTTTATATTTATTTAGCTTACTGCGTGAACGCAACAAATCCGAGGGGTGCGGGGGTTATGTCAATCAGTAGCCTGATTTTGATACCTTAGAATAACATCGTTTTGAATTAAAATAATTTTATATTGTGTCCCTTAACATAAAAGCAATATTTTTTAACTGTATCCGAACTGTTATGTTTGGCTACGTTTTATCGACAAATCGTATGTGAGAGCGATTATATCTGAAATGGTGAGCCATAACTATGTTTTAATTTCTTAATTTCTTATATAAATTGAAAATAAATGCTTCAGTAATTGCACACGTGTCCGGATCTGATGAAATTACAATATTTTCATCATATAGTTAACTTGGAAAACCATAAAATAATTGAAAACCTTTCGTTTAGTTTCATAAACAATTTTTAACTTCCTATTTCAGAACAAGCCCAGACATGTCAAGGCGTTTTTGATATACAGCTTAGTGTATCTTATACTTTACGCTATTCTGATTCTTGTAAAGTTGGTATGCGGTTTGGGTGTTTCATTTGAAGGAATTTGTAACTTACGTAAGTATATTATTTTTAATTTTCAGCCTTAACCTGTACTGTACGGTTGAACCTAATGTAATATTTATTTCTGCTTAGAATTTGACCCACAATAATTTACCATCGTGTACATATAATATAATAATAATAATAATAAATAATAAATATTTATATAATAATTAAATAATAAATAGCAATAACTAAATATTTCTTTATATTTTTTTTCGCATAGTAGTGAAGCGAAACTACTAGTGTTAAGACACTCCGCTCTTCACTTTCCGTCCGAATCCGATTCTGCGTGTGGCGTGGCGGAAACAACGCCGCGCTTGTCTTGTCACTAGAGCGGGGAAATGTCAATAATTTAAATATAATGATGCCTCCAAGTGGGAATCAAACCCACAACCATTGCGTATATAAACAGTTCATATAAATGTGTATTTAATGAAATAATTGACATTTTAATGATATTATAATCAATATGTATTTCATTTATTTTTTCAGTTCTCAGTTTATACTTTCTACTTGTTATAAGAAACTATCACATGAAAATGCTGGAAGAAAAACCTGTTCATGTGCAAAAAGTTTAAAGCTTTCTTTCCTCTTTACATTTGTATGTAGATAGATTTAAGTATATAATTAAATATTTTAATGCTTTTTAATTTTTTATTATAGAAATTAATAAAAGATTCTAATAATTTTTTGTTGTTTTCTGAGAATGAGTCTCTTCACGGAGAGCGGTGAGAGATTTGTTTTATAATTATTATTTCCTATTATTTATATTATTTTCTATTGCTATATAATTAATATATATATATTACAAGCTAATGATGCTGTTGTAGCGCAGTGGGATAGCGTTTGAAACATTTAAGACAAATTGTTTTTATTTAGTTTTATGCGTCGAACTCCCAGGGCACACCGCTTTATTATGTATAAGATGAAAGAGAGGGAAGAGAGGGAAGTTCTTCTTCAAGGGGCTGCTAAACATTTAGCATCCATGTAGTCAGACCGCCCCGCTCCCTAACCCTGGACTTATTGCACCAGACGAAACTCGGAATTATCTTTGATTTTGAAGAAACGAAAAGCATGGGACCTGTTGACATTACGATCGAGGCGTGGAAATCTCTGGGCTCTCATCCTGTGCTTGTGCTTGCTGTAGCGCTACAGTTTCATCATCGGAATTTACAAAAGAAGCCCCTTCAAGAATAGTTCAAGATTGTAGCAGGTATAAGGGAATCAAGATCATGAGTCACATCATGACGTTCTTAGAGCGCATAATCGACTTCAGGCTTTGCTGAGAACGTACTGTCTCTGAATGTCAATCTGGATTTTAGCCAGGAATGGTATCCATAGTACTCCGGAACTTTTAGAACTTTAATGGAGGTATACAGAGAAAAATAAGAGCTCTGTATGTGGGATTTAAGATCTGTATCTCCATATGTATCCTAATAGAAATATCAAATTTTATTAAGTTAATATGAAAAAAATTAAAACTGTAAATTAAATTTAAGGTAAGATAAATAACGTGTCCCTTATGTCTTGAGAACGTACAGTTGAATTGAGTACAGGCGCTTGGAAAATATCCGCTCTATTAAATATAAAAATAATCTGTTGAGTTATTATTTATAATTCTTCCTTGTGAATTCTCTCTCTGAAACTCAACTCTGTTGAACAAAACAAAGCGCGGTAAACTACATTAAGTGCGGCGCTGATTTCCGCCACTCAACACACAATGTCACTAAACTGACTACTCTGCTACTCGGGAAAAAACGTGATGCTGAATAAAAAAAATATATAGAAATTATAACGTCATATAATTCCGCATATGTAGATATTTGAATATATATATAGATCCAAAATGTATTATATATTATTAATAGAAAATAACAAAAATATCCCTATACAATTATATACGTTTACGAGGTATAACATTGTGTAGCGATACAAACGATTTCAATACAGTTATGATGCTTTCGCATTGACAACAGTTTTTTAAATAAAATTGTATAATAATAAGGTTTTCGTAAGGAAGATATAGTCCTGTTTATTTTAAGAGATCTATAAAGAAATAAAGATCATATTCTGGCTAATATTATAAATCTGAAAAAATTGTCTGGTTGAACACGTAGGAACTATTAAACTTTGAAATTACTGGGTCGAAAACAAATATATATTAAGAGTTGGATAGCGCATTCATAGCAGAAGGCTATGACAGGCCACGCTTCAAAAATAGGGAAGGATCAATGAAAAATATAACGAAAAGATGGTAAACGTTTTCTTTTGTGATGTAAAGGAAGTTGTGGGGCCTCTGAAGCCTACATTTAGGTCACAAGTACCAGGCACTGTTTCGAGCTACAATACTACAATAGCTATTTCGAAATTTTAGCGGCGTTTTCCTAAAACAATGAAAGTCTTGGAAAAACTAAAAAAATTGTAGAAAAAAGTAGGCTATGTTCATCCAATCGCATCAGCGTCTTGGCCGTGATAACGTCACAGACAGAGTTTGGCATGTGTAATATTAGTATGAAATTAGCAAGCTTAAAATGGTTTTCTCGTTTTCCTGGCTAGCATGGTAAGGAGTTCAGGCCCATATTATAAAATATTGTATTGTCGTGGAATCTCGACATATGACACTCATGTGTCATAATATTATGTATATTGAATATTTTATAAACATAGATTGACAGACTACTACTACTACTGGTACATGTAATATAAATTAGATATAATTGAATATCTTTATGATTTAATGTATTAAATTTAATTTCCTTTATATTACTGTTGTTAGTAGGATTTACCGTAGTTCAGGCTTTTAGAGGATGTTACTCTAGAGAGATTTTTGAAGAAAGTCTTAAAATTTATCATCTTTGATTGAAAATGTCTGAAATGTTTTTCACCTAACGTAATTAACAGTTAATGCTGATTGGCTCTTAGAATTGAAATCTAAAATTGACTTCCAAATTAATAATAAACAAAGAACAATTCGGACCATTAAAGTTGGTACAACTTAAAATTTACTGGAACATCTTAGGATTTGTCGTAGTTCGGACTCTTATTGTTACATACATACTTAAAAGCTGAGTTTCTAGACATTGGATAAGAAATATGTATCCTAAAAGCTTTCTCAATTACATAACCACAAGCCAATCTCGTAATGGCGTTGAAAATACAACTTTAGCATAATTATCCAATAACATGAAAGGAGAGAAGAAAATGGGCGATAATCGGTTTTAGTGGCGCCATTCGAGCCTCGTAAAGCACTGTGATAACATGGAATTTGAAGAAAAAGGTATATGTATGGTGGCGCACATATGTATATTTATTCTATATGGACAGCGTGTAGGTTATTGCTGACAATCTACCAGTTTTCTTGACGCCAATCGAAGATCACGTGTAAAATACACATTGTGTTAACAGCGTGTATGTGGCTGTATACAGATGTGTATGACAAACACATGATAGTAAATATATATTTTATTGATTTAGTGTATTCCCAATACATTATTGTGAAACACACTGGCTTTGCACTCCTCTATAATAACTTAAATTGTGCCTAATTTCAGTTCACTAAGGACGCTGTTTCAGTTCGCTGGGGCACGTGGTAATATATTTATCAATAATTTACAATACAACATTTACTTCTTGCAATTCTTATTTTCAAATATTACATACTGAATGGAGGAATTTAGAGATGCACCTTGTTTCACCTATAATATTTTCTTTTCTTTTAACTTAAAATTTTATAACGCATGAATTTGAAGCGTTGCATGATTAGTTGCCGATTTTTTTTTATACCAGAGCAGAGAAATAAATATAATTTAAATATAATCATTCTCAAGTGACGTATGAGCCCTCAACCTTCGTGTTCATTTTTGCCTCAATTTTCTTATTTCTTCTGTATAGCAACATGCAATATGAGAATAAATTATTAGAAACAATTTGGTTTAGTATAATATATTAAGAGTTTGAATTTATATATGAATATAGTACCCAAGTATGAAAAGTTGAAATTGGTACGCGGAACAGCTTTAAAGAATATGCGATCCAAGTTATGTTATAGCCATTTGATTACTTCTTACACGAATTTCCTTCGAAAGTAAATTATTATCAATTTGATTGCAAGTTTTTTTATTATATATATTCATTATATTAAAATCAACTATAATTAATATTATAAGATTGGAATTCAAAATTATTATGCTACAATTAATTTGGAAGCATATTTTTAGGTAAATAATTATTATCGTCGCTGTTGATTGTGATGCTTTAATCTGTAATTCATTATATGGAAGCTTATGTAATGTACGCTGGAAATTCCGGCCCATATACAGTACACGTTGTCTGTTACAAATATAGTGGTGGAACATGGAAATGCAACCATGTTTATTTTATTATACATGTACGTTGATTAGACTATTACTCATACTCGTAGTTACTATATTAGTATCTTTGCTACGAACTGATTTTAATTTCTAGTCAAGAAGTATTAGGTTCTAATACTTCTATTGAAGATAATGTTTATTTTCATTTTTTCAGCTTTACGCTTTTTCTCGCGAGGTAGACAGGAAGGTGTCAAGACACTCCGTTCTTCACTTTCCGCCCCAAATTGAGGCATTGCGTCATTTGAGAGGCGGAACTCAACGCCACCCTTTATCTTAGGTACCAGAGTGGATAAATAAAAATATTTATTCCACTGCGCTACGATGGCCTCAAGTTTTTATTTATTAGTATTGACTCCATAAATAATACTAAACGTGAACTAAAAGTAAAAGTCGTTCTAGTAAGCACAACAGGTTCAGGCACACAAAAATATGATATTAGCATCGGATCCGAAGACGTGTGCAAATCTTCAAGGTGGCAAGAATTGATGAAAACAGCGTTGCAGGGTTTTCTTGTATTGATAAAACACGGGTGAAGTTTATAACAGTGTTTAATACAAAGAAATAGAACGGCTTAAAGAAATGTATTGTGTGTGTTTATGGAGAATCATAATTTTACCAAAGTCACAAACGAAATTAAAATTAATTAACAATCCTACCAAGCTTTAAATGTTTTAAGCGGATTACATATTTTCTTTATTTTTCCTCTTTTCTCTATATACATATAATGTCACTCCTTTAGATATTCATTACAGCGCATAATATTGTTGGTACTTAAAATATAACTTGATCATAAACCGTAAAACGTTCGGGTTGCCCCAAAACTTGTATGATTTCACTGTATGCTTTAAATATTTATAAAGTTACAACCTTTATACACTAGGAATCTGTTTATATGCGGCATATTATTATACTACCGACCTGCTCGCGGCATCGCATGCGTAAATTACATGACTAAAACTAACTATTTGGTTAAAAACAGTATACTATTTAGTTTTTTCGCCCGCACACGGTTTCACTTGAAACACAAACTTTGCTCAAATTAATAATTGAAATGGTTTTAACTTTTTTATTCATGAACTTTTTTTATTCATGAACTTTAATTCATGAAGGAAATGAAATAAACACGTAATATTTAAGAAAGCTTACCACAATACCATAGTCGCTAAACTGCATTTAAATCAGTTAAGCCGTTTCTGAGATTAGCGTGCACAAACGCCACACCCGCGAAACAGACACATATAAACAGACAAACATGAAAGAAAATAAATAAAAATAATTGTTTTGAGTTCTATTATATTGATAAATGCTTCTAATAATTATCAATTGTTATTGTATCAATCGAGATGGATATATTAGGGAAGTTTGTAAGCTACTGTAAACTTTAATTTGTAAACTAAACTCAACTGAAACTTCATGTTTTCCAAATTAGGCCATAGTTTCTAAGATTACGAGATGTGTAAACAAGAAAACTATACATATAAATATTTCATAGCTAATTTAATATTATTAGCCTTAATTACTTTGTTAGATTAGTTAATTTGTTTTCAGCCTCAAGTTTTTTCTCGCATAGAAAGTCATACACCTAGTGTCAAAACACTCCGTTTTCCACTTTCCGCCCGAAATCTAGAACTTGCGTGTTAAGTTGCGAAACCCAAACACCGTGCTTTGTCTTATGAGAGCAGAGAAATGACAATATTTTAAATATTATCATTACCCCGAGTGGAGATCGAACCTTTAATCAATCGCGTCTCCCATTGAGGCACGGCGGCTTCTTCTTCTGGATGGTTTCTTTATTAAGATTAACTTTAATTAGGCTCTGCTTTGAAGCTTTGAGAAATTATCTATACAAATAAATAAAATTGGAGTGTATGTAATTGTAGAATAACGGCTTTTAACTAAATGCATATACACGGTACATAACATTATTTACAATTTTTGTCTGTCTGTCTATTTGTTTTGGCTAATCTCTGAAACGGCTGAACCGATTTTGACGGGACCTTCACTGCCAGATAACTGATGTCATAAAGAGTATCTTAGGCTTTTGACATTTATTTTATAATTCCACGCAGACAAAGTGGCGGGCACAGCTAGTTATTACATATAATTTCGATATCAATTCGATAAGTTTGCATACTGCAGTTACTAATCAAGAACAATATTTTTAAGCTGACAAATTAAAACAAATTTGTTCTTATTTCTGATTAATATATTTAAATACATGCTAATTTGTGTTAATTATGAAATATGTATATCTTACCTTATATTAGCGGCTTCATTAACATAGTTGCCCCATCCCATGAGGGGTGGAGTGGTAAGGGCGAGAGAATAGGCCCAAATAAACACTACGGAGAGAGCAGCTCCTTTAGAGGTCAAATGTCGTGAACTGAGTGGCCTCGTTACCATTAAATATCGTTCAAAGGAAATCACAGTTAAAGTTGTGATGGAGGTGATACCTGAAAAAAAAAAAATTATAATTTTTATCATATTCATATATCTTATATTTGAAGCCGTGGTCCATATGGCGCAATTGGGAACTGTTTTACTGTAGTTGAGGATTCAAGATCACTTGGAAGAAACACACTCGTATGTGTAAAAAGCAATGCAAGCAATGTCTAATGTATGATATTTTTATAAGATATCAAAAAACACTTTTGGAAAACGTATAAAAATTTGAACGCAGGTAGATTCGATCCTACGCCCCTTGGAAGCCGTCCAAGCGCTCTGACCACTAGGCCATTTTCTAAAAATGTTTTTTAATGTTTTAAGTGTGTAAGTGTAATCCAATTTGGACTACAAAATATGCTGGCAAGAAAAATTTATGTGTTTTTCAAATAAATGTATATTACAATGCAATAAATAGATAAGATAACTTTTTGTTCAATTGTTAAAATAATATCACCTAATTGTTTGCGTTTAAAGACAATTGATCCTCCTTATACTATAAATTGTGGACCAATTTATAAAGGAAAGCCTAAATTAAATGTCATCAAGACGCGACCTTCTTAAATGACATTAGCATAGTCTATCACAGAGGATTTAATGGCTGGTTGAATTTGAAGATAAAATTCGAACTAAAATGTATCATTTTAATTACACTATTCTAACGAATTGATAACGAATAGATCTGCTATCTTTCTTTTATTTCGTGCCATAACAATTCACTATTCGCTTTGCGCTCGAATTCGGGCCATTGCGTGTTGAGTCAGCGTAACTCAACGCCGCGCTTTGTTATGTATGAATAATATATATATATATAATAATGAAGACTAACTAAATAGTATAGATGTAACAATATTTTTTTCACCGATCTCCCGCATGTTAAGCATAATGGGGCAGATATAGCCTAGTGAGAAAGACTTTCATCTATTACAGAGACGACTTGTTTAATGGCGGGAATTGAGTCTGGCTTACTGCATCAGCGTGACTTTAATTTCTCGGAGCCTACTATTATTAAGGGCAAAGTATACAGTGCAAAGTGGCAGAAATGATCTATTATTTATTTAAACCCCTTTATAATTAATTTTCACCTGAAACTATTTATTAATTTATGTAAGAAAACCAAGCAACAATTTTTTGACCTATTTTTGCCGTTGGATTTGCTTTAAAATTTGCACAAGTGCCCGCAACTGATGGCATTACAATATTTATATAGCATGAACCAACACGAAAATAATATTGTTTTCCTTTTGGTTTCTTTTTTAAACCAATGTGTTTATTTTCATCATATAAAAGATTAGTACATAACATTTTTGAAGACCAGGTAATACTTGCACTTTCTAGCATAACCTGGATTGACAATTGATTGATATTAATTCATAATTTTTCTTAGACAAAATTGGATATTTGTACTAGTCTCAAATATATTGCTAATCAGCGTAATGTACGAGAAATCGAAAACTAAACGACAAGTCTCGTGGCTATTCCAGTGAAGGAACTTTTAATATTAATATCTCCAGAGAGCCCTTAAGTTTCTGTATAAGGCTTCATGGTAATACATCAAAAAGCAAATATTTATTGGTAAACTGATACATGATAATAAATATTTACTTATAAAGTGTATTAATGGAATTAAAAGACTATCTTTTAATATTACCGACCTGCTCGCGGCTTCGCCTTTGTAAACGATAATAACTATTTAACTTTTTACCACCCCTGCGTTTAACTTAAATCGTAAACTTAACCTAAATTTATAATTAAAACTGTCAAAATTTGAATATCAAAATTTATAATAAAAAGTCAAAACTGCATTATATTGGCTTAGCCATTTCTGAGATTAGCGTGTACGAACTCACAGACAAAAATACATTTATAAAAAAAAAAATTAAAAAACATTATTTTGGGTTCTAAATATACATAAATGCGCCTAATAATATTTTTTCTTATATATTATTATATATCTTCTTATTCTTATTATTAAATATATTTTTATTATATGCATGGTTATATAAACTATGTAGATCGTTTTACGAATTACGAGTCGAGGGCTATGGGATATCGCATAGTTGAAGTTCTTATAGGGAAGTGTAGAAAGTCAGATTTTATTTAAATATTTCATTACATACCTACATTAAACTAAAAAAATAGATATTATATATACAATCATGTGTTTGGCATACACTTTTTTATTAAGTTACTAGTATTTTAGTCGTCAATGGGTCTAATAGTTTATATAATATCATAATATAATTTCTATATCATGATTTTATAATACTTTATCAAATTAGTCAATTAATGTGCGAGAGAAGAAACTCCTAGGCATTCCTCCTTAGATTAACCGTGCCATAGCGTTGCAGAGAGAAGAGCTTGGGGGTAGTTCGTGGAATTTGCGAAACCAGTCTAGGCTTAAGGGGGGCTTTGAATTACGTGCTAGAAATTAACTGAGGATAGTTCTTTTTAGATCAAGCTGAGATCTTTTATATAGGTTATTTAGTAATTTTTTGTTACCTTTCGTTAACATCTTGCACCTACTGCTACCGTGTATAAATTTTTATTTATATTTTATTCAGTTCCTTTAGCGCATATTAAGAGATAGAGTTATGAAATAGTTGATATTTAACCAAGCATCATTTAATTTGTAGTTATAAATAAATTGTTTGCAATTCGTAACATCATCATAACACCTCATTGGCGTTCCATTACAGTGAATAATAATTTAATTTCACTGAGTGGGAACAGAACCCACAACCAATCCTGATTAGATTTAAGGCACTGATCTATTGTGCCCCAATGACTTGGCAACAGTGAAATCTTATGTACAATAAAGGAAGTTACGTAATAAGTAAATTACACATAATTTACTAAGCTCATAGCTTTTGACGTTACAACCCTCTCATTATCGTTCATAGCGAATTTTGATGTTACCGATAATAATATTAATAGATTTCCTTACAATTGAGCATTAGTTGAGCATCCTTACCTTAGAAATTAATCCCAAGTAGATGTTGAATTTTACGTACATCTTATATATAAAACCATATTTTAATATTTTTTTATAGTATAATGTTTATTCCATATGGGATAAAAAATTATGGGCACGGTGGTAATGGAACCACTGACTTTTGATTAACAAAATTTTCTATGAACATATGTCGTAACTTTTTTAAATCTTTTGTTGTGTTTATATATTTAATAAGAAAAGAGAATTTACTTCTAAAACAAGAATTTACAGTTATTACAAGCATACCTGTCTTAAAATTTATTACTGTACAGTGTGTTTTATTTTTGGCAGAAAGTGGACTAATGTTACACTGAGCTTTCGGTCAATACAAAATTTACCATACTCTTATGTACTGGAAATTTCATTTAAATTAATAAACGTTACATTTTTATTATAACTGTAATAAATATAATTGTTATATCGAAAATACAATAAATTTCATTAACATGAAGAATCTTTACAGTGATCGCTGTTTTAGCGATAAGATCGCCTGTTGAACATTTCAAGCCCTAGGACGGTTTCAAACAGGCGCGGGTTTGAATCCCGTAACGTTCAATTTTATTTTCAGCATCAGTAGGATAGGTTAGGCAGAGAGAAATTGTGTGTCGTCTTGACTCTATTTTTATAAATTCTACAAATGTTTTTCAAGTCGAACTTTAAAAATAATATTATTATGTTATAAATATGTAGAAGATGTGTAGACAAAAATAAAAATAATAAAAAGTAAATAAAGTTATTGCTATTGTTATTCCATCAGCTTGTTCTTGTACAATTGCTTTCACAAAGGTAAACATGATTTTGAGTTTAATTTGTTTCGTCGTCGACCGTCGTGTAGGGACTGAGAGCAATTTTTATGTCGTATAATATTAAATTTTATTTTAAAATCAATTTTGACGTGAAATTAAGTTGCAAACTTTCAGTCTGTTGACAATTCAAGCGAATATAAGTTAGTCTACACATAAATACAGTTTTGAAATGAAACTATTTTTAACCGGATTAATCGCATACAATATTGGTATTCGAAAATATATTTTAGAACCCGACGTTTCGAACACTTTACAATAGTCCGTGGTCACAGGTGTAATAATCGTGAAAATCAAAGAACTTATTTTAAATACAGCTTATTGGGTGGCGTGTCTGACTCTGTCTTAAATTAAAAAAAAATACTAAAAGACGACCCACAATATACTATAAGGTTCTGTCGGTCTAGAACATAATATAGTAAATGTATACGCCGATAGATTATAATATTTTTTGCAAAAATATAATACCTAGTAACAAGAACATTTGAACAAACATTTCATGATTCTATTTTAATTGAAGCTTAATTGATATTATTTATATTATTTTAATAGATTTTTTTTTAAATTTAAGTTGAGACTAACCTGGCGTAGGCGGACATGATGGGTCATGATGGGTTCGATCGACGAAAACAGTCTAAGACAATCAGTGATGACAGTATGATTGTAATTAAATTGTCACTATCACGTTTTGATAAGACTAAGCGTTGAGTTTCGCCACTAAATACTGGAGTGTCTTGAAGCTGAGCTTGTGCTTGTCCCAATGCTATGTGGGAAAAAGCGTGTAGATGTATTCGAAAACATAAAGATATATTTGTTTATTTGGTTGGTATATTAGGTGCATAGTTGAAAATAAAACTTTTTTTGTCTGAAGAACTCTCAACGCTCTGGGGCACTTTTAGACCCATAAAGCACCCTTCAATCGCTTCACTTTGTAAAGTTAATAACTTAATTTCCTTATATAAGAATTATATAAATATAGAGTCAAGGAATTTAATTTCTCATTAAAAGTTTTCACATTCAGAGGACGAATGTGAAAACTTTATCGGCAATTCAATTACCTAAGGAATCAAAGTCAAAGTGTGTGAGTTAGAAAAATAATGTGTCTTTGGTAACTTAGGGGAACTAGCAAAATACTTAACGGAATAATTAATTTTATCTGTTAGAAATTGTTGAAATTTATTTTCCTTTGATCCCAAAGGCTGGAGGATTTCATTAGATTAATCTATTAAAAACATAAATCAAATAAATAGATAAAAGATCAAAAGTTGAATACAAAAATAGATTCAGCAAATTGACATATATTGTAATATCCCATATACAGGTATGTTATTATGTTTCTTTTGAAGCATTATTTTCTTCTGAACAATCTCATTATGAAACGGAAATCGTATCAGACAGAAAATGTACTGGTATACAATTCTAAGGTATTCATTAATTCGATCAATATATTCATTCATATATTTGTTTTATTTTAAATTAAATAAATATACGAAAATAGCTATCAAAATAAAAAGGAAAGTTGTAGATACTGAAATTATCGATTTATGTCTAATATCTGAAACATACTTTACTAAGCAATCACATATCAAATTCAAAAGTTACATGGCATAGCATGCATTGCACTCAGATAACACAACAAGAGGTGGTAGTGATATTATAATAAAAGAAAATCTTTATTATCACGCCAAATGTAAACACAAATAACAAAATATTCAGGCTTTAACTGTAAAAAATAAAGCAGTAACTTATGTTAATTACAGCAGTATAGTTTCTGCCAAATGCATAATTTTAAAAAAGAAAAATATTGAGTCTGTTTAAGAGTTATGTGTATGATATGAGCTCAAATAATGCAGCTATAATGTTAATAATTTGCCAAAACATAATAGCTAAAGAGAATAATGTAAGGTTAGTGAATAATAAAATAGATTAGAAAAGTTTTAGAAGTAACTCAGGTGCTGCTATTAATTTGAATGTCCTACTAAATACAGAAGTAGAGAAACTTTTACTGATATCCAACAATCAACTTGGCGTAATACACCTAAAATTACCCTAACGAAATCATATAACTAATACATAGAAAGCGACAACAAAGAAACAGATGACACCTGCTGCTAAGTACTTAGGTATTACTGCTAAGTACTTAGGTATTATTCTGGATATTGAGTTGCGCTCAAGGCGCATGTCAATAAAAGGGAGAAGAATTAGCTATCCGATATCAAAAAATGTATTGGCTTCCTGGCAGATTCTCCCAGTTGTCAATACAAAAAAAGCTGTCCTAATGCCAATATGCATTCAGTTGTGGGGCTGTGCCAAAAAAAGTAATGTCCATATAATTCAGAGGTTCCAGAACAAAGTACTCACAGGCAATGTCAATGCACCATGATACACACGAAATGAAGATCTTCATCGAGGACCTAATATGGATTTTGTAGATAAGACATAAAAATTTGGTGAAGCGCACGAACGTACACTTCATCACCACGTGACTGTTGAGGCTATCCAGCTCCTCGATAAAATGGGTTTAGTAAGAAGACTAAAAAGGAGCCGAAACCTTTAACCCTTAAGTAAGTGTAATGTTACTGTAAAAAATTATGACAATGGTCAATTTTAGAAAATCACATGAAAGTGACTTCCCCTTAAGAGACACTAAGATATTGCCAGTTATTGCAAAATTCTATAAATAAGTTTCGGTAGAAATTTAGGTTAACTTAAAAGTACTAATTAGTCTTAATGACTAGATTGTATTTTTTTCACATGTACCTGTACGCAGGATCTTATTATAAAAAATTAACTTGTAGTATCAGGATTACTTCACGATTTTTTCCCTCATAACACCACTTGAGTGACTCTACTGAGGTCAAGATACTACTGAGCTCAATTCTCCACTTTCTGCTCGAAATTAAGAAATTCCATGTTGAAAGACAGAAATCAACGCCGCACTTTGTCTAAGGTACCAGAGCGGAGAAATGAAAATATTTAAAATATTATCATTCCCTCGAGTGGGGATCGAACCCACCACCAATCGCATTTACAGCGACTTATTATTAACCTATTTAGATGCGCAGTGTGGTAGCGCCAGACGCTACCACACTGCGCTGTAGTATAGAAGCTGAAATAAAAGTTCAAAATATTCTAGACATATTATGGAGGTAAAATAGCTTACCGAGCAATGCCATGAAAAAGCCATACAGCACACACATGGTGTGCCCAAAGACCCATCGATGAAAGAGAGCGGAGATGAGAGTGAGTGGGTTCCCCAACACTGACACGGAGAAGTCAGAGCACACCAGGTTGAAAAGTATGATGTTCAGTGGTGTCCAGAGCTGTGGAAAATGACAACTATTATTATTATAGCTAATATATATACATATAATAAAAGAGTAGGAAAGTCAATTCTGTACATGAAAGGTTTAAGAAAATTTAAATTGAATCCGTTCGTATATATCGATAACAAAAGCGAAATAACCAATCAATAGATTTTTTGTCTATGTCACACACTTCGCGCGTTGCTAAATAGAAATGAATCAATTTTGGAATTGCAGTAGCTTATAGACCAGAGTTACATACAGGATAGTTTAGAATTAAATTCGATGTAGTTTTTATAGAAAAAATTAAAAACTGAAACAGTCAAATTGCTTTATAAACTGATAAATACTGAATAGAAAGTAATGTTAATGTTAATAGAAATCAATGTTAATAGCTTAGAGACTAAAGCAGCATACAGGATATTTTATTTGTGGGAAAAATACTCACAAATTACGTCGATTACTAAAATTTCTTTTCATTCTAAGTAATGTATTTATTACAAAATAGACAATATAAAGAATTTTATGGGAGAGGATTCATAAACTCGATATTGTGTGTTGAGTGACGGAGCTCTATGCCTCGTTTTATCTTAGGTACCAGTGTAGAGAAATTAAAATATTTGAAATATAATCATTCCTGCGTTTACAGCCAGACACTGTTTTACTGAACTACGAGATGGCCTCAATTATCAATATTTGTAATTTATAATGAAATATACGAATTTAATATGGCAGTTCACTCTGACTTTCCTGTTTTACGGGAAACATTGAGAAGCTCAAAAGAAACATTGACAGGTATTTATAAGACCAAAAGCGGCAGACGGTAGAGCGGACTTGGATATTCTCAACTACCGTCTTGTCGACAATATTTTAGTATAAAAAGAGAGAGAGAATAATTTAGTTTGCAATGAATTTTTCGTACCGCATTAGGGTACTGAAATAAAAAGCAAAGTTGTCTTCTACTATTAAAACATATTTAAACTTAAACATATTTTAATTAAATTTAAACATATTTTATGAATAAAACAACAAATTCATAAATTTGAACAAAAATTGTGATTTAAGTATACGCAGGCGGGCGAAAAAGTGAAATAGCTGTTAGTCGTATAGTGTATGCAGGCGGAGCCGCGGGCGGGCTGCATATATATTATAATTTAAAGCGACAATTTTGTGGTTTTACGTGTCATTTGCTTTTGATAGTGTTCAGAAAGCTAGTGATCGGAAAGTTTAGAATAATGTATCTCAAATCTTTTACCATTTTTCGAAATGTTCTTAACACATTTAGGAAATTTAAATCGCAGGAATATTTAAATCGCAGAGGGATATGAAAACGCCTCTTGATAACCGTCCAAGCGCGCTGACCCCTGAGCCATGCGCCATGCGTCAGCGGTCAAAGCGCTATTTTGATTCTAAGAGTTGCCACTGATATTACTATAACTCCCTCTCTCTTGCACTCTTGTACTCGCAATGAACAAAGAAAGGACAAGCTATATATGACTATATTCTATTGTTTATTGTAGGCTTTTTTTAGTATATATACTGCCAAAGCGAGTACAAGGCCGTCGTGGCGCAGTGGAATCAATTTCGGGTGGAAATTGGAGAGTATTGACACTAGGTTCTTTCTGACTACCCTGTTATGCTGGAAAAGCGATAAGCTGAATCATCAAATATATAGGTGTAAATATAGCTCAATTTTATAATAAGTTATATAAATGAACAGTACACCTGAATCGATTCTTTGGCATGTCTAGAAAATTCATTCAAATTATTCTTAACTGAGTTTCGTTGTGTGCACGTTTTCCCTATCAAAGTTTTCAAGTAAATCTACCTACCTAGTACCTACTATAGTGTATAATACTCTATTTTCATAGTAAGCACTTCAAAACCAAAATGCCTAAGCCATAGAGACCAAAATTTAACATCTTTACGATCGATCGATCTTTCAGCATTGCACTTTTAGCATAGTCCGAGAGGACCTAGTGTCA
Source organism: Podotricha telesiphe (assembly GCA_038994665.1). NCBI lineage: Eukaryota > Metazoa > Arthropoda > Insecta > Lepidoptera > Nymphalidae > Podotricha > Podotricha telesiphe. Next base: position 63,787 of record JAOYRR010000130.1, on the reverse strand, counting down.
AGAAACCCTATTCTCTACTTTCAGCCTGAAATAGAGCCATTGCGTGTTAAGTGAAAATAATTCGAATATGCTACAGAGTGGGGATCGAATCCATAACCAATGGGAAACCATAACAGACGCAGTCCCACTGCGTTACTATCGCCTCATAAAATAATGACCAGTTATTATAATGGCCGGTTATTATTATCCTTATTTAATAAAATGTCATTAAGTAGAGGATTACTTATTAATATATATCTTTATTTCAATTAACTCTTGCGTTTTTATTTACTATAAAAAATATTTTGAAATTAACCCCAGATGAGTTGTATCTTTATTTGTCGATACAAATTGACTATTAGGTTTGTTAATAGTATTTATTTTAGCACTAACTAAATACATGTATTTAAACAATGTATATTGAAACATCTTATATATGGATTTTTTCGCGTATAGCAATGTCTGGAAAAAGAACCATAAGACAGTCTGTCGTCCGTCCTTGCGTCGCCGTATTCTAGTAAGAACGTTAAAACGACGCCGTACGCGTTTACCCATAATTGCCCATAATGGTTCAATTTTTTAAAATTCACTTTGATTTTTATAACTACAAATGAAGAATATACACAGAATGCGTTCTACATCTGTCTGCGTCGAAATTAAAAAGCATTCTATCTTGCCCAACGATTGTCCATAGAGTATAATTTGGATGGCAGAAATTTACAAAAATCCCTCTATAAAGATGCTAACAACAAAAATAAGTTGTAATAAACGTATAAGGACTACGTATAATAAGAGCGCTTGGACATGTTACAAGAGGTGCGGGTTCGAATACCGCTACGTTAACTTTTTTATACGTTATTAAAAACAATAATAATCAGACATTCTTAAAAGTATTATTAGTTATTAATATTTAATTGTTACAAAGTACTACTTTATTCTTATGCTAAGAAAAAACAACATGTTTAAAGTTTAATAAAATGGCTAGGGCTTAAATGCTGGAATCTGCTACACTCCGTTTTTCACTTTTTGCATCAATACGAGACATTGCATGCCAAAAAAGCGTGTAGCTGCTTTTAAAATTAATACATTTAAACAACCAATTACAAAACAAGTTAGTTACAAAATTCTCAAAAAGAAATGTTTCATATCATTACGAACACATTTTAATTAAATTCGCCCGTTTCATCTACACTACAGTGTCCGGCTTTTCAAAGGGATTAAGGAACTGTAACATTATTAAAATTCTTGTAAGTAAAGAATCATTGTAGAAAAGTAATTAATTTATAGTAGTAATATATAGTTGTTTATGTATGAACATTACTTTTTTGGTCATTATATGGGCTCCTTTTTGCAAAAGCTTAAAGTTTCTATGTGAACACGTTGTGTATTGTGAAGGCTTGCAGAAAACGATTATTTTTGTATCAATGAATTGAAAATACAATAAAATAAACATTACACACACTACCAGACAGTTTGGGTCTTCTCTCTCATCCTGGGGGGAGAGGGGAAACGGTACCAGGGCTGAGCCCTCTGACCGTATTTTTCTACTCAGTCCATAAATATGGGCCGGTTCTTAGGGTGGGCCATAGGCCCAAAATTGGACGTGCTCGGAGAGGGGGTGGAGATGGGAGATTAGGGGAGGGAGAAGCTATTGTTGCCTGGGCGTTCTGCCCAGCCGGTTGAGACCCCTGACACTCATCTCTGGTTTCCCATAAAAACGTTTAAATCTTTCGCCTTTTACGAGTGTAAAAGGCGTACCATGTGTTTGAAATACACTTTTGTATGAAGTCACATACGTGTTACTCAGGTAACGCGTATTTTACTCGTCAAAAAGTGTATTAGTTAATAAAATAAAAATTATATATTATACATTTGACATAATTAAATAACAATTTAATATAACGTTATTGTGGTCAATACTCTATATGTACAGCATTTCACAGAGAGTTTCTTTACTGTTAAATAGTAATAACTAGTTCAATTACATTAGGTCTATCAGAATAACACACGAGTATCCACTTTTATATCCATCCATCCACCATCCTAATAACTTATAGTTTTATCAAAAAATAACGTTTCCTTTTCTACTAAACCATTCTGAACCTAAAGGGTTAACCATTTGCCGGGAACATGTTTTGTTAAAAGATTACATAAACAGAACCCATCGTGGTGTAGTGGGACGGCCTCGTGACGACGTAATAGATTGCGGGTTCGATTCCCACTCCCATTCGGGGTAATGATTATATTTCAATAGTTTTAATTTCTCCGCTGTAGTACTAAAGATAAAGATAAGAAAGTGTTAAGTTCCGCCACTAAACACACGATGTCTCAATTTGGGGTGGAAAGTGGAGAACGTAGTGTCTAGACACTAAATATCTCTCACTAACCTGCTATATGAGACAAATCATGAAGCTATTTTTTACTTAAATATCGTTTGTAGACGAGGATGTTATAATTAGACACAAAAAATTTTTTTTTGTATAAAAAACATCCATAAAATTTCTCGCTGGCTTTCTTAGCAGAGCCTCTTGAATCGGTCTTAGCATCTGTAATACTAACATAACATTTGTAGTGTAAATAATACTGACATTCTTATGTTAAGTGACGATTTGAAAGTGCTCGTCTAATTATTTGAATAAAAAATGTTTTGATTTTGATTTTAATTTATTTACTATATCAATTAATTTATCGTTATAGATGAGAGGATTATATTATACCCGGTACTGTGTTACTATATAGTCTCAGTTATTACTTTAGTTTGTTAAATATATCAAATAAAAGCAAATTTTATAAAAACAATATACCTATTGGTAAAACACTAGTAGTGTCTAATAGTGTTTAATAATTAAAGATGAATGATGTTATAAGGATATTTATTTTATATTATATTAAATTCACAAAAATATATAAAGCGTCAAATCTCCTGTGTCCATTCCGGTAAGGTGCCAAAGTTGTGGGCAGAATCTAAATAAACTCACGTACGTTAACACCCTTCCCTACATTTGATTAGCGCGGTTTCATAATATTTTCGCATTTTATACCTTATACGTTCGTTTTATACGTTCTAATGGTTTTCATAGAAAATATACTATCCTCGATTTTGTAACAACTTACATATCTATATGAAAATTTAAATTAAAAAAAAGCTATGCTATGTTGTCCCTAAAATGTATTTTTTTTAAACGTTGTTTTCTTCATTATGTTTAAATCAACTTAGAAATTTTTATTTATATTTTATGAAACAAAAACAGAGAAATTTTACTCCATGAAAATCATACAGATATTACTTATTTGGTGTTAAAGTTCAACTCGAAAACTATTATATTTATCTGAATGGATTCAAACTTAATTCCGTTAGCCAGTTAAGTTAATTCCATTAAGCCAGTAACTACGTCAAGGTAAGATTAATATTGAAATATGTTCATAGATATTTTTTTTATTATATATTCCGAGATAACTTCGCTCACTGTCAAGGATGAAGTATAAATTATTCATGTAAGATAGTCTCGTAGTGTGAAGCGGCAAGCTATTTGGCATCGTAACTACAACATATATCATTAATCTACTACAAAATTAGGTCAACAGTATATTAATTTTTTTACTAGTCAATTTTCTATAAACTTTATTCTTTTAAAGGTCTACGATACTAATAATTAATGCAATTTAGTAATAATATCTTTTGTTTCAGCTTTACGCTCAAACACCGAAACAACGCGCGCTTTAATAAAAATACTTATATATAATCATTCCCTCAAGTGGGAATCGAACCCACAATCAATTGGGGGTAACAGTCAAATAAGGAATTTATCTCCAAATTTGCCATTGACTATTTTAAAATTTTAAAGTATTATTGACACACTTAGGAAATTGAAAAACGTTTTCAGAAAACGTATAAAACTGAACTTTGAACACAACTTTTTCAATTTTCTAAGTGAGTAAATAACTCGTTACAATGTTAAAAATGTTTAATAAGTAGCATTCTCTCTTGCCAAACGATTGTTATTAGAAATTTTGGACCTTTTGAACCATTTCGTCGAATAAGAGGAATACTTGGTGCATCATTTAAGTGTTGAAAATCTCGAATACTGCAGAATCTTCTACGCGCTACAATCGCCGAATTACCGTTTTTATAAAACTATCGCACACGCGCGGTCTGTTCTCGAGAAACGCTCCAGAGCGACTGAATTCCCAAGAGCCAGGCTACCAATTGACATAACCCAAGATAAAAAAATATAAACTTTCTTTTGAGACTACCTAAGAAACCTATATATACACATACATAGATTATAAATGTATCGAAAGCTGTACACTTTTATGTATAAAAACTTAATTGACATCAGAAATACATTTTTACATTTTCTTACTAACAATTTGACATTGTACGACGAAGATTCTATGCTTTCAGTAAAGACAACACTACGAGAGTTTGCGTTTTAAGTAGCATTTATATTGAGAAGAACTGACTCTGGCAATATTTATTTGTTACAAATCTAAATTAGTAGTAGTTAATATTTATGTAATTCTTTACTGGTCAATTAAGTGAACGAATCATCAAAGAAATACACCTGAGCTAATTGTTATAATATATGTTTCTAATAAGGAAATTGTCAACATTCGAGCTTTGGGAAATTAACGTGTCAAATTATGAAAGATAAAGAAAAATGAAATAGCCTTTAATGATTGCTGTGACGACGCGTATTTGACGTCACTGCGGGGTGTCAACGGAATCACTAGCCTTTTTAATTTGTCGAAGCCAATCGAGGAAACATTTACATTATAAATAAAAATAACTACATGGGATTTGAACTTAACACTATAGCACTCAAACTACTATTACCAACTGCACGTAACATTACATTTTGCACGACTGTATTTAGGTATGTGTACCTACATACCTATTAAAATATATATTCTTAAGATTACTTCAAAATATATATTATTGACAAACTTAATACAATAATATATTGCCTTCATAAGTTTTCTTCCAGCGTCGCCTCCAAGACATAAGCAGAGAGTAAGATGTTTCATATTTAATAAGTATAAGGGCAACTAGCAGATGCGCCTAACTGCCTTTACGCTTCCGTGTTAGTTCATCATAGATTCGCAACATTATTAAAAAAATATGGCCTGAGTATGTCAGCACACGTGATTTCAAATATCGTGATTTTTGATATAAAAGTTATCAAGGGTCCTATACCCTTGTATTTATACTATGTAGTGATAATGATGATAAATATATATTCATCACCATCACCATTACATAGTATAGAACAAAGTCCGTCTGTTTCTAAGCTTTCTCCACGTAAACCACGCAACGGATTTTGATGCAGATTTCACTGTTCAAGAATTTATTTCTGAAGGTTTATACATAACATTATTTTTAAGTATTATATTATTTTTTAGTATTATATAATTTGTAAAAAGAGAAAATTCCGTATTTTGTGCTGAAGTCGTAAAAAATTTTTTCAAGCCCTTACATTGCAAGCGCTGGCTTAACCGTATGAGATATATCAAAATAATATAACTACGGAATTATATATATCACAAAAAGACTAAATAAAAGTGGTTGCATGTATCTATCTCCTAAGGTTGATTCACAGTAACCATTTTTGTTTAAAGACAAAAATAGTAAATTAAAAAATATTTTTTTTTGAAAAAACGAATTTCTCCTAATTAGTAGTAATTAATCTTTATATCCAAATTCCAAAGCATATTATATAAAATCCAAAGCATATTATATAACTTGACCATTTAATGTAGATCAAAATTATCCTTAACTTTTTTTTATTCAAACGAGTAGGTACTTTAGAAATTACACGCAAACAAAAATTTTCTTGCAGCGAACCTATTAGCACCCGTATGCCGTAATTTAATGAGTAACCCCCACTGTTCGGGTATGTACTCGCAATTGTGGGTAGAGTACGCGTCAGGATTGACAATCGGAAATAGGTAAAAGCGGGTTGGGAGAATATAATTATGTCAGACACTGCAAAGTACACACTCATTCGTCACTAAGCGATTTACACTCAACACCGGAGGTCCGTGTCGTTCACGTTGCACGGAGAGGAGCTCTGAGGCAGTATCTGGGACTTTGGACCCAAATGTAGGCTAGAAGGAGCCTCCTTTAAAAGTCAATAACACTCACTTTTACTGCACGACATCCTCTCTCTACCTAACACTTAATAAAGACACAGGGATAAGGCGTCAAAAGCTTATATTTATACTAAAATAAACAAAATCATTACATTAACTTATGGAGACTCGTATAACATAAAATTATACTTATCTACAAAGAAATATAACGACTAAGAGTACTAATTTCATAGTAACTGGCCAAATTGCATAAATAACTTTCTTTCCGTCGCCTTCTCATACTCATATGCTCTATCTAATCCCTAACGTTTATTGCGTAGTTCTTGATGCCAAATGCCATTAAAATATCTTGGTAATTCTTTCTTATAACAATTGTTGGCAAATTGATACCAAAAGATAATATTTACATAAAAGTCATGATACGAAACGCCAAACCAAATTATTATTAACAATTTTCTATAAAAGAAAATGTATACTAATCACCTTTTGAACGAGTCCATAAGGAGGACTTTCTACCAAATATATTAGTTAAAACATCCTTTAATATTATATGATATTACAGTATCGATTAGCTCAGTGACTACGACATGGTGACGGTGGCGTATACGTTCCTTAGGTAGAGTGTTATAAAGTACTAAAAGAAATTTCTCAATTTTACATTGATTGATTAGATTTATACTCAAAACTACGAAAAGAATGGAAATAATATGACAAGGGTCATAAAGTATTATAATTAAATTCCACAACATGGCAGCCTTTTTGGCATTTAAGTTATCTAAATGCACAGTGACTTATCATTGTTACTTGCCCATTATTATGTAATTAAAGTTACTAATAGTTCAAAGAACTAGACTGCAAAGCAATGTACGAAAATGATTTAATTTAAAAAGGTCAGTGTTTTTGGAAGACTGTATATGTTTTATATACAAACTAGGGACCCGACGGCGGTTTCGATTGCGTGAACTGTAGCTGTTTCGTATTTTCGGCGACCACAAACAATTAAATTCCTGAAAAAAAATAGAGAAACAATGCATGTTCATCCCAAGATCCTTAAGTATCTCTATATAAAATTTCATCACAAGCGGTTCCGGGGTTTGGCCGTGATGACCTCACGGACTGACAGACATACCCAGTTATTTTTGCATTTATAATATTAGTATGGATAAATACCTATTATAAGTAAGCTAACAGGTAAATAAGTGAGAAGTAAGTAAAAAGTTTCAATACTTTTTATGACCTAACCTATATCAGGTTACATTCAAAAAAATGTGAAACAAATGACATAGTAAAAAAAAAATTAAGAAAAAAGCAAAAATCAACAAACAATAAATTGTACAAAACACTGGCAGTAACAGCTATAAAACTATTTAGTTTAATACCGTTGAAAAATTCAATGTTCCATAAATAAAATCGTCTTTACATAAGAATGTTTCATTTTTATTGCCATATAAGTATAATATCCCTTCAATTTCATCTCACATATGCACTCAAGTGCGATGCAGATGATATAAGAACCATTCTTTTCGTAGTATCATAAACTATATATTATTATTTAAGTATAATGTTATGTTTTTCTCGTTAGGTTTAGAAGCAAGATATTACAGCTTTAGTTGCGACGTAAATTTTAAATATTTGGATAAAGATTATGGTCTACTTTCAAATTTAAAAAAAAATTCTGTCTTTCTAAATACTAAGATTATAGCATTAATTTTAACGTACGAACTATAATTAGGTGTTTAAACGTAATTAATTACTTGTAGTATATCAACGTAGTTTAATAAGAAGTAAAGATGATCAGGACAGGGTAATTCGGTTGATGTTTAAAAGCACAGTGTCGATTATACTAGAGAAAGGTCACGTAAAATGCAAGAAGACCCCGGTGGAAATATGTATGATGATTTTAATGGGAGAAGTATGAAGGTACCGCAGTATTTGAGCTCCGTTTTCTCCGACTACCCAGCTAGAGGCAAAACGTACAGCTACGACCATATTAATAAGACTAAGACCAGATTAAAAGAGAGGTAAAGCTTAATAGGATAAAATATATATTTTTTCCATTTTGAAAGTGTTATTCACACACTTAGGGAAATTGAAAAACTTTTTTTGAAAACGTATAAAAAATTGTACGCAGCGGGATTCAAACCCGCGCCTTTTGGAAAACGTCCAAGCCCTCTGACCGCTAAGCCATGCATTTTAAATTCGGCTACGTCGACTTTTTTATACGTTTTCTAAACATGTTAGGCTAAAATATATTAAAACAGAAATTATTCCTAAGAACACATGGAATCGTTGAATCATAACATTGTGGTAAACAAAAATCTTTCACTTTATAATACATTATGAAACCACGTTTTAAGGTCAATTAGCTGTAAGTAGGTAATCAAGTGGAAACCTTTGCACATGTTAAGAGCGAAATATATCATAATGACAATGACGGAATGATATGAGTGCTATTAGAATTTTATATTATAATGTAAAATATAATTATAAAATGCTGCATAAGAAGTGTAGCTTTCGAAAGGATAGTGAGTTTGATCCTTATCAAGGGCAATTTTCATATTTAAAATATTACTGTTTGCTAAGAAACTGTTCTAATAATAAATTGAAAGAGAAAGACTAAGTCAACAAGTGTATACGATGTAACTTCATACATTTATTGTTAATTAAAGTCGAAACTTGCATCTGAACTGTGAACATAGCGTTATCTAACTGACAATTTGGTTTACATACCTATAAATTCAGCTTAATTGTTTCAAATAGAGAAACGAGGACACACATGAGTAGGTAGTAAGTAGTAAGCTGAAATGGTTATTTTGAGACTTTACATAGAATAAGAATATCTTAGTAGAAATAGAAAATATATAAATACTCAACGTGTTTATTTATATAGCATTGTTGCCCGGTGCGATGCGATATTAAGTTTTGCAATTCGACACACAATGCCTTCAAATCCGGTGGAAAGTGGAGACAGAGTGGCATGGGAGAGCCTAGTGTCAGGATCTAGTATCAGGAAATTGAGACATTACGGGTTGAGTGGCAAAACTCAACGCTGCACTTTGTTGCATAATTAATATTATAAATGCGAACATAACTTCACTGTCTGTCTGTTAGTTATCACGGGCAAACTGCATAACCGATTGTGATGACATTTTATATATAGATATTTGTAGGTCGTATTTCATTCAACATCACTATAGAGGTACATAGGCATACTTGTAAATATAAGTAACGACTATTTTAGCTCAACAAGAGAATTTAATTATACTAAAAATGTAATGTGACATAAAGTAATACAAAGCTATTTTTAAAAATACGTAAATAATTAAAGTATGTTTATAGTCTTAGAAAATTTCACGAATTCCTCTAAATTCCCAAAATTCTCGCGTTATTTCTTTCAGCAAAATTCCTTGGGATCTAAGAACGTGAAATAGCGGTTCTTGACCCAAACCTATTATTGTATATTTTAGTTTTATTGTATTTAAATTATTATTAAACAAGTCTTTTCTAATTAAATTTCTTAGGCCTAACAAGTAAAATTACTTAAAATTACTAACTAACAAATGTTAAACATATTAAATAAAACTTAATTTCTTTAATTTACATATTATACAGCGTATAATATATATATATATATACTTCTGTAACGCAATTAAACTATTTTATCCGGACTAATCGGAAAATACATTTTTGATAACTCGACTTTTCGAACACTTTACAGTAGTCTGTTGTAGGATCCCATCCCATGTGGCAGACAGAACATAGTATCAAAATACTGCGTTCTCCGCTTTCCACCCGAATTCGAGACATGTGAAGCGGAGAAATAAAAGCAGTTAATATGATTATTTCTTCGAGTATGGATCTAACCCATAGCCTGACGCGTTTACAGCCAAACGCTGTTCCATTGTGTCACGATGGTAAAAATCCTTATTAATAAACTATTCTTTGTAATTCATACAATACTATGTCAACTTCATTTATTTTCAATTTGTTTTTGTGCAGTACCCTTCGTATCGAATAGACTTTATTACGACGTAATGGAAATCATGGATAGTCTTAGGAAAGGGAAAGATTGAAATTATATGAAATATCTTATAATATGACAAATCATGGATTTAATATTATATATTTTAGTTATATTACTAAAAAACAAATAGTTTCTGTTACTCTAATAAAACTGAAATTTTTATATACTATAATAAAACCGAATGTTTGTGAGCACATCTTCGGAACTATTGAACGGAATTGAATGAAACCGTCTTCGGCACTTAGGCTTTAGTTAATTTTAAAGACTGGAGCACCTAATGAAGGACGAAAATATTCTAACTAAACTATAATAAATGGCATTTTAACGGCACGTTTTTCAGCGTCCTGTGCATTTTACATTGGCTTTCAAATTGAAGATCTGGGACACCTCCTGAAAAACCATTAGTGCACTAAATTATAATAAATACCTCCTAATCAAAAGTTATTCAACTTGATAAGAAGAATTAATGTGGATAATGAGAATTAATGTGTTCCGAGAATTCCGGGCCGCTTTTTTCGGCAGGGTAGTCAGTGAAAAGTTAGTGCTAAGACAGTCCGATCTCCACTTTCCGCCCGAAGTCGTGACATTGCATGTTCTGTGGTGAAACTAAACACCGCGCTCTGTCATGTGTACCAGACCAGATGTATGAAAATATTTGAAATATAATTATTACCCCGAAAGCGAATCGAACCCACAACCAATCGCGGCTTACAGCAAGGTGCTGTCCCACTGCGCAACGATGGGCTCTTTCGGGCAGCTCCAAGTTACAAGTATAAAACAAGCAAATGAAAAAAATAAGGTTAAAAATATACCTATGCGTAATATAGGTTTACAACTGTTGTATTGTCTGGAAAGTTAATTTCACAATGTTCGGTAATAAAATGTTATAAGTTAAAAGTTTAAAATTGCAAAGTGCAAGGGGATATAGTGATATTCAATTCTGTCTTGAATTTCACATCAAATCATTTGAAATATAGGCAATTATTTAAAAATATTGTCATTTTTCATCTACTTATAAAACATAAACGAAAAGCTTTGTAGTCTTTGTCACGAAAATTGTGTGGACGGAGGATAGTAAGATTGTTAATGGTTAGAGTTTATACCGAATGAGTCCAGTGACTCCATGTTTTTTACTATAATAGTTTATTAGAAACACATTAAAGTAATAAAATAAACATTACACACATTACTATATATTTGACATACGCTTTTGTGTAAAGCGACATACACGTTGCTAAAGCAACGCGCATTTTACGCATCTATGAGGCTTCTAATAAAATAAAGCTATAGAATATCTTCTTAAATGTGATATAAATTACAGCATTTAGAAAAATTGTCTAAGAAACATTCAAAACCACCAGACTTTAGAATATTTTATGACATTGTAATAATATGTTAGCAAAGTTTCAAAGTGATGATACCGAAGGATTATTACAGAGACTTTACGAGTTAAATTAATTTAATAACTTAATTTATTAATAAATGAAGCTTGGTGTTCAAATATGATTTTATAATTTGTTTCTCGGAACAGGGTATGTACTTTACTGGTAAGTCACGCTATCTTATAAAACTTTCTGTTGAAATAAAAAAAAGAATACATACAAAGCACGCATAGCAGGGTAGATAGAGAAAACCAGGGTCCATTACTCGGTTCTCCACATTTTCTTATTGACTAAGTATTATTATTCATTTACTACAGTAAGAATAAAGATTGTGAAATGCAAAAAATATATAATGTTATCTTAGCTGAACGTATGTCACTTTGTATAAAAGTGTAACACACGGTGGTGAGTACAACACTCGCTTTTTATACACATATTTATTTTATTAATTTAATAATTATGATGACCACTTTATTACGCATATATAAATAAAAGTATTATCAGAAAAGAATAACAAAATTATAACATACAAAAAGAAAGCAAACACAAAGCCCAAGAACATGACGGCAATAGGGCTTATTGCTCAAGCAGCGTTTTGTTCCAGGCAGCCTTAAGGCGAAGGTTCACATTAAGAATTAAATAGAGTGTTAACAATAAGAACATAAGCTAATTTATTCTACGCGTTTTATATTAAAAACTAGCTGTGCCCGCGACTTCATTCGCGTGGAATTCTAAAATATAAGTGGCCTAAGTTATTCCTTATTACATCAGCTATCTGCCAATGAAAGTTTCTGTCAAAATCTGTCCAGCTGTTTCAGAGATCAGCCGGAACAAATAGACTGACAGACAAAAATTGTATAAAATGTTTCTTTGATAAAAATACCGTGTAAACATACATAAACAGCTAGTAAAAAGCTTATTTTAATATCACGATCTATAGCACTGCTATTTTATTTATTTGTGTAGATATTGGCTTCCTGTATTTCTTCTCCATAAACTTTAAGAATGCCAATTTTTATACTGCACCGTCATATCCTTTCTCTTATATAACTTTTGTGAAAAGGGATCCGTACCAAGTTTTTACTTCGCATTCGCATGTTAATACAAAAAAATTATACATTTTCTAAAAATATATTTTTAATACAATGATACTTTTACTAATTAGTAGAGACTCATATATCTTTTTACTGATATATTTATATCAAATTTTAAAATAATAATTAATTAGAGACTATCGGGGCACAGTGGGAGTGGGACAGCGTCAGTCTGCAAACGCGACTAGTTGTTGGTTCGGCCCCCACTCGGAAGAATGATTATATTTAAATTATTTCATTAATCCGCTTTAGTATGTACGAGTTGTGTTGAGTTCCGCCACTCAAGAAAAAATGTCTCGATTTCGACATTCGATTCAACTCTCGATTCGAACTCGATTCGATTACATTTCAAGCGGCAAAAGGAAAACAGTGTCTTGACACTAGGTTCTCTTTTTTATCTTGCCATACAGGAAAAAGTGTGAAGCTGACAAAAACAATAATTTGATTTTTGTTCCAAAATAAATCAGAGCGTAATGGTCACGTGAATGCCATTGACAGGCCACGTTTCTTTGATAGCCCACATTGTATGATATAAGAGGTTTTTCTATATGCATATTTTTAGTTTTTTATTTTGTATGTTATATTTTTTATTCAATTAAATTTAAAATATTAATTTGAATTTATCTTATGTACGTATTGTACCTCTTGAAATAGGTACCTAGGTACATTTTAGTGACAGTTTTGAAAGGAAACAACTTATGAAAAGGTAGCTCTTTTATTTGTGTTATTTAAATATATATATAGATAAAAAACAAAGGCTCATGATATTTCCCATCCCAAATCTATTAAAATATATTTATTTCCACTTTCTTCTCACGTTCTTCTTTCTTTCTTTATATAGTCAATGAAATTCATTTTTCTTTTGTATACATTTTTCTTTTTTCTGAGAGGCTGTCTATTGAGTTTACAACTAATTATTTTTCGAATAAATTAATGAAATAAATGTGAATGACATTTTATTAACAAATTTCTGGAAACTAAATTTGAATTGATTATTATGAATTAACCCAATGTAACACTGTATAGGGCATTTGTATTCACGATAACTTTTAATATGTTTTGAGGCAATCATGGTGCAGTGTGACAGTACTGACTGTATACACAATAGTCTTGGGTCTTCACTCGAATATAATCATTCGCCCATTATATTTTCAATTACTTTAATTTCTCTACCGGTAACAAACGCGTTGTTGAGTTCCACACGGAATGTCTCGGATTCGGGCTGAAAGTGGAGAACGGAGTGTCTTGACACTAGATTCTCTCTGCCTATATATATATATATATAAATAAAATATATTGTTTTCTTTTTGTTTTTTTTTATATAATTGCTGCGAAGTATAAAGGATAATGAATACGTATCAATTTTGCAGTACATTTTATTTTTCATATTTATGGAGTTATTTTTAAATTAGGAGATTCGATTTCGAATACCCGCCTAATATGCCAGAGTTGATTCGTAGGTAATTACAAATCTATTTTTGTAGACGATTGATTGGTAGATGCTACCTTTTTTTAAATTGGCACAGCCGTGGGTATGGTCTAAGAATGTTATATTTTTTGTTTTACAGATATTATTTTACTAGCTTTCCATATGTAATTGAAATATTTCTTATTTAGTGGCGGAACTCAATGCCGTACGTTCAAATATAGCAGTGTACTGTGCCCCGATGATAAATAAAATGTTCTGCCTAATTTAAAATAATTGAAGAAAAGCCCACCTAATTAACCTAATTAGGTGGGCTTTTCTGTACTTAAGTGAAGAAATACAAAAAAGAAACAGATGATAACGTCGTCGTTTTTAATTGTCTAGGAATCTTCAGAATATATGCTAGGTGTAAAATTATAATCCCCCATACATAAGAAAAAAATACATGTAGGATTTACATCTAAATGTATTCGTGTTAACAGACAACCAGTCATAATTTTTTTCATCTTCACGAATTTTCCCACAGCAGGGTAGTCAGAGAGAACTTAGTGAAAACCTTCCGTTCGAAATCAAGACAACGCGTATTGATTGGCGGAACTCAGCGCCGCGCTTTGTCTTGGACTTCTTGAACCCGACTCTCTATACGCCGAAAAAGAGATCTCTCGTCGAATTCAGCTCGAATGGGCAGAGTTCGGGAAGCTACGAAAAATCTTCACGTCCAAAGTACCTTAGTGTCTCTAAACAAAAGTCTTTGACGAGTGTGTTAACAGTAATGACATACGGGAGCTAGATGTGGTCGCTAGTTATGTGTCTTATAAGAAGCTCAAGGGCATTCAGCGGGCAATGGAGAGAGCAATGGTTGCTATTACTTTACGTGATAAAATCAAAAATAAAGGCATTCCTAGGAGAACGAAACTAACCAAAATTGCTCGAAGAGTTGTCTAACTGATGTATCAGTGGGTGGGATAAATAGCGAGGAGAACCGATGGCCATTGGAGCGGAAAGTTTCTAAAGTGGCAATCTGTTATATATTTGTCTATTTATGTAAACTATTATTTTCTTGGAAAAATGAGGTAAGAGTAGTAGGGGAGAGGGGAGATCTCGGTTGTTCTTCTAGAACACAGTATGGATGATACTGGCGGAAGGTCACATATAAAACATGAGTACTTCGACGGGAGGAGTGCGCATATGAAGAGGTTCACGACAGTGGACGACACAAAAGAAGTATGCAAGCAAGGTCGCGTTTGGCGTTCCGTTCTCCCTGACTACCTCGCTAGTGATATCTTTATCACTAAAGCTAAAAAAAATTAAATAGGTTGCAACAATTTCTTAACCTTTTATACAAAATTAATAGCTTAATGTTTGTTATATTTTAATAAAAAGCTTTTTTAAACTTATTAAGATTTATTGTTACTATTCAATAATGTTTAAAAACAAACTAACATCTCTTAATACTGGATGTTAGTTTTAAAGTAGTCTACAATCTATATGAAATGAATTTCATTTCAACGAATAGACACCAAATTTCACTGAGACTAATTTAGATAAAGTGACAGAACTATCCAGGACTCAGTAGTAGTGAAAACTACAGGAATTCATATTAAACCCTTACACATTTGATAACGGAAAATATTTGTTAATGGTAGAGAAAGGATGGGTTAAAACTTTTCATACATATATGTATACTAAAATAGATTTAACTAAAATGAGATAAGATAGAAATCAAGCCATCGCGGCACAGTGAGACAGTGTCTGTCTGTAAACGCGATTGGTTGTGGATTCGATTCATATTCGTGGGAATGATAATATTTAAAATATTTTTTCAGAGGTCTTAATATCTACGTTAACAAAGTTGCAGATAACAACTTGTAATATTTGCGCCTTTTTTAGGTTCACAAGTTTAGCCGAGCTTATTGTCAAGACCCAGCGTTTCCGTTTCATAAACGTCGCGCTCGTAATTTGAAATTTGTTTACTTGAAAGTTATGCCCGTAGTTCGAAACCATTGTCGTTAGACAAAGCGTTGCGTTGAGTTTAAACACTATATGCTACTATATTTATACAAATATAGTAGCATATAGTGTTGAGATACTTGAATGATGTGTCATAATAAAATTATTCACTGGCTTTTCATAGTAACCCTTTGCTGACGATGAAGTTTTAATTACAATTGTTTAATTAAAATCTTTCTACAGACTGAAAATGTCCGTGGTTTTCTAAACTTTGTTGGGGCAAAACAAAGTACTTATTGCTGTCACTAAGCATGGCAAATAAATTTTATTGTTCATTTCTCAAAGCTTTATTCTAGCTTTGAGATTGTTATACGAGTATTACTTTGATCATTAACATATGCTCCTATATTCTAGACAAAAGGTTTATTTTTTTTAACTAACAGCTTCACGCTTTTTCCCACATAACAGTGTAGTCAGAGAAAACCTAGTTTCAAGTCATTCCGTTCTCCATGTTCGGCCCGAAATCGAGACTTTGCATTACGAGTATATGTGGCTAAAAGTCGCTCTTTGTCTTATGTACAAGAGCTGAGAAACATTTTTCTTAAACGTAATTATTTTTCGAGTGGAAATCGAATCCACAAACAATTTCGTTTACAGCCATACGGGGTTCCACTGCGCTACGATGGCCTCAATCGATTTTTATTTACTAAATATTACATATCTCTTAATGTTACAGTTATGTTTCGAAATTAAATAATATTTAAATAGGACAAGTTATATGTTATCTTTTAAAGACTAAGCTATTAAAGTGATGTATGTACTAGGTATTTTCGTTTATTTTGGCACCACAGCAATAGCAACTTCGAATGACATATTATTATTATGGAACGTGTATACAATGAGAAGACATAGGCAATTTGTCAAAAGCAGAGAACTGAGAGTCTTGACATTAGGCTTTCTCTCCTTACCCTGGTACCCTGCTGCGGTAAAAAGCGCCAAGTTGTATACAATTTTAAGTCTTAATTTATAATCTTGTAAGAATAAATATATTGGAAAGTGCTATAAAAATAGGTCGTAACCTTATTTGCGCAGTTTCGAAGAAGTTCGCAGGTTCAAGAATTCAAATACTCCTCAGTTCAAATGTGTTTAAAATTTGAACGATGTTCATAGTTTTATTTATTTAATTTAAGATATTATATATCATCATCTTAATACGTTAGTGAGAAATGATTCTTCTTCCCTTATAAATAGCTGCTTACCATCTAAGAGTCTCTTAAGAAACCATTGAGCAAGACTAAGTTTATCGCAAACACTTTAATATCGCGATATCTGAAAATATTTAAGTATATAATCCACGTAAGCAAAAGAGAATCTCTAAGCACGATAAAAAAGAAGACTGGGTATCGTTACAGGAGGAAAAAAATTAAGATAGCTTTAAGTAGCCAAAAAAATATTATCTAAAGATAAATAATTAATTAAAAAAAAATATTAATAATTTCTCAGCTCTGACAAAATAAAGCGGAGGGTTGGGTTCCAACAAGCAATGTCTCGAATCCAGGCGGAATCTAAAGATCAGAGTGCTTGACGCTAATCATTTCTTTCGGATTTCCCTGCTATGACGGATAAAGCGTGGAACTAACACATATATTTTTATAAGATAAGTTAATAAGTAAGATACATATATTTTTAGATAAGTTAAAAGTATGTAAAGACATATAATACAAATGTAACTGATCGTTGTCTTTACATGGAAGATATATGAAAAAAATATTATAAAGGGCGTTTATATATACTAGAACCCAAAACGGTAATGTTTCATTGTCCTTTCTGTGAGCTTGTTTATATGTTTGTTTGTGCATTCTAATTTTCCTTACCGATTTAAATGGATTTACAACTATTGTAATGTGGTTTAAATTATAAATTTAAGCAAATCACTAAATATTTCTGTAATGTACTTTACGCAGGTGAAGCCAGGAGCGGGTCGCTAGTAAAAAGTATATCTTATACATTTTACTATTGATTTCTTATAAAACACTATTAAAATTAATCTTAAAAGGTACTATTTCAATAACGTCATTATTGAGGCGGTGGCCATCGTGGCGCAATGTGACCGCATCTGACTATACGTGAGGGTTGTGGGTTCGATTCCAACTGGGGGGAATGATTATATGTATATTATTTTCATTTCTCCGCTCTGGTGACAAGGCAAGGCGCGGCGATGAGTTCCGCCATTCAACACGCAATGTCTCGGATCGAAGTGGAAAACACTATTGTGTAGGCAGGACGCTAGGCTCTCGCTACCTCAATAAACAAACTAAATAATACTATATTCTCACCTGTCGATCCTTAAACATGAGAAGAATCACCATCAAATTGAGGAAGAATCCAAAAAATCCTATAAGAAACAGCACAAATGCCGACACTACGTATCCCCAGCGTGGCATCAATAGAGGAAATCCTTCCCCATACGTCCACACTACTGTATCGTTAAAACTATCGTGGTATACCGACATTATATCATTAAAATTACACAAAACTTTACACTTAATCACTTTTCAAAGCATTACGATGTTTATTTCTTTACAGTTTAAGCACTTAACACATAATTCACCGGCTTGAGAATCTGGAAAAAAAGAAAGTTTTTGATTAGTTTAATATATAAAAGATTTAACGTATTTTTTATTTAATTTAATAAAACATGTACATTTTTTTAAACAATTTTTTTGTGTTTCATACAGGCATATTTTATATGAATTAACACGTACAAATTTAGACTAACTATTATTTTTTGTTGTAATATATTGACGTAACCGCGTAATTCATAAAGAAAAAGAAAAAAAGACAGAACAGCAAAAAGGAGAAGAGAAAAAGAAAGAAAGTACATGTTATTTTGCTAATTCATAAATAAATTATTTTGGTGGTGAGTACCGAGAAAATTAAGAAATCTTAGAAAAAGGAAAAAGAGAATTATATGAACTTGGATACTTTTTTTAAATATGATGCTAAATGCTAATTAATATGTAAAACTGATACTCGAAAGGGAGATCTAGAAATATTGTGGTACAATTATTTTTTTATATAATGTTAATGGTCAACTTACAATATCTACATCGTTGATCAGCAGTAAAGCCAGGATTTTTTTTTATTGTACATTATGAAAAAACACCTATTTGAACTAGTATTTACCAATTCTTACACCCTTCGTGTGGGACCAATTCTTTCCCCTTACCAATACTTACACCCTTCATGGGAAATACATGAAACGTGATTGGCTGACAAAACTTAATATGGGAAACGGAAACTAACGATACGCTTTGACTAACCCGATGATAGGAACCAAATTTATGTCGAATATCTATTTTCCTCTTTCTGTCTCATGTAACATCAAACATTATAATACTAGAGAGTTGTTCAATATTTGCATTTCATCACCATCCACCTCAGGTGGTTTATGGTTAATTAAGAAAATGTTTAATTTAAAATAAATTGATTTTTTATTTGGACTTTATATTTTCAAGCATATTACAAGATAAGCCGGTACTTGGATGGCCAAGTAAGATACTCATCTTGTTAGACCTTAGGTATATCCTAATATACCTATAATTTTAATATAATTTGTCATATGACGTAGCTGACAGCCATCATAAACGATAAGACAAGTCATTCCTGTTTAGATTATATAAGCCTAAGATAATGCATTCATGACCCCGTTTGACCTTCGAGATCACAATGCCATTGATACTGGAGGTCAACAAAACAGTAGCTGCATCATTGCATCGCATCGCACGTATCGCAATAACACGTAATACGACTGCTAACTACAGCGGTGTAAAAGATAGTAACGTGGCTGTAAAAGGTTTATATTATATTAAACGAACCGCTCGTGTCTTCTATCATTCATATCCCAAAATTATTATCCATCAAAGTACAGTTTTGTTTTCCGTAAAATATAGGTAATATTATGGGAATAAATATTTTAAATATTGTAAATACCATATCTATAGTATGATAATAATTTATAATAATAGAATATGAAATAAAAGTCTATGTATAGAAAAATTATAAATGTCAACTGAAAAATTTTGGACTCTTTTAGGAACTACTTTTTTATAAATAGTTGTCTTAGTTGAGTAACAAAAAAAATTTGTTATTCAGATTTTGTTAACAAAAAGTATAGACCACGTGTCTCTTACCTCAAATCATATACCTCGAGTATTTTTAGTGTTTGAGCCATTAAAACTACTGTAGGACATTAAAAAAGCCTAAGGTCACTCCCATGCGGAGAGCATAAATTAAGAAGTTAGTGTCCGTAGACGAGGCGAAAGATATATGAAGGTATGATTAAATACGCTTTTAAAAAAAACAAGTACTGTTTTCACAAAATTCGTAGTTTAGTACTAATAAGGAACAAAACAATTCTCCACTTCACCGTGCTTTTCCAATGAGCAGATAATATTTTCTGATGGCCAGAACCGCTTTCACGTTGATTAAATTACATTTTTAAATTATTGTATCAAAAATAAAATTCCACGATATCTGTCTTCAGTTTCAATATTTCTTCATTCACAGGAAAATGTAAAAAAATTATTGTCAGTCTGTGTCATAACAAGATTGAAAATTTATTTATATTTTTATTTAATTTTTTGTGTGCATCTCTCGCAATTTGCAGGGTACTGTTAGAATCGTTCTCTGTGGGTCGCTTATTAAAAAAAACATTTAATTACTGAAGAAATGTATTAAGATGTTTTTTCGACTACAAAGTTAGACTAATTTACAATTAAAAAAATGTAAACAATTAAAAGTAATTCAAAAGACCTCTTAGGATCCGATACTTCTTAACGTTTTTATTGTGGCCTAGCTCGCAGTATTCAGAGTTACTAATTTTCAAATCAGATCGGTATAATTATATACATGTTGCAGTATACATAAATATTATAATATTTTTTCTAAGTAGGCTTTCTTATCCACAATTACAATACAACATTTATAAAGTGTTATTGAAATGTACGGATGTAAAACACATGGCTTAGTGGTCGCGCGGGTTTGAGTCCTGCTACGTTCAAATTTTTATTCATTTTCTTAAAATATTTTTATTGAATAGAGTCTAAAACACCTATAAACAATATTGCTAAATTTATAAAAAATTAAGAAAAGGGGTGATTTGCCTTAAAACGGGTAAAAAGTAAAAATAAGTTCTTTGATTTTCGCGATTATTACACACATTTCAAAAATAAAAAGGTAACCTATATTAATTACTTTTGCCGCAAGTCGTCAGTGTGAAAATAACAACGGATGAGCTGATCGTAATAAACATACGATGCTGAAAAAAAAACCCTGCTATATATATTATTTATATCAATTTTTTATATAAAAATATGAATATAACTATTGAAAAATGTTAAGTTTATAAAAACTTTTTTAATTTAAGTATTTCTTACATTTCCGAAATAAGATGAATTTGAATTTGAATTATTATATTTAATATTTTCATTTCTCCGCACTGGTGATGAGAAATCGCGCGGCGTTGCGTTCTGCCACCCAACACGCAATGTCTGGGAGTCGCAAGGCAAGAACGGAGTGTCTTGACACTAAGTTTTCTCTGTCTACCATGCTATGCGGGAAAAGGCGTAATGCTGAAGTTAATCTATTCTAATATTTTTTTAAAATCATATTTACAAAAAAAATTACATTAGTCTTATAATATATTTCATATAAATTGATTTTGACTTTACTTAAAACTAACAAAGTGTGAAAACTGAGAAGGACGGTCAGCTCCAATTATTGAAAATAGGTTGCTACAGTAATTGGGTTCACATTACTTCGATAGTTTCAGTCACAGTAATAGTAATTGCGCAAATTACGTATTACGATTTGGAAAAAGATTTTTCCAAATTTCCATATAATCTTTTGATTTTGCCTCACAATTTTCATCGGATTTTGGCATAGTATAATTAGATCATTATATTATTGTATGTATATCGTTGTTCTATCTAATAAGACGCCAACTATGGCGTAATAAGGCAGGGTAGGAGGTCTGGCGTAGGTAGGAGTCTGGCGTAACAAGGCAGGGTCTCGTGAAAGTCGAAGTTCTTATAACTTATTAGTGTATAATTCGCTATATATCCTTTCCCGCTTATTAACTTTTCTCGCTTACAACGTGTTTTTGGTTTAGTCCCTATGAAATCGTATTCAAGAAGTTATATTAAATTGTTTTAAATATCCTATTTTGGTGAACTCTAGGGTGTCTCTTAATGGGGCAGATTGTTAACATATATTTATATATAAAAAATATATTTGTTTAATTTACTTAAAAAAAACCATCGTTGTGTAGTGTGACAGCGTCTGTATACGTGATGGTTGTGGGTTCGATTTCCGCTCGGGCGATGATTATATTTAATTTATTTTCAGTTCTCCGCTCTGGTTAAAAGAGAAAGCTCGGCATTCGGGCGGTAAGTGAAGAAGGGAAAGTCTTCACATTAGGTTCTCTCAGGATTTTCTAGCCGTTCGTATCTCTTGAAAATTGGCACAAGGGTCCGTACTTATTGACTTATATATAATCCCACTCGGGGGTATTCCTCCGAGGAATTGAACTTATATTATATTTAAAATATCTGCCATACTCTGCTCTGATACTTAAGATAAAGATGTTAAGATTCGCGACACAACGCGCAATTTTGAAATTAAATTATTTTTTACATATTTTCCACGCGCAATGTTTCGATTTCGGGCGGAAAGTGCAGAACGGAGTGTCTTGACACTAGGTTCTCTCCGCCTACCCTGCTATGCGGGAAAAAACGTGAAGCTGAAAATAAGAACACCTGCATTTTATAAATATAATAGTTTAGGTAAGGAATTCTAAAGAACATTTATATAAAGAAAAGCTGCGTGACAAGGAAAAGTTTGTGATGTGTGTGTCAGCTCAAAGACGTAAACTTCGCACTACTGTACTCATAGTCTTGAGATAACTCATATGTGCCGCTACTTTTCATATTGACATTGTGAATTTACTGATTTTCTTTACGTAACGTGCTAACAAAAAGTATTAACATTTACTTATTCATTAATATTGGAGCCACAAATTGAGAGTATTTATAATTTCAAAAAACAAATGACATTATGGCTCAGTAGGTAAGAGTCTAACTGTAAACGGAATACTTGTAGGTTTGTTTTTTACATGAGAGGAATAATTATATAAAATATTTTTTACATTTTTAAAGTGTTAATCACATACAATTATATAAAATAATAGAAAAACATATTTTTTAGAAACAGTATAAAAATTTATAAAAATCTCCCACTGCGTTCAAATTTTTATACGTTTTCTAAATAAACATATTTAATTATATTAAAATTATTTGGATTTCCACGCTTTATATGTAAAATAAGGAACAGTGTTGAGTTTCGCCAATGAACACAGAGTGATACGTAGATGATTAAAAATAAAATATAGTAGCTGTAAATTTTGTTCACAAGATTTAAATTGAGAGTAGTCTTATTAAGTTGAACAATCTTAAAGCCAATTCGTAAATTGTTTCATGTCACAATACAAGTCCCTGATTTGTAGAGCTAGATTAGAATATATATTAGCGAGTCGATCGTTTTTGATTAAATGTAAGGGTCATAAAGTCCATGCAAACAAAATTGTGGGCGAGAACTAGTCTCACATATAATAAAAATGTAGCTGATCGCTGTCTGTACATATAGGATATATGAAAAAAAGTGTTATTAGGGGCATTTATCAATGTCATGGTCATTTTGACCCAAAACAATGGACCTACAGAGATGCTAACAACAAATATAAGTTGTTATATAAGCGTATCAGAATAGCTTAGCGGTCAGAGCGCTAAAGGGTTTTTAAGAGGCGCGGGTTCAAATCCCGCTGCGTTCAAATTTTTATACGTTTTCTAAATATGTCTTTTTCAATTTACTAAGTGTGCGAATAACACTTTAAAATATGTTAAAAAACAACAATGGTTTTTAATTTTCTTTTCTGTTTGTCTGTTTGTTTGTGCACGCTAATCTCAGAAACGGCATGACCTCCCTTAACATTTAGTTATTTCATTTCAATCATTTAATAAATACAAAAGTGCCAGTGGTTTAAATTATAAATTTAAGCAAAGTTTATGATTTAAGTACACGGAAGAAGACACGGAAGAAGACACGGAAGAAGACATTGAGGAAGTAAAACGGGCGGCAGAAAAAGTAAATAGCTTAGTCATGTAGTTTACGCAGGTGAAGTGCGCATTTTTTTTATCTTCTCGCTACGGCGATGAGTTGAGAGTGGGGCAATTTAGATAGCGGAACGCCAGAGGTCAAATGTTGGTCGACTTCATGGGGTAAGCCTCTATATGATGAACTCTTTCTGCAGGAAACCCCAACAACGGAAGTGGACCTGGATGAGCCCTGACGGTAAAATCAAGAAATGGAGGAATAGATTCCTAGCAGGGCAGTGAGAACAGAGCGCCAAACGCTACAGTCTCTGCATTCTTTCGCCTCATCAACAGTCTCTGACCTCTTTATACACGCCTGCCGGGGGATCCTCATGTTTTTTAAGTGACCTTCCTCCAGTATCATCGATATTGTGTTCTCGAAGGTCAACTGAGGCCTCCCCCAGCCTCTTTTACCTAAACGGAGCTTACCTTAGGTTCATATATCTTTCTTACCTTTTTTCTTTCATCACTCATCCTCTTGATGTACCCAAACCACCTAAGCACGTTCTTCTTTATTCTTAAAAAAATATATACTTTTAAGAAACGTATAAAAATTTGAACGCAGCGGGATTCTAACCCGCGCCTCTTGGTAACCGTCCGTCGTTTATTCGATTTCTAAAAATATGTTTTCAATTTAAAATGTAAAAAAATCCTTATTCTTATTCTTAAATAAAATTTTCGCAATAATATTCACAATACGAGAGCGATACTTGTATTTTTTATGAGATTTCATATTTTCTTCCTATTAGAGACGTAGCTTAAGTCAATAACTGTCATGAATAAATATCCTTGTAATATATGTACATTGTATTTCAGATATATTTGGCGACTTTTATCTACAACTTATTAACAAAGTACTGCTGTAAAGCTTTCAAGCTGTAAAGCTTGTACTTCGATTTTTTGTTTCTTTAAATATTTTCTTTATAAATGCGAGAGTCAAAACGTTATTTTAATCTATAGAATCAATAGTTGACATAGTCAGTAGCTTAAATTTATTTATCATTTTCTCATTATTTTTACGATTGAAACAATAAAATAATAATCAAATATTTTTATTATAATATATCTTAAGGCCGTCGTGACGAAAATACATAGCGTAACTGTAAACGTAATGTTTGTGGTTTCGATCACCACTCGAGATAAAGGTTATATATAAAGCGCGGTGTTTCAATCAACACGCAATGTCGCGATTTCAGACGCGATTTCAGGAAAGTGGAGAACGGAGTGTCTTGACACTAGGTACTCTCTGTGTACTATGCGGGATAAAGTACTATACTATGTGAAACTGAATAAATAAACGTTTTTTTTAATAAGTATGATCGGTCTAAAATATTGCAGAGACGTGAATAAAATGAACCCACTTGTATTATAAGCTTATTTATGTGATATCTCTATAAATAAACCAAGTTAATACTATTGTAGAATTTGACATGGGTCTTGGACTTACAGCTCCGATATTATTATTGTATAAAGAACACAAAAGATATGATATGCGGGCGTTTTAGTTTTGTTAATATTGTTACAAGGCACCGTTGCGTGAATTTAGTGACTATATGTTTAGTGGCAATAAAAACTACTTTGTATAACTGAATTTTGGAAATACTTATAAACTTTCATCAACGTGGGTTTTGAACTGACTAAGAACTTTAATTTGGCTTGCCCTATATGCAACACAAAACGTTCCAAGGCTGATGTTCTTATATGGATATACGTGAAACAAAGTGTGGACCCCTTTTTACGGACATTACGCAGACGGAGGAATATGGAATTTGGCAAGTTCTGTTTATAAATAGAAAGAATGCAGAATGCTATTTTTTTAATTATACATAAAAATACATTAAATTAAGAAAATAAATATAACACACACTGCCATGTGATTCATATACACGTTTATATAAAGTAACATAAAGGGGACATCTAGTAAGTACTAATACATACTACTATAATACTTATATTTAATACAGCAATTAATTTTTTTTTACTCATCAAATTCAGTTTTGTATTTTTTGAATTTTAGCAATTAAATAAATTTATGAAAAAGTATGAGTAATAGTTATAGTATTAGTTAGGAACCCTGAGAAATCTATTGTGGGTAAAGCCACACCTATGCACTTTTCGGGTGGATTAACCTAGCTTCGAATCTTAATAGATAGATATTTGAAAGCTCCTTTAGATATTTTACGTACATTATCAATGTTGTAAATACAAGTAATATCAGATTCTGAAAAAAAAATCTTGATAGTATAATATTTCTAATAGATTATATGGCTAACCAAGAAGTACGCTCCTCTGCCCTACACTTTCGACTCACTTAAAGATATTTTGAGTCTAGTTGGCAGCGAAACCTAAAATGACTAACATATAAAGACGGTAAATAAAGACGGCCAAACCGGTCGTGGTGAAATTTTATACAGAGATACTTGAGGGTCTTATATAGAGATACATAGGCTTTTTTTCTCCCATGTTTTTTAGTTTGCCAGAAATTTAATTGTTTTACGAAAGGCCGCGTTCGGGTCACTAGTAACCAATAAACTATCAATAATCAAATTTTCTACCAAAATATATAGTGTAAAACCGTCTAGTACGTAAATTACATATTTTAATCTCAATCTGCCGGTGTCCGTAATCTTCGTACTTTATATGTTCATTTAAACAAACCTTCCAGCGTTAGAACGTAATGTATGGGCCAAACTGCACTTAAGCGGCTCCCTTGAGGCAATATGTTGACGTTGACTCGATTCAGAAAATAGAACATGCTGTAGCAATACATGTCAAGCTGCGTTTAATATATTAAAATGATATTGACGAAACCGCTTTACATTCTTTTTAAACGTAGCAGAAGTAGGTAGTCAGAAAAAAAATGTGTCAAGACTCTCACTGTCACCTTAATGTTCAATGTTTGTTAATGTTTTTGTTTAGTCCTTCATGTTATTTTTAATATTTTTTTACTTATAGATTTTTTTTAACGCAGTGGGATTTGAACCTGCTGATGGTTTTCAATTTCCTAAGTGTGTACATAAAATAATGTTAAAAATATTTAATAAATAGCATTCTCTCTTGCCAAACAATTGTTTGTAGAATAATCTTTGGGGTAGCAGAAATTTGTAAAAATACCTCTCTACAGAGATGCTAACAACAATCATAAGTTGTAATGAGCGTATAAGAATTTGGACGTAGCTGGATGTAGAACGCATGGCTTAGCGGTCAGAGCGTTTGAAGGGTTTTCAAGAGGTGCGGGTTCAAGTCCCGCTGCGTACTAATTTTTATACGTTTTCCAGATATACTTCGTGTTAGTTTTTATGTAAATATATTAGTTAAAACAAAATAAGTTTATTAACTAATCCCTTAGTCAATTATTATTCGTTATTAACCTTTAAAATCTATTGTAAATATTTATATTGTAATAGGTGAAGCGGTATTGTTCTCTTTTTAACATGCTATCTACTAGTAGTAGTAGTAGTAGTGTAACTGTACCTCTTTTTTTATCTCCTTTGTGTGTTCTCCATACAACGTGAAATTGGCGCCATAATTAAATAACTCGACTGAAGCGAAACGAAGAGAACTGAAAGGAACTCCTTACCTGTTAAGTAACAGAACTCACCAGAGCGAAGATATGAAAGTAATTCAATTACTGCAGGGCTTTGCCTCACCAGAGCAGTTTTAGTTGTAGGTTTAATCCCACATGGAGAAATGATTATTTTGAAATTATTTTAATTTCCCCGTCCTGGTACCTAAAAGAAAGCGCGGCGTTGAGTTACGCCGCTAAGCACGCAATGACTCGATTTCGGGATAAAAGTATAGAACTGAGTATTGTGACACAGGGTTCTCTTTGACTACCCTGCTATGCGGGAAAAACTTGAAGCTATAAATAAAAACATATAAGTCCCTAACAAAGTGAAATCGATATATCTATTTTAGAAATTTAATGGAATTTTTTAAAGGCGTTCCTTAAAGGCGGTCATTCATATGGACTTATATATCCCCTTGTTGTGTTTACAAACATTTGTCAAAGCAAATTATTTCTATAACGAGCGATCCTCATTACGGTTGAATTAATTCTGAAAGCTCTCGACTCTTGACCTCCAATTTTGAGGTTTCCTTATATTTTTAACTGATTTCGACATCGTTTTTCTTAAATTATATGCATTATGTATTTTTTTGAAATTCATGTATGATCATTTTGTATGTTGATTTATAAATAATGAGTAGACTTTGGGCACTCTCTTAACATCAAGGAGGTTTGTGAGATTGAAGCAATCATCAATTTTAATTTCAGTAACTTTAACTTAAACTTTAGTATCTAATCTAATTTGTCATTGTATTGTCACTTAAAAAAACTTCATGAAAACATTTGCATATTATACTTAGTCTGACCATAAATTATTTATGTAATAATTTATGGTAAAAATAAACAAAATATTACTTTTGAATTTGGAATCTGTAATTTTTATATGTTTGTTCATTGTATTTTTGCGCCAATATATTGCCAAATATTTTGTAATATTAAAATGGAATAGGGTGATAAAGAGAACCTGATTGCATTACATAAAGTAAGTATGAGAAAGCAGCAAGAGAAAGAATTCGAAGAAACCCTGTCCGAAAGCAAAAAAAAATATGTCGGGAGATGAAGATAGCACCTAAAACCATGTGACATATTCTAAAAGATGATTTAGGACTATAAGAGAATGCACTTGTCATTTTTAACTGATAATTTAAAAGATAATAAAAGGTGGTAAATGGTAAAATCAATGCAACTACTTAAGCGGTACGGAAGGGGAGGTCACAGGTAAGTGATCACCGCCGTCTACGACCCCGTGTAACACCAAAAGACATACAAGGACGTTGCCGCCCTTTAAGGTGGAAATAGACGCTCTTTTTGTGCGCGCTCTAGGTCGATTCGACTTACCCATGTAGACACACTGCCGCTGATAGGCCGTTCTACAGTTGAGTGGCACGTGGAAGGAAGTAGGAAGTTCCTACGAAACCGCACAGTAGTAGAGTGCCACGTATCCAGATAGTGAGGATGGAATTTCAGTCTCTTACGTACTGTGCGATTGGAAATTTTTGGTTGGCAGGAATCAAGTCAAACAGTTCCCCAAAGCACTTCGCATGATAAATGCGGTAGAGAACGCACACAGAGAGGAAACATCTCTACGCAACGCCTTTCACATATTATTGGGTTCTTAACAATGTGAAACGCTTTACTGCAATGGACTGAATATAAACAAAATTTGCATATTATATATTTTTTCCAATATGATCCCACAACCACCACGCTTATCAGAAGCGAACTGATTCACGTTAGTGTTAATGAATTACATTTCACTTTCACTGGTGTCCACATAAACCAGAAACCTATGTTTCCATTCTAACTTATTCGGATTTCCAACATGCTATATATCTTATCTGTTATTAAAAAAAAGACATATTTAAAAAATATATAAAAATTTGAACGCAGCGGGATTGGAACCCGCGACTCTTGAAAACCGTTCAGGCGCTCCGACCGCTAAACCATGTGTTCATCCAGCTGCGTCGAAATTCTTATACGCTTATTACAACTTATATTTGTTGTTGGCATCTCTGTAGAGAGGTTTTTACAAATTTCTGTTACCCAAAGATTATTCAACGAACAATCGTTTGGCAAGTGAGAATGTTATCTATAAAATTTTTTTTACCATTTTTTAAAGTATTATTCGCACACTTAGGAAATTGAAAACGACATATTTAGAAAACGTATAAATTTTTTAACGCAGCAGGATTCGAATCTATACAGAAAAGAAAATTAAAAAATCATTATCTTGGCTTCTAATATATTAATAAATAAAAGCCCCCAATAATATTGTTTTTCATATATGTTCCATATACAGACAGCGATTTGTTACGCTTTTATTATATGTATAGATAAATTGAATTGACGTCGTAATTGCAAACTTAACGGACAATAAATTACGAAACAAAAAATGCTTATTGTCAAAATTCGTTTTACGATTTGACATTTTTTCAAGTTTCCTTAATAAGCTAAATAATTCCTTACATATTTAACGTTAAGAGATAATTATCTTTTATTAAATAATGTTTGCTAAGTTAATTTATCTTAGTGAAGTAACTTTACTTCAAAGTACTTACTTCATTTGGATAAATTAATTTTGTCTTTGTCGCGGAGTAGAGTTTAAGAGAGTGGGTTTATATTCCATATAGTATAGTCAGAGAGTTGACAATAGATCAAAACACGTTCTGCACTTTCCGCTCGTAATCGAGAACTTGCGTATAAGTTTCTTGTACCAGAGCGGAGAAATTACAAATAATTTTAATATAATCAGGCTCTTGATTGGAGATGGTACCCATAACCAATCGCGTTACATACATACAATGTTTTATTATGCCACGGTTGTCTCAACTAATTTAAAATTTGCTTATTACCGTGTAAGCTATATTCATATCAATGCCTTATTTAACTTTGTACGAATATTTTGTGTGATATAATATACATTATATAGATACATATACATGTATAAACATACATACATTTTCTTTAGCTTTTTGCTCTCTCCCGCATAGCCGGGTAATCAGAGAGAACCTAATATAAAGACAATCCGTTTTCCACTTTCACCCAAAATTGAGATATTGCATGTAACTAAAGTGGTGGAAATAAATGCCGCATTTTGTCTTATGTACCAGAGCGCAGAAATAAAAATATTATTCAACTGGGAATCG
Source organism: Podotricha telesiphe (assembly GCA_038994665.1). NCBI lineage: Eukaryota > Metazoa > Arthropoda > Insecta > Lepidoptera > Nymphalidae > Podotricha > Podotricha telesiphe. The sequence continues at coordinate 32,915 of JAOYRR010000130.1, read as the reverse complement.
AACCCACAACCAATCGTGTTTACCGTCAAACGCTATCCCACTGCACTGCGATGGCCTCAAATATATTTAATATGTATTGTGTACATTATATACTATTTTAATTTATATACGTGTTGTCTGTTAAGACTCAAATCTACAAAGTAGCTTAGCAACGCATTTTATTATATTCAATACAATATAGACATATGAAGATTTCGAAGTGAAATTTTATATTCATCAAAATGTAATCCATAAGAGGCTTGATTTATTTGACTGCGAATTTGAAATATATTTTTTCTTTAAGCTCATGTTATTGTAAACTAGTTGTAGCCCGCAAAGCATAGATATTACGAATGTATTGAAGGGCATGCTCTCTGACATAGAATGACCTTTGACATACTGGTATCCGGTACTGTAATCGTTATAAACAGTAATGTACTAGGCAAGAGAGGTATATCAGTTGCTTATAAAATATTAGATAAGATTATTATGTTACATAACAGAGACATTTTTGTCAAACTCCAATGGGTTCCTTCACACCTTGGACTTAAGGGAAATGAGGAAGCGGACAAACTAGCAAAGCGGGCATTAGTGGAAGGTAAAAATTTAAAGATATTACCTGACTTTTTTGAAATTTTAATCAAGTACAAAAAGGAAGTCATTTTTTTTTTTTTTTTTTTTTTTTTTTTTTTTTTTTTTTTTTTTTTTTTTTTTTTTTTTTTTTTTTTTTTTTTTTTTTTTTTTTTTTTTTTTTTTTTTTTACAAATTGTTACTGCTCTTAGGTTGCGTGCTGGGCATATTCCGTTAAAGAAATTCAGTTTTCTCATGAAGAAAGTAAATTCTCCTAACTTGGAATTGTGCGGAGTGGAGGATGATATTCACCATTTCTTAGTGGAATGTGTCCGTAATACCGGGGCCCGTCAAGACTTAATTCGTCAATATAATTTAAATTTAAGAGATGTAGGTGTTTTCCAATGTTTATTTTCTGAACCTTGTTCTGTGGAAACTAAGATGTTGTAGAAATTTAAGTATAAATAGTGTTCTTAGAAGATTAAGGAAATGCTATAATTGTGTGTTTGAAGATTGTTTTAGGGAACGATGGGGCTGACATTTTTGTATTATTACATAAAAAGACCCTAAATAAAAATAGATTATAAAAAAATAAAAAAAATAAAAAATAAAAAAAAAGTAATGTACTACTAAAACTAAGTAGCTATTAGTCGGCCGCAAGATCGTCCCGGTCCACGTTCTAAACGTGCTAGTGCTCGTTGAAAGAGCTTCTTTGCTGAGTACTGCAGTATTAGATATTAAAATTTTTAATACTAAATAAGTATAAAGTAATAAAAAACTTAACACAATTAGTTAATTTAATGATAATTAAATGCAAAGAATATAAGTTATATAATTGTAGTATATTTCGACGAAAGATTCATTTAGCTTTGACGTGGAAGTACTTGACTATAATTATAAACTACGTTGTAAAACTATTATATTTTTTGCGAACACGAATATTTGGTAACAAATTTAAGTTCAAATTAAAAATGTGGCACTGTTACAAGACACAACTGGTTAATTTACTTTTCACTAGTCTGGTGCCACATATGGGCTTTGGATATTGACACGTGAGAGAAAAACCAATGTGAATTTTTGATGGATCCTACCAATAAAAGGTGAAAGTGCCTTATAATATTTAATTTAATTTAACTTCTATGACGACTATGACGATATTAAGATAAAAAAGTATATCATTATTAAAAACTGACAAAAGAGATATCGTGGTGTACTGGAACCGAAGTTGCAGTCCAACTGCAATCGCGATGGTTGTAATCTCCACTCGGCAAAATGATTATATATACATTGTTGTCATTTAAATCGTGACAAACTGTTCCATTCCCATTCGGGGAAATGATGATTAGATTTCTCCGCTCTGGAGTCTCACCACCGTAATGTATTCGGGCGGAAAGTGGAGAACGGTGTATGTTGTCACTAGTTTCTGCCATTCCTGCAATGCGGGACAAACAGTGAAACTACATACTTACAAAAAAACTTTATATCAAATATATACTGAAAACGTAAAAAAATATTACTTGTTACAAATAAGCTAATTGTTTCTATTATAAGTAAATATCCTGAATAATGGTACTCTACTGACATATTTTAATAGCTATTAAAATAACAAAATATTGTAGTTAATTAAAATATATACTATATTTTTCTTACATTTATGTTTTTCCATGAAGAGATCATTTGATTTGTTTTTATGAGGAAGATTGAAAGAAAACAATTTAATTGATGGATATTGTTTGATTCGTATATAATTGGTTGATAGGTCTAATTGTATGCGAATAATTTCTGTGTAATCAGTTAATTCATGTTACACAGCTATTTAGTATTCAGCAACATATTAAATGCCATCGACGATAGTAGACTGACGTTGATGCTGGAAATTAGGGAAACGATAGTTGATTAGAATATTAAAGCACTGGTGCAGTGGAACAGTTTCATTGTAAACGTGACGGCTCTGGGTTAGATCCCCACTCAGAAAATGGAATTAATAGATTATTTTAAATATTTTAATTTTCCTACTATGATAAGACAATCACGGCGTTGAGTTGCGCCACTCAACACGCAATATCGAGTTCGGGCGAAAAGTGAACATAGAGAAAGGGAAAGGGAGGCTCGCAGCATTGCCTGCGTAAACTACACGACCAAACTATTTTTTAGTGTTTTCGCCCGCCCGCGTTTTCAATCACAAACTTTGCTTACATGGTTGTAGTTTTTTTATTTAGAACCCATTGAAATGAACTAAACACTAAATGTTAAGGGAAGCTTACCAAAATTCAATAGTTAAAACTAAATTAAAATCAGTTAAGCCGTTTCTGAGGAGAGCGTGTACAAACACACAGACAAACTGACAAACAGAAAAGAATATAAAAAAATATCGCTTAAGATTTCCGCCCGACTTCGAAATATTGCTTGTTGAGTGGCGCAATTGAACGCCTTGATTGTCTTATCATAGTAGGAAAATGGCGGGCGGAGAAATGAAAATAATTGAAATATAATCATTTCAATCGTTTGCGTCGCAGTCAGTTAAGAAATGAAATAATGGTGATGATATTGAAGGATGATGTTTATAAATGAAATTGCAATTTTTTTATTTTACTAATTCATTGTTTTTCTTACCAGATCGGAAATAAAATTTTTTTTTAAATTTTTTTTCTTTTTTAACTTAAATGGAATCGATAACACTTTTTAATTGATTTTCACCCTTCCTCAAAAAATGCATACATATATTTAATACTAGCGACCTGCTCGCGCTTCGCCCGCGTGAGCGGTAATTAAATAACTAGTTACGTTGGCTACAGGCGGCAAGCCGAAAAACGAATATAAACTATTTTTTTTAATTTAATGTAATTGCAATTAAACTTATTTGTAATGTAAGTACGATCTACTCTATTGTAAGTACCAAATGTACAGGAAATATTCCGATGTCCAAATTGGCTGTAAAACGTGAAATCTTGTTTTGATGTGTTCTCTCAATAGAAGTTTCGATATATCTCGTCCGTAAGTACTGTACTCAAACAATATATAGATATCAAAATTCAGCTATCTATGTCTAATTAGTATCTACTGTATATTCTGTGTCAGTCGTTCAGTGAGTAACGAGTTTAAAATGAATTAATTAAAGTAAAAAAAGTAAAGGTCAATGTGGCGTCGCGTGAATGACGTTTGACAATTTGTGCGATGGTTTTTGGTTCGATTCTGAATTGGGGCAATGGCATTTAATTATTATATTTAAGTTATCTTCGTATCTGCGCTCTGGTGACAAAACAAAACACGGCGTTGAGTTTCTCCACTCACAGCGTTTCTCGAATTTGGGCGGAAAGTGTAGAGATCGGAGTCTCTTGACACTAGGTTCTCTCTAACTATTCTGCTATCCGATATAAAGTGTAAATCTGGAAAAAATATATAAATATAACTTATAGCTCAAATGTCTCTTTCATTAAGTATATACTAAGTATAATATATTGCAAAATTACTTACAATATTTTATATTTTTATTACATTAAAGAAAATAATAAGAAGGTGTTAGCTAATTGTTTTTCTTTTGTAATAAATCATCTTAAACTCTAACAAGAACATTAAAGATATACTTGTGTGTATCCAGGCATGTTTCAAGAGATTATCCAGTCAGATTAATTTTATGTTATTATACTTTTACTTTTCAAGGACTTTTACCTTATAAATAAATGAGCTCAGATTATTTCCTTATTACATATTTAACGACAGGTCTAAAAGTAACTCACCGTTTTTCGGTAAAAGATTATTTTTTTCAGTCTTATTCTTCAACACATTCCGTTCTCCACTTTCCACTTGAATTAAATGCAGCGAAAAAAATACATATATTTAGAAAACGCTACGTCTACGGATACGCCGAAATTCTTATACGCTTACCTATATTTGTTGTTAGCATCTCTTTAGACAGATTTTTACAAATTTCTGCTTCCTTTTCTGCTTTTTATATACGTTTACTAAATATATGTTTTTCTATTTCCCAAGTGTGTGAATAACACTTTAAAAAAAATGTTAAATATATTTAATACATTGTATTGAATAGCGGAACTCAACACCGCGCCTTGTACAAGCAGCACGAGGAAATAAAAATAATCATAAACTTCCTAGTGAAATTAAATCCACAATCAATAGCGTTAACAGTCAGCCCTACTGTGCCATGACGGCTTCTAAGACTGTGCGTAGTTTAAAAAAATATTCTCACATTTTAGTACAAATTCTCTTTTTGAAAATTTCTGAGTATCTTAATTGATTTGATATTAATACGCATAGGGACAACCATCGTGATATGTACCTACTTAGATTTTCATTTTATATTTATAAATGTCAGTCACCAACACAGCAAACACTGACAATTATTTAAAATAATATATATAACACAAAATGACGACAGCATGCATATGTAACCTACAGTATTGGACTATATTGATTTATTATTAATATAATACAAAGAAAAGGGTAAAGTTATAAATTTAAACACAAAAAATGAGCTGACTGTATCCTGTTTGCAAAAATCCAGGGCAGTACGCGAGGCAACTAAGAAATCGTTGGCGGTAGTTTGGTATAATAATTGTATCAAATGACAGACAAATATTATACACGATTAATCCGTATAATATAAGTCTGTCATTTGATACAATTATACTAATACTACGGTAATAATACGGTTAAAAATAGTTTCATTTCAAAATGTGTAATAATCGTGAAAATCAATGAACTTATTACAACAAAAATAGCTTAAGACATATGTGGTCACTGCGATCTCAACGACTTCAGTATTAAATTGCGGAGGTTGAAAAATTTTGTACGAGTAAATGTTAAGATGTACCTTCCTCAATATATAATTAAAGTTTGTCATAATGCGGTGTAATAAAGAAAATTTGTTAGATTACGATTACGCCCCTACTAGCGAACTAACATCCGCAACAAACTAAAAACCTGTCAAAAAAGTAAAAAGTCAATACTTCCATTTACAATCTTATGCGTAAATTGGCAATCTAGAAGCAATCTTCTATTATACAGGAAGTCCATATAAAAAAGTTCAGTCCATCGGTACAGCTTACCAATGATTTGTTTAGATTACACTGGTAAGAAAGGTGCCAAAGGAACTCTTTTGTCTTTTTATATAAATATTGCAATTCAGATTCCATATCACAATACAATATTCGAGGCCGCATTTAAAGCATTGAAAGGGGTAGTTTTAGTTTCAGGTCTCTTAAAATCTCTACAATATGATAACCTTCGTGGTACAAAAGAACTGCTTGTGATATGTTCTTTTTCTTTATTTTCGCATTGTAAAATTAGCAAAGAGAGCGCACCGGGTTAAAACCGTTTTTTACTTTCCGCCCGAATTGAAGTATGCGTTGGAAATGGCGTGATGAGTGGCAGAATTAAACGCCACGCTTTGTATTCGAGCAAAGGTATGAAAATAATTTAAATTTAATCAGTCCCCGAGTGGTTATTGAGTCTTAAACCATCGCGTCCATATTCAGAGACTGTTCCACTGCGCCACGATAATTTTTTGTTATTCTCATATATTTTTATAGTACTATATAGCATATTAAATGTATGTAAACATAGGTCGCTTATACATATTTTTACAAACCGTTTAATAATTTAAATGCAGCAGGATTCGTACCCGCGCCTTTGGAAATTGTCCAAGCGCTCTGATCGCTAAGCCATGCGTTCTACATCCAGTTGCGTCGAAATTTTTATACGCTTATTACAACTTATTTTTGTTGTTAGCATCTCTGTAGAAAAATTTTTACAAATTTATGCTACCGAACGTTCGGTACGATCGATAAGAACAATTGTTTTCAATATTCTAAGTGTGTCTAACATTTAAAAAAATGTTAAAAATATATGTTCCTTTTTTAATGCACTTTTTAATTTAATAGAGTAAAATTTATTCTTTTTTATTTCTAATTCAAAAAGCTAAATTCATTTTTTTTTTAGCTTGTTCCGTCATATAGTCAGAGAGAACCTAGTGTCAAAATACACCATTCTACACTTTCCATCTGAATTCAAGACATTACGACATTATGCCTCTTTGTCTTATCTAGCCGAAACTTAAAAATAATTAAAATCTAATCATTCTCCAAAGTGGGATTCGAACCCACAACTAATACTGTCTTACACATAACTGGTAAGCGCAAACTCTGAGATATAAATTCATTTATTAATAAATCGGAGAATTATCTACAGAGCTTTGCACAAATTCTGATTTTTTTTTCTTTTGAAACTCATTTTCCCTTCTATATTTTAATTAGATATGGATGATATGTATATTAGTTACAATTATATAATGTGTCAAAAAATAAATAAAAGAAAGTATTATTCGCAGCTCAGTGCATAATTATTGCCTATTTGTTCATATAAGTACCAAGTGTTTGTACAACACTTTTAAATATATGAAAGGAGTTTTTAATATATTTCATTAATGATTCACACCTCAATTAATTCGTGTTCACTTCAGAGATGAAATTAACACCAATTAATTATGGGTCATTTGACTTATTGATTGTATATCAAGTACTTGCATCGCATTCAATTGATAGAATGAAATGATTTTACGCTTTATGAGTTAATAACCAATTGGTTAATAACCAATAATTACATTGAGTATATTACAAAAACAAGGAAAGCTTATTAAAAACTTTTTGTTAAAATTACTTATTTATTAAAATAGTATGGAAGAAAATAAAAAATTATATGTTTTGTTAACATTTTTTTTAAAGTGTTATTCCCACACTAAGGAAAATTGTTTTTTTTTTCAAATGTGACTCTTAATTCAGTTTTCAGAGACTTGAATAGTTTCAGAAGTTTGTTGTATCGCTCGACTGACATAGTCGAGCTGTTTCGCTGTGGGTAATGATTATAGGTTCAAATTTACTCGGAGGAATTGATAATTAACAATAGGGGAGGAGCTTATATAAAAAATAGGCATTTCTTATATGTAGTAAGTAAAATAAAGCGTTTGACTTCAAGCACGCAATAATATTAGAAGAAGTGACGAAAAGTGAAGAACTGACCAGGGTGTTTAAGTTATTTTCGCTTTCTTCGTCGAATAAAACAGCTACAATATTACTTATTATGACAATTATTCTAACTAAGCTAGTCTCAAATTAGTGTACTATAATTAAGTGTATTCATTGCCATACCGTGTGACGTAATTGAGTTTGATCCAATTACACGTCTAAAGGCAAATCAGAAGATCAAAACAACACGTGTTCTCTGAACGGGAGTAACGTCAAGGCTGAGTTTTGTGATAAAAATCCATATCACATAAATGTTAACGGAATTCGTACTTAATACTATGGTTATGATTTTTATGTAAAAAATCATTATGATTTATTCTAATAAAGTCATTTATTTCTTAGAATAAATCGTAAAACGAAAGAATCACAGTATAGGCTTTTTCAGCTGAAATTTGAGTTAGGTCACTTCCATTATAACGTGCGTGAGTTATAATAGAAAATAATCTCAGAAAAATTCTAGCCAAAATATTTAATATAGTAAATGCTTATAAGTCACAATATTAAAAAATAATCGACTTTCAGATACTATTACTCTGGTTATATTACGATATTTGTTAAAACTTTTATATTCTTAAAAAATATATATTTTGATGATGAGTTCTTGGAATGAGTAATTTCAGTGCCACAATACAATACAGTTATTATACTTTTTTGTTCGATCTTTTCGATTTTGCTTTCATCTTAATTATATAATTAAATATTGCCGCCTTGTTTTTAACCTAAATACATATCGCTTCGCTTCGCTTTTGTTTTTCATAAGATTACGTTTCACGGTCTATTATTTTTATTATATTTTCAAGTTTTATTTACTCTTAGTATGATTTACACGCAAACAACTTTGTCCAAATATTTTGAACGTTGGAATGACTTATTATACTAGTTACTAAATTCTTGCAATAGTTCTTATAAATCGATGTTTAATAATATACGCAGAAAATTATCTTGTATCTATATATTGTGGTGTAAGAAGCGATAATATATACATGTAATAAAATTGTAACTGTCTGTACATGGAAGATATATGACAAAATATATTATCAGGGGCATTTATCCGTGCAATAGAACTCAAAACAATGCTTGTTAACTTTCTTTTCTGTTTGTCCGTGTGTTTGTTTCTCTGTTTGTTTGTGCACGTTAATCTAAGAAACGTCTGAATCGATTTTTAACGCAGTTTTGACTACTGTATTGTGGTAAGCATTCCTTAACATTTAGTGTTTATTTAATTTCAATCGGTTCACAAATATATAATGAAAGTTTTAAATTAAATTTTTATATTCATCATTTATATAATTTATATAATATTATATTATAAAGCCATTTAAATTATAAATCTAAGCAAAGCTTATGATTTAAGTGAGAACGTGGACGGGCGAAAAATCTAAATAGTTTATATATGTAGTTTACGCAGGTGAAGCCGCGAGCGGGTAGTAAGATATATAATTCAAAAGTAAGCTGTAGGAGAGAGGAGGTAGGGAAAACTTCGGTTGACCTTGGTAAATAGCTTGAATGTCTTAGAAGGTATAGGTCTTACGAAGAGCTTGATTATAGCTGATGAGGTGAACTAAATTTTAACCAAATTGATAATTATAATTGAACAAAAATATTGGTTCTTTATATTTTAAATGCATTAAGATGATCACATAATACGAGGTCATATAAAATCAGCTTCACGAATTTACCCGCATAGCAGGATGGTCAAATAACCTAGCGTCAAGGCACTCCACTCTACACTTTCCCCCCGACATCATCAGACATTGCGTGTTAAGTGGCGTAACTCAACGTCGAGCTTTGTCTAACCAGAGCGGACAAATGAAAATTATTTAAATATTATCATGTCATTGTTTCTACTGGAGATCGAGCTCTTGGCCAAGCACGTTAACAGTCACACGTCGTTCCGCTGCGCCATGATGGTCATTAGAGACAATTTTGCTCTTTAGTTTCCTGATTTTTAATACGTGCTTTGTGGCAGCATTCACATACATTTGTCTGAATAAACCAGAACGATATTTTTTTAAAATGTAAATATTTCCCCTAGTGGGAATGGCGCTCAGTTAGACATGACGTATGTCTAACTGACGTTGGCGTCTTGTCATTTATTATGTAGGTTTTGGGCTTCAAATGATTTTGTTACCACCAAGTTCATGTCTTTGAAATTCAAATTTTCTTTTCATCCTTTTTGCGACCTTCCAAAAAAATGAATTTGTATTTCAAATGACAAAATTGAAACTTAAAAAGATGAATTTGATTATTAATAATGAAAAAGATGAGTTGAGTTTATCATTTTACTTTAGATTCTATCGAGATCAAATATGATTCAAATGTAGTTATATAATTATTATAAATATTGTTTATATAATTATTCGATACAAATTATTTTATAACTTTAAACTTTATACAAACTATGAAAGTTTAATATAAAACTATAATCCATAATCCCTGTTATGAAAACGTCTGGTGCGAAGACTTAAATAGATTTTAAAGCTTATTATCTGTTGACAATATAAAGCGAAGGTCGCAAATAAAAAACTAAATTCGATTTTGGTAATAAGTACTTATTTTGAAATGTAGACTTTTATAATATTGTTTAGAAATCGTATAAAAAATTGAACGTAGCGGTATTCGAACCCGCACTTCTTGGAAATAAATGAGCGTCGGAAAGAAACTAAAAGGAACAATATAAAAATTATTTTCTTGTTACCTAGTCATCCTGACAAGAACACCAGGTTTTATTAAAAGAATAATGTACATATTGTAATCAGATCCGGACTCTTGTGCAAACTTTTAAGCAAATCGAGCTGGGATAAGTTGGTCAAAATACAGTTGCAAAATTTTTTGCAGTGATAAAGAGATAGACAGATATTGGTGATGCAAAAAAGCGTGGTAGATTATGAAATAAGTCTTTATTACATTACTATGCTATAGGGATAATAGATATGTATTATAATAAAAATTACCATTTCTTAAGACCATAAACTTTGTTTCGAAAAATAGAAGAATATATCTTACCTATTTTTAATCACAAACGTATCGAATTATCAATATATTGTTATATCTTAAAGATATTTTAATGTAATTGTTTCTAAATAAACATGTATACAACACTTGAATATTTTTCAGTGAAATAAATAAAACTTCTAAAAAATATTTAAATAAAGGGTATTATTATTTTGTTTAATAGAATTTATATAAGATAGGATACATACCAAATAATCCAATATGAATGAAATTTAAATCCTTCGAACTTCACGTCAACTACTTTACGCATATAAATTCCTGATACGCAAGAACATCTGTTCTCCGCGGCATCCGGTGCTGCACTGAATGCTAAGGGTAGAAACCCTTATTTATATACCCTTGTTGTGTGTTGAAAATATGCTACATAAAATAAGTAAGTTATATTGTATATAAATTTACGTTAACAAAGTATTTTTAAAAGGCTATCATGGCGTAGGGCGCCTACATCTGCCTGTAAGGACGGTGGTTGTGAGTTCGATCTTTAATCGTTTTCAAATTATTTTTATTTCCCTGTTCGTGCAAATCGTTAACTTCAGTTTCGCCAGACAGCATTCAATGTATCAAATTCGGGTGAAAAGCGGAGAGCGGAATGTTTTGACACTAGGGTATCTCTAAAAGCCCTGCAGTAAAGCATGAACTGTGTACAGTGTTATAGAGCCATTATTAAATTGATTTGTCATTTATTTTGGAATATTGGAATATATCCATACATTCTACGACATGATCTACCTGTAAGAAATTAAACCAAATTCGATAGTGACATTAGAATATCTTACATTATTATAGTTAAAGATACGTTTTGGCGTCTAAATGTTTATAGTACATTGCATACATGTGCATATGTGTCAGAAACTTTAGGGTCATTGACATTTGTGTCAAAGTCAGCAATATTGTTATAGCAATTTTAGTCTCCACTTTTTACGTATTGTTTAGATGAAGTGCGATGTTAAATTACGCCACCCAGCAATGTCTATATTTCAGTAGAAAATAAAGTTAATTTAAATTTGGTGTACTTTTTGCAAACTTTATCATAATTACTTTGTTTTTAGTTTTTATATTGAAATTACGTTGAACCACGTTGCTTTATGATGCTATAATTTTATAAAGTTATTATATTAGTAGGCTGTCTCTCTCAAATCTTCTAATAGAATATTAATAGTTTACTGATATAAAAAATTAAGTAGGTGGAAAACGTGTAAATACCTATTTTAACTCATTATTTGAAATATTTTTTTCCTTTTTAATAATACTTGAAATTTAGCTTATAAGATTCATAGAGCTTAGTATCTCTATGTACTTTTTGAACTTTCAATTCATCAATCGTTTTCATCCTTGTCCAAGGATATATTTGAACATCCAAGCAATAATTTTGAACTATTAACCTACAATACTGAAAATGTTGTGTGTGTAGTGTGTAGAATTTATTATATTCTGTTTTGAAACTTCAGCTTTACGATTTTTCCCGCTAGTTTAGTATCAAGACACTCCGTTCTCCACTTTTCACCCGAAACCGAGACATTGCTTGTTGAGCGTAACTTAACGCCTCGCTTGGTCTTGTCACTAGAGCGGAGAAATGAAAATAATTTTAATATAATCAATAGAGCTTAAGCCAAGTGGGAATCGAATCCACATAACAGTTAAACGCAGAAAAAAAATGCAAAAGTTTTTCTTTTTCTATTTAACAATGAAAAAGCTTCATAGTTGCATTGATCAAGTATATTAATAAAAGTAATAGTGATTCTGATCCCAGAAGTTATGATTGAATAAGTTTATATTAGATAACTTATGGAACAATAAATTATTTTCTATTGCAACGCCCGCATTTTTTTGGGAAAGCATCGTCGATAAGTAAAAATATCGCCTTATCAATAATGCTACTACACGTATCTCTAAAAAGTAAACTTTAGTTAGAATATTAGGGTAACATCAAATTCATAGCATTCATATCCGAATAAATTATATTAGAATAAATAATTAAATAATGAATTGGGTGACTATACTTTTTTTTTAATAGGACCACGTTCTATTGAATTTAATAAAATTCGGGGGATTTTATGTTTACAACAAGTTCTGAAAGTGGAATATCTAGACCAATCCCTATGTGATGTGATACCAGATTTTATGTGGGACAGTAAAATAGTATAAATCAAATAAAAATATTAATGCAAGAGACAAGCACCTCCTTAGCATTCCACGGATTCACCGTGCTCAGAGCAGTGCCTGTGACTTGCGACCGAAGTATTTGAGGGGCCTCTTAATAGCCTTCTCGCCTTCACCATCCGAGCTCCTCACCTAACCAAAAAGAAAAAAAGATCCCACTAATGCCGCTTTCGAAATATATGCTAGAAATTGACTTATGATAGTTCTAGACAGGCGGAACTTTCAGTAGAATATAGAGAGATTTCGCTGTTATATTTCCCACATATACTTCCACCGCATACATTATAACTTTAAATATATTCTTGGTCAGTTTTTTAGTAGGTTTAAAATGATGAGCCTAAGGATTGTTTCTTTTCAACGGATCTATGATTTCTAAACCAGTTACACGTTTTCGGCTTCGGCTTCTAGAGTAAAGGAAAATAGACATACCGGACGTATGCATGACGAGAAACGGATATCCTCATTCATTATGTACTGTTTTTCTCATGTGACTCCAATCAGGAGCTGATTCTAAAATTGAGTAAGATTTTTATGTGGATTTTTTATACGAGCCTTCTTTCACAATCTATTAATCGTTAGCATCTGAAACAGGTTTACGTAACCATGTTTCTTTTTAAACAAGTTCCAAAATAATTTCTAAAGGAACTCAAGGAAAGGCTTTTCACAAGAAATTGCCTTTTTCAATTTTTCTATGTATTCTTTCGTAAAAGTTATGTTAAAATGTTTCGAAATGAAAACAAGTTCTTCGTAGAGTAAGTTAATTATGACCATAACTAAGAGTATTTAGTAGGCATTGTTGTATATTTATATATTATAAATTTATGATTTACAAATACAGAACTAATGGATAATATTTTATTTTACTAAATTATGTAGACTTAAGATTTGATATATTACAAATGTCTTGAGAGAGTCTAAGGCTGTTTGTTAAAATCATATGGACATGTCATCGTAGCGTTTAAAAGTATCTGACTGTATACACGTTGGTTGTAGTTCGATTCCCACAAATAGAAATGTGTTAATTAAGAAAATATTTTCATTTCCTTCGCAGTGGTTGGTTCACTTTTCAAGCAAACCGGGGTAGTCAGAAAGAATCTACTGTCAAGATACTCCTTTATAAACTTTTATACGACACCTAGAAATAGCGTATTGCGTGGCGAATCTCAAGAGGAGAAATGAAAATAATTTAAATAAAATCTGTCCCCCTATTGGGAATCGAACCCACAACTTTCGAGTATACAGGGTCTGTCACACTGCGCAATATTAGAGTTAAAGATAACTTTATAGGGAATGTTTATTTAATTAAAGTAGTTTAAAATAATGTGGAAATGGATAGAGTTTTTAAAAAAATCAAAAAAAGTCCTTGACAATGTTGTAAATTTCAAGCTGTCTCCGCATTGTATAGTGAAGTTACGTTATTATTATAAGAAATTCTGCGCCGGGCAGTTCTGTCTAATTGAAAATACTCACAATCGCATCACAACAGAATGAGCGATAAATTACAAGTTTATTGCTTAACAAGTAGCAGCCTCTTGGAGTAAAATATTATTTATTATGAATAATAAATGATAGATTTAATAATGCAAAACCATAATATCTCGAATTCGGGCGCTAAGCGGTAAATGGAGTGTCTTAACACTAGGTTCTCTTTGCGGGAATAAGCTTTTTTAAAAAACCGTGACATTTCGATCACTTAACAGTAGTCTCAAAATTTAATTTCTAAATTTTATTTTCGAATACCAATAATATACTCGATTAATCCGGTTAAAATAGTTTCGTTTCAAAAAGTGTAAACATCTCGAAATCTCGAGATTTTATTAAGGCGTTAAGCTGTGTGCTTTTTCATCTGAATTTGAGTTAGTTTCCATTAAATACTCAATTATCCATTCTTAGCGAAAAACGAAGTGATATAGTACATACAAGTTTTCATTTTTTTTTTAAATAAGAAAAAAGAATATAAGAAGAGTAAATATTATTAAAATGACTATGCACTCTTAATAGTAAGCTATATTATGTCTGGATCAATTTCATGTCTCAAAGACATGAAAGAAACTGATAAAGGCATTACAATTAGTGAACTATTTGAAGCTGAGAATATAGGAATTTTTGATCTTAAATGTCCATTAATTTCACTGAATAGACACAGTAGAGACACAGTATACTCATTTAGTATGAGTACGAGTATGAGATATATTTCCAATATGTTTTTTGGTATTTTAAAAGTGTTATTCACACACGTAGTATATAGAAAACATTTTTAGAAATCTTATAATTTTTTTAACGTAGCGGATACGAACTGCCGCTTTTTTAAGGGCTCTGACTGCTATTTCTGCTGCTGCTTATTCCAATTTATTTGTGTGGATCTTTAACAAAAACCGTTTTCGATTTTAAATTGATAGCTAATGTAATACTGAGACTGTAATGTATACAAAAAAAATAAGGAATGAAAATCAAATTTCCAAAAAATATTCTTTGCAATATACCGCCAAGGATTGTTGTTACACAGAATGAAGCTTTCCGTTTAAGAAATGCAAATGACGCGCTCTTAACTGAATGTAATAGATACAAGCTATTCAATTTTAAACTAGTATTGCTATACTAATTTCAAATTGTTTATAATTTTGGTATTTTCATAAATACATAAATTGCATAATCGCACAATGATTTTTAATGTTATCAGGCTTACAGAAATACCAGGAGAAGCCATTGTGCCGCAATACACTCGATTCCCACTCGGAAGAATGATTATATTTAAAATATTTTCATTTAATTCGCTCTGCTACCTATGACAAAGCGCGACATTGAGTTTAATCACTCAACACGCAGTCTCGATTTCAGGCGGAAAGTGGATAACGAAGTGTCTTGACACTAGGTACTGTTTGACTGACTGTGTGCGAAAAAAAGTTGTAAAAAATAATTGAAATTCCTAAATCAAAAAGAATGTATTATGTTCTTTAACTTAAGACCGCATTTAATTTAAGTAACTTCGTAAATGACAACTTATCTGGTTTCAAAACTACAAAACTTACTACCACTCGTACAATAATAGTAATATATAATTAAATCGACTACTTGTTAATGAAAAAAATTGTATAAAATTTTATAACCTTCTATTGCATAAGAGTCTTGGTCTCATATGAATACATAATAATAATGTCAAGGATGGATCTACTAAGATGCAATACATTCATTAAGTACATCGAAGGACTTTTATAATGATTTCTTTGCTACTAAGTTTTAAAATATTGATGAAAGGAAAGATACCATTGTATGTGGGAAAAAAAGTAAATCTGAAAAAAATACCATACAAAGTTTTTTAACATTCAAATGATATACATAGTTTAATTGAAATAAGCTATTATTAGTTCATTATTTAGTTACATTCTATATGTAACAGTCACGTGAGAGATTTTCTACTCAAAATGGAAAAAAGGTTTTAATGGCAAACATCAAACAAATCTGTCAATAATTCGTGACAAACGAGCTAAAGCCATAGCATGTACTAATTGGATTATAAGTTTGTTTGACGGTATTTGAAACATATCAAGGTGTTGCATCATTTTTCTACTGTTATGTAAAAATAAGCGCTTAAAATTTCACGTATAATAACAAGCGCGTGATTTTTTTATATTCGCCTAATTAAAATATTGGCCTCCTAGGCCATATTGTCCTAGTGTGACAGTATCTGACTATATAGAAGATAGTTATGGGTTCTGTTCCCGTTTGGGACGTTATATTTAAATTATTTTCATTTATCCACTCTAGCGAAAAGACAAACCGGTGCTGAATTAAGCCATTCAACACGCTATGTCTCGGATTCAGGCGAATTGTGGAGGACGGAGTGTCTAGGTTCTATTTGACTACCGCAATTTGCAGAAAAAGATAAATAAATATAAAAAGTGAAGCTGAAAAAGATAAATTTAAAAACATAAATTAATATAAAAACCTTGTATAATTATTATACATAAATAGAGTTTTTAAAGCTGAATGTGAAGCTGAAAAAGATTAATAAAATAAAAACTTTATATAAATATTGAACACAAAAAACACAGTTTTGCACAAAACAAATAACTCTAATCAAACAACATACTCCTAGTAAACTAGAACAATGTTATCTATTCATGATGAATAAACAAACGCCATATTGAAATAATTTACCAAATAAACTGAATGAAATATAATAGAATTTCTTGGAAATAATTAAAAAAGGTTTCAAAGTAAAATATCTTTATCGTTAATATATTTTATAAATAGGTACGTCTACATATTTGTGGGTAAAATTCTAATATTTTTACTTTTTCAATATTTGCTTCGTTCGTTTTAATATTAATAATAGTTATCCTTTAATTATGTAGTTTCTATAAAATACAGAGCGATTTCTGATGATTAATTAATTTCACACCCTTGCATTTACTACTAGCAATTTCCAATTCCGTAGAATCCCTATATTTGCGGGATCCCGCATATAGAGAATATTACTATTTATATAACACAAAAAGGCAGTGAGTTTACCAGCGTAACACCACATTTACTTAAGTTTTGCTATTGATATATGGTCAGTCAAATTATCCCGTTTATCACAGAAAATAAACAAATAGAGAAAAAATCTACCAACTACAAAATATGTATACCATTTATAGTTAGTGAGCTTTTAAACATACGTCAATTATTCAAATTCTGATTGCAATTGTCTGAGTACAAATTTTCAACTATAAATCCACAATTCAGATATCACGCTATTCAGATATTTGATTATTCAATCTATCGCTATTTATTTTAGCCTTGAAATCGTCAAGTAAATCATAATATTACGCTTTTTTTATTATTCTATTTTTCATCTTCGTTCCTTCGTCAGTGTCCCATACCGCCAATCAGCGTGCTTATGCGAGCCCGAGTGCATGTTTACTTCTAGTCCCGCAAATCCCGCGGATCCCGCTCCCGTAATTCCGTAACACGCGGGATTGAAAAACGACGCAGGATCCCACAATAATGAGATCTCGTGATTTTTTCTTTCCCCTAATCGAAGAGAGTCTAATGTTACGAACCCATCCACTTCATTCTTCAGCTTAATTTAGAGGTTGTGTCAATGGCCTAATCTGTCTATTATGTTATGTTTTCCGAAAACACTTATACCTACAAAAAAAACAAATGATCAAAACCCAGAATCATCTTAGACAAACAAACTCGTGACATAATAAATTTCCTGAATTCACATTTTGTCACCTTATATCATATTATAATCAACACTAGCAAAATTAAAACCAAAACAAAACATTTAAATTAAGAACAAAGTAGACCCGCAGTTTTAGGTGATTACGAGATGCCAGACTTACATCATAATATAAATATAAGTGATAAAACAAAAAAACATTAATTCAAAACTTACAAAAAATAAATACCAAAATGGTTAAAAGGAAATAATTAATTAAAGTGCACAATTTGATATAAACGATAAAACGTTAATTGTCTATATCAAATTACTGCCATGCCAGACTTAAACCTACAATATAAATATTAGCGCTGAAACAAAAATCATTAATTCAAAAACTTACAAAAAATTAATACAAAAAAGTAAATAATTAATTAAAGTGTACAATTTGATATAAACAACGTGTATGGTCACATAGATCTCAGGGACTTTAATATTATATAATTCATATAATAAATTTGTAGTTGTCACACAAATTTACTTAAAGACAACTATAACTTATTTCAAAAACAATCTTTTAAGTGACAGAATTTGACAAGTTTAGTGTCAAATTAAATTTTAATATATTTATTTACTTTACATAAATCACTAATAAAACTCAAAATCTAGGCATAACTTAAATCTAACAATTTAAGTAAATGTTTGATAAATTATCAAACTTTAATTGAAAAAAATTGTATTCATCAAATTATGACGGCTCTAGACGATTTACCAAATGTCGGTTCATTTTTTGGAGTAGATCTTAGGACCGGGTCGATGATAGTCGCTGCTCTAGGTGTAGTAAGTAATCAAATATTTAAACTTAATTAAATGTAAAATGATTTTGGTATGAAAATACACACTTAATTAAGAAAAGAAAATATTGTGTAATTTGTTGAACACCATATAAACTTGAATTAAGGCGTAAAGCGGAGAATAATGTGGCTTTACTCCTCTTCCTTCCAGATTCCTTTCCATATACTATTGTGCCAGAAGGGTGAATCTATTGTGTATAATAAAAGAAAAACATTTTTATAGCCGTTTATGATATCAATCGACACTCAACCAATATATTTGACCTAGAGCGGGTCCGAAATACGCTCCATTCTAACTGACCTTAAGTGATAGATGTAAATTCAAATACTACCAGTTAGTACTTAAAAACTTCTTAGCAGTTCATGGATTCACCGTGAGGGAGCCGGGCTGATCGTTGCAGGAGGAGCTCGAAGCTGCGCTTGAGCTTTGCGTAGGCTAAAATGCATTAATGCCGGCCTCTCTATTTAAGCTCCTCTCTCTACCAAAGTGAATTTGAAAAAAACTTGCTTATGCCGAGTTTATGCTTTAGATTCTTAGATGTATGTATTCGAAATATAAACTGATGATAGTTTTGAACGGGCTGAGACTTTTAGTAAATTATAGAGAAATACTTCAACAGCATACAAATTAACTCTAAACCTGGTCAGTTCGTTAATATTTCGAAGTATTTATTTACTTAAAAGTGAAAACCCTTTAGGAACGATTACGGGGCTAAGTTCTATTAATATTTCAAGTTTAATGTTTCTGAAACAAAGAAAAATGTCGGTCTGGCTGACGAGATCCTCAGCGATTTTGTACTCTTCCTCATATATGTCCAATCAAAAGCTTTTTCTAAAATTGAGTAAGGCTATTGTGTGGATGTTATAAACGAGCCTTTTTCACAAACTCTATTAATTGTTTGTTGGTTATTTTCAATATTTTTTAAAATAAGATATGTAAAACATAGAGTTAAAATTTTTATACGTTTTCTAAATATGTATTATTTGATTTTCTAAGTGTGCAATTAACACTTTAAAAAATGTAAAAAAAATCATTATATCATGTTGACGCGTTTTATAAATCTATCCAACAAACTGTAATATGCCTCTAACTTGTTCTGGCATCTTGTATGCTTGCTTGTCTATGTATTAGGATGCTGTACAATATGTATAACATATTCTTACACCACCCACATTTAATATGAATTTCCAAATCTCCTAACCTTAAGGTTGTCTGAAAGAGATCGCTGTTTATCGATAAGACCGTCTTTTATGCACATGTTTGCAATTTTTTTTACATATTGTATTATTTTTAATATTTACTTTGGTATACAATAAAGTATAAATAAATAAATAATAAAGTATTATGCTCTAGGCGTCTAGAAATTTGGAGTAAGAAACCTTTCGGGCAGTTTGGATTGAAATATCTATTACTAATTATAAAATGGGCCGGTTAGATTTACGAAGGTGTTCTTAAGAGCAAACGATCTAGTAGCCTTTGCATTTGGTACACAGTCTTCTTTGGGAATTATTACAAGAAATTGTGTCTCTGAATGTTGTAGGTGTTTTCTTTCATGAACAGATCTTACCGTAAATAATTGAGATATTTATGTACCGATATGCATGTTTAAACACAATGTAAGGAGTAAAAAAGATCCTCATTAAATAAATTTCCTCCATTAAGGAAATTTATTTCTCTATTAGAGAAATCTCTTGAGAAGCTTTCCTCTATCTTCTTAGAAAATATTTTAGAGTATTGCCATTTTTTATCGAAGTTTACCTCGTGTTGCCCAAACTAAATTATCTGTATTTCCTGCCATTTTTAGTTTGAAAGTGAACCGTGATGCAATTGGCGATAGTCAATTGGCGACTAGGCTTCACGAAGATTCTTCTTTAACTGCCGTATTTCCTCCGCATTTTTGATTTGAATAATGGTCATTCAAACAATTATGAATAGTATTTTGGGGATATCAATGTCCTATAGTATAAGGATAGGTTTTTTAATGTCTGCCTTTAATGAATTTTCTATAGGGTGACAAAAATACAAGTTACACAAGTTTTACAAAATTTTACGTTTAAAATTACATTTAATTGGATATCAAAACTATTTGAATAGTAAAGCCAAAATTAAATTCATATTAGAATATAATTTAATGGGGTCGTCACCCATCCCTAAATTGGTTTCAAACGTAAATTCCAAGAAGCGCCATGTCCGACCTTTATCCAAACAATGTAAGGACAAGATATTAGAAACGAATTAATAAGGAACATGTTCAAAGTGAAATATAATTTTGTATTAAATTTTCATTGTGTTATACAGAAACGTTACTGTTAATGTGTAAAATTGTTAATATTTATGGATTAGGTCCCCCTTAAGATATTTTTCTCATAGTACAATCAAATGAAATATCTAAAAATGTTTTTTGTTAACTTGAATATCGCTTGCTTATAGCAGCATAGCTATTAGTTAGTGCTATCTTTCTGTATTTCTTGCCCGTTTGTCAAATGATATAGTTTGAAACTACTATCGACCCGCTCGCGATTTCGCCCAGCGAAACTGATTAGATTTTTCATACAAACTTTCATCCCCTAATTCAAGCACTTAGGGGTTGATTTTTGAAAAAAATAGCTTATTGCAAAGGCGGTTAGTTGTGGTTTCCATTCCCACTCGGGGAAACGATTATATATTTCTCAGCTCTGGTGATAAAACAAAACTCGGCATTGAGTTCCGGCATTGAGTTCCGCATTTCATGAAACAGCGTGAAGCTGCTATATATATAAATATATAAATTACTTGAGTGAAATTCAAGGAAACATCTATAAGGAACAATCAGACATTATCTAACTGTGACACAATAATCGTAAATCAAAATAGGTTTTTTTTTAAATTACTTTTTAAAGTGTTATTCACACACTTAGGGAGTTGAAAAACATATATTTAGAAAACGTATAAAAATTTAAACGTAGCGGGATTTGAACACGCACCCCTTGAAAACCGTTATAGGTTTTCTAAATATTTGTTTTATAAAATAGAAAATGTTTAGCGCTTAATATTTTTTTATATACTTTTAATATTTCAGGTGCATCCGATGGCGTATGGTTGTTCCTTTTTCATTCCCCTCAGCTACCTACTTGTTACTATTTGGATATTGGTTGCTTTGTTTTTCGCTGCCAGTGTTATTTTATTTTGTGGTCTGGCTAAGGTAACTCCATAATATTACTACAATACTCTAATATGTAATAATTATCATCTTTACTCACTAATAGTAAGTAAGTAAGTAAAAGCTTTATTAATGCAACACACTGTTACAGATAAAAATAATTATTTAAATTATACATTAAATAAGGGGGAAAAATACAGAATCATAAAAAACTCAGAAAAGAACATAAATTATGTAATTATATATACGTAATTACTTACGGCTTTGAGTTCCGCCACAACTCGCAATGTCTCAAATTATAGCGAAAAGTGCAGAGCGGAATGCTTTGACACTAGGTTCTCTCTGATTACCTTGTAATACGAAAACAAACGTTAAGCTAAAAAATAGTAAATACGACTATACGTGATTTTTATTGGTTAAAATCTCATGAACTAGTATGAAAACTTGAATTTATAAAGAAGAAGAAATTTAAAAATATATATAAATACATTCTGTGTCTCGTTGTCAAAGTCAAACAATTTTGTTCAAAATAAGAAGATACAACTTTAATTTTTTGAACGTCAAATTTAGCATCGGTTCACTAAAATTGATGCCTCAGACCTGAGAAGAGCCGGCGTAAAAAAACCAGCGGGACAACGTTTTTTATTCAAATCAATAATTTACATTTCTATTAGTGACAATGATATTTTTGAAATAGGTTGGATTGAAAATTTCATTCCCAAGGTTAATTAAGTAAAATAGCCTTGAACACACAAACAGACGTTGGTGTTTTACAATTTTTTTTAATTGTGATATATAACATTCTCGGACGTTTGGATGAAAAGGTTCAGATTAGGTTAAAAATGCATTAGCTACCCTACCTAGGGAACTATGTAAACTTATGTTTATCAAGTATCAAATATGAATATTATTTCAATTAATAAATAATCATAAATTCAAAACAACTTGTTACATATTTAAAATAATATAATGTACATAGCTCTTAACTTTATAATTATTTGCCATACAATATTCTAGGACGATCCACTTCTGTGTGCTATTTGGGTATGGTATACGGTAATATTTCTAGTGATTATGCTGATGATGATGATACTCTTGGCAATAGTATTCACTTCCCGCAAGCAGAGGAACCGTGTTGTCATTGTTATAATTGGCATGCTTTGGTATATTTGTAAGTAAATTTTAAATATT
Organism: Podotricha telesiphe; assembly: GCA_038994665.1. Lineage (NCBI taxonomy): Eukaryota > Metazoa > Arthropoda > Insecta > Lepidoptera > Nymphalidae > Podotricha > Podotricha telesiphe. The sequence continues at coordinate 9,817 of JAOYRR010000130.1, read as the reverse complement.
TATATCTATATACAAAGGCCCCCGTTGACGCATAATATATGCGTTACCTTAGCAATGTTTACGTCACATTATAGGAATGTATAAAGTATAGTGTGAGAAATATTAGTTTTTATTATAAAATGGATTTGTAATATATTATAATACAAGATACTGGCTAGCTTTTTCTGTGTATAAAGTTTAAATATGCCAAATTTCATGCTCGAGAGGAGCATCATTTTTGAAAAAAAAACTCTTCCTTTAATTTATACAATGATAAACAAAAGAGAACTTAGTGTGATAGCAGTCAGTTCATCGTTTCCTGCCCGAACTCGAGACAATGTGTGTAGATTTGCGTAATTTAACGTTGCACTGTATCTTAACAGACCGGTAAATTAAAAATGGATGATCGGGATCGAACCCGCTACTACCAAGTTAACAAGCATTTAGTGAAATTGTATTTCATTCTGTTACTCCTGGACATTTTGGAAATATTTCGTTTCTAAACAATAGTATTGTGATTTCAACGCTGCACAATCTAAAAAGATAGGGTAAAATATTAGTGCGAAAATATTTCAAGCCGATTTAAATGTAGACATTGCATGTTGACTGGCGGAACTCAACGCCACGCTTTGTCTTAGATACCAGAGCGGAGACATAAAAGTCTCTTATATCTAGTTTCATTCCATACCAAATAACTTAACTAGTTAATAAATAGTTAAGTTATTTGGTAATAATATATTATTAAACACCTAATTAGAATTTACTTTACAAGTATATCGGGCAAGTCCCAAGTTTCCACAAAATCACGATCTCAAGGCACAAATTTTGCCATTTATATAATAGATTTTTATCATGGCACGTTTAAAATAAGTATATTATAGGTATATAAAATAATATTGTACTTAGGATTTTTAATTGTTTTATCATTGTTACAGTGACTATCTATTTCGTATTAGTAGTGAACAGTTATAGAAAACAACTAATAGTTTCAAGTTTGCAAAACCTGGTTGATAGTTATATGGATAAAAATATACAAGAATAAATATTTTTTCGCCGTTTTATTTTCTTAGCCTTATGTTGAGTCCCAAAATAAATGTGTCTTTATCGTTATATACTAATTCTATAAACCTTTAAAAGTGTAAATTAATTATCTTATTTTTGCTTAGAGGCCATCGTGACGTAATGGGTTCGATTCCCACTCGGAGGAATGGATATATTTAAATGTTTTTAACACTTTAAAGTGTTAATTAATCATACACTTAGGAAATTGAAAAGCATATTTAGAAAACGTACAAAAATTCGATCAACAAAAATAAGTTGTAATAAGCGTATATGAATTTAGACGCAGCTGGATGTAGAACGCATGGCTTAGCGGTCAGAGCGCATGGACGATTTTTAAGAGGCGTGGGTTCAAATCCCGCTGCCTTAGAATTGTTGCACGTTTTCTAAATATCCTTATATGTTAATGTTTTTCATTTCTGACAAGGCAAAGTTTGCCTCAATACGTAGTATCTTGAATTTGAGCGGACAGTGAAGAATGGAGTGTCTTGATATTATGGGTTATCCGACTACCCTGTAGGTAAAGTATCAAGATGAAAAGAAAATATTTTCGCTAAGCGCTTACAAAATTTTATATTTTATATTTATCAGTAAGAAAACATGAAATAAAATTCAACTTTATACAAACAAAACGTAACTATATTAACGTAAAATATTAAAATTACAAATTGGGCTTTGCACAAACATAAAAGTTACATAAAAACGACCATAAAAAGTTAGTCTATACGCTCACTTTTTTACAATATTATGAACCAGAAGTAGTAGCTATTCTTGGGAACTTAATTATATTTCATTGAGACCCTCGAGTTTAAAATCATAACGGAAAAGTTATTGGATATAACAAAATTGATTATGTTTATTTATTTTTCTATGTCGTTTTTCTATAAAATATTTTCGAATACCATAATGTACGAGAACAAAAAGCGAAAGCCTGACATTTTATTAAATTATGACATGCCATGCCATTCATACAAATTTGCCAGGTTCATAAAATTTGTGGGTTAAAATATGAAATATATAAACTTGTTCTCAATTTTACTATCAAATGATACTGTAGCAGTATAATATATTGCTAGTTTCTTTTTAATTACTTCGCAAGGAACATTTTTCGCCGTGTTATGAACATATATTGAATGAAATTGTATTTACTTTTACATCTCACTTAAGTATCTGCAGTTATATTCCGATTCCTTCCTTCCCCTTTTAATTGTAACCAAAGTCCAAAAGTTATTAAAATAAAGTATATAAGAATACCTGAAATACAATGATACTATTATTTTAATTTATTTAGAAGCTCATGGAGCAGTGGGTCCCCTGACGCTATTGGTCGTGGGTTAGATTTCCATTCGGAGGCTGGCCGGGGACAGGTAGACTGAATCCAGGGCAGTACGCGAGGCAACTAAGAAATCTTTGGCGGTAGATTGATATAATAATTGTATCAACTGACAGACGAATGCTACCTTAGTCTACCTATGACCACAGATTACTGTAAAGTGTAAGAAACGTCTGGTTTCTAAAATGTATTGTGGAATTATAAAATTATACGCGATTAATCCGGTTAAAAAATAGTTTCATTTTAAAATGTGTAATAATCAGGCAAGTCAAAGATCTTATTATTTCCATTTCTCTGATCTGATAATATACGCAATGTCACGGTTTCTGGAAGAAAATGTAGAATAAAGTGTCTTGACACTAGGTTCTCTCTTGTTGACGGGACCAAAGCGTTATCCTGTTTTTTTTTAAACGGTACAATAATACTTACTTATAGAAATTATACCCAACGTAAAAGAAATAAGCCATAATATAATATTAACGTCTGAACTATGTAAAGTTATCAGAGTTATCAAGAGAAAAAATGTTTGAGCCAGCCACATCGTTGTTACAACCACCCATGATAGTAGGACAGACGACTTTTTCTGTGAATTTTATAAATAGTATATTTCAGTCATTGTCGGTGTCGGTGTGTGAAAACTAGCAATACATAATAAAAAGGTAAAAGTGGAGCTTAAGGCCGTTGTAGTGCAGTAGAATAGTTAAGCAGTAATTCTGGGTAGATTCCCATTTCCCGTATAATTCCCATTCGGGGCAATGATTATATTAAAATTATATTCATTTCTTGTCTCTGGTAAAACAAAGCGCGGCGTTGAGTTTTGCTAATCAACGCGCAATACCTTGAATTCGGAAAAGTGGAGAATTGAGTGTTTTGACACTACCAGAAAATAGGTTTTGTTATTTTGTTTAAGCGTTAGGAGGGTTTCCAAGAGGCGTGGGTTTAAATCCGGTTACGTTCAATTGTTTATAAGGTTTTAAATATGAAAATAAATAATAAACCTTTTTTATTCCCCAAATAACCCATCCATGCATAGCGAGCATTATAAGACAATATATAACGCCAGTTATACTAAAACCATACGCGTTTCTCCAAACATATCCGGTGCATTCGGTGCAATCCTTCATTAATATCACTTGAGCTATTAAGGCTAGCGTACATATTACTGTGACACACTGAAATTGTGAAAAATATATCAAATATAAGTCAATTAACAGAAATTAATACTTTTAATATACAAATATAGGAAATTGGAGAATTAGTTTGTAATGTTAAATAACTTTTAAATAGCTTTTTACTCAATGGATATTATGTATATACGGTACATATACTAAAATAAAGTTTGTTTTGCTTCGGCTAATCGTTGGACCCGACTATGCCCGATTTTGACGGAAACTTTCATGTAGCTGATGATGTAAGAGTAACTTAGGACACTTTAATTTTAGAATTCCACGGGGATAAAGTTGCGAGTACAGTTAGTTTAAAATAATAATAATAAAAAAATCCGTTATTGGCATAAATAAGATTGATTGCAAAATTAGTAATAAATAATCAAACGAGCGAAAGGAACCGCCTTTTGCTCGTGTCGACGTATTTTTAATCCAGAAAAAATAAATAAAATATGGCGATCGGAGTGTCTAGACACTAGGTTCTCTCTGCCTACTCTGATACGCTGAAAAAAAACAAAATTATATTTACTCCTTTAAATATTCATAGGCATATGAATCCATGTAGTTATTAAATTTATCTCGATATATCTCGTATGTCGGATGCCACAGCTCGTGTCGCTAGTATATATATATATATTACACAAAAGAAGAACCTGGTGTTAAGAAGTTCCGTTAAGAAGTTCCGTCAACACTTTCCGTCGTTTCTGAGATGTTATGTGTTTTGTGGCAAAACTTATTTCATCTTAACAGACCAGGAAAAGGATAATAAATTAAATATATACATATATACATTCCAACGCGCATTAAAAAAGCACAATTTTGATTTTCACCAGTACTGCAGTACGGAGCAACAGACATGATATACTCTCCGCCTACCCTGAATTATAAAAGAAGCTGAAGAAGAAGAAATATTTTCTTCGCAAATAATGATCCATTTTTATTATCTACTAATGAAGACAATAGACGCTTCAAGGTTCTAAAGGCGCGTTTCATATAATTTAAATACTCACGATTAATATAACAGTCCCGCAAATGGCACCTGTAGACAGAGGATAACGGCAAAGAAACAATTCGGGAGTAATTTTTCGTATTATTTTCATGATTATTAATAAGAATATTACCAATTATAATAAATTATTAGTAATCTCAGTTTGACTTTAAAAGCCATCTAGATCAATACAATATACTCCTTTAGTTTTATATAATATTTTTATTGTTAATTTCTTTTGGCAGCAGATCTAAAGATTATAAGTTGTTGTTTTAAATAGAAAACTGTAACAGATATTCTGCTACAAGTTATAATAAATGATTTCGATATACAGTTAGTCCGTACATTATTTTTTCAAGTGTAACTTTACACAGCACAAAACTCTTTCAGTACTCGTACTCACTTAGTGACCGACTGACAAACTGAAATTTTTCATTATGTACTAGCTCTTATATGCCCTTAGGTATTGTAGAGAAATGAGAAATCTTTCTTTAATGTTCCTCTTAAAGGTAGATTTCTCAAAACTCCTATGAGTGAGGGATAAAATGGGGTTTCACGTTTCACAGTCAAAACCACGGAATATAGCAATAAAAATAGCATGACATAAAGTCGACGCAGACGAAGTTGCGAGCAAGATAGTTCTTCTGAAATAGCAATGAATGTAAAAAAGAAGAAACTTTTTAGTAATCCACGGATCCACCGTGCATTACCGGGCCGGGCGTGCCGGGTGCCGTGCTGGGCGCATCGCGTTGCAGAGATTGGCCTGGTACCTTCGACCCAAGTGTAGGCTCCCTTTAAAATGCGCACTAACGCTCGTTTCTTCTGTCCGAACTTCTCTGCTCTTCTCTTCTGTGCCTAACCAAATTTGAAACTGTTATATATGCGTATACGTAAAACAAGATAATTTTGAAAATTTAGGTATTTATTCAAAATTACACATATAATTATTAAATTATATGTGTAATTTTGATTATAACCCTATGATTAATATTATTCAACGTCTATGCATAATAAATATGGTAATTAAATGTAATCTGACTTTCAAATAACATTACAGCGTGTTACATATCTATAAAGACGGATTTCTCGAAATCTAATTTAATATTAAATTGATACTTTTCCTAGTGTTTGTTGATTCGTACAATTTAATTAAAGTAAAAAAAATATGTTTATGATTTTCTCTGTATAACAAGGCAGAGCATATCTTTACTCAGTCTAATGCAGCGGATGCATGTTGATAAAATAATATGAAATTGCCTTCAAATCTATTTTCAATGCAATCAAGATCAGACCTTTTCGTCATTTGATACAAAAATTGTCTTATTTGAATTAATATGTAACTAAAGAAGGCAGTTTCACTTTTTCCCTTATAACAGAGACATTGCGTGTCAAGTGGCGGAACGCAACGCCGCGCTTTGTATTGCACCAGTAATAAGAAATAAAAATAATTTAAATATTTCTCCATAATCGAACCCACAACCAATCGAGTTTAAAGTCAGATGTTGTCCCACTGCACCAAGTGACGTCAATGTTACTAAGTAAACGAATTACTAAATACTTTCATTTTTAAAATTTTAAAATATTATATTTTACATATGGCGTATCGTTTATTTAAAATATTTGTACAAACTAAAAATGTTATACATTTGTATAACATTTGTTATAGCATACGTGTTTTTAAATTTAAAATTTTATGTATATAAAACTTTATATGTAAAGTTATGTGTACTTAAAATATATATATTTTCAACATTTTAAAGTGTTAATCACAAACTCAGGAAGTTAAAAAACATATTTATAGATAACTTAAAAATTTTGAAAGCAGAGGGATTCGAACCCGCTCCTCTTGGAAACCGTTCAAGTGGTCTGACCGCTAAACCATGTGTTCTACATCCAAGAGCGCCGAAATTTAAAAAAATATATTTTTATATATATATATATTTATTAGTAAACGGACTAGTACACCTTTATCCATGTCAATTTCGCTAAGTAATAATTGAACCCACAACAATCCCATAATGAAGTAAGAAGAGAAGCTTAAATATACCCATAGCTGATGAGACAGAAAGAGACTTCTTGATCCACTTTGCATTACGAGAATGGCCTAGCTAAACACCGCGCTCTTTTTTACCAGTTCGGATAAATAAATAATACTACAACTGGTATCGAACCCACTATACCACTGGATTTCACTTGAGTATCGTAAATTAAATTATTCAACTTGCATTGAAAGCCACGAGATTCTATTATATCATATTATTTATATATGAAAGAAATGCAAATTATGATACATTATTGTTTTAACACGAACCACGGTTAATATGGAGCTCAGGGGAAATTTCAAACGCCAAATGTTATTCTTTCATTCATGCTTAGTAGTTAGAGAAAATACGATGATTTAAATGTTGCATTAAATTAAATATGATAATTTCATACATACATATGTATGAATAAACATTTTATTTAAATTTATAATAAACTAGCAACCCGCTCGCGGCTTTGCCTGCGAAAACTTCACGGCTATAAAATTTGGTTTTTTCGCCGCCGTTTTACTTTGCTTTGCTTTGCCAAACTTTGCTTAAAATTATAATTTAATCGAATTATGCAAATAATTATCATTTACAGAATATCTGTACAGTGAAGTTGGCGAATTTTCAACCAACTTAATAAACCAGTTATTTTAAAGCAATTTTTTCTGACAACATTATAATTGTTTATTTTGTTAACATTTTTTAAAGTATTAATCCCACACTAAGGAAATCGGAAAAGACATATTTAGAAAACGTATAAAAATTTGAACGCAGCGGGATTTGAACCCGCGCCTCTTGAAAACCGTTCATGCGCTCTGACCGCTAAGTTAAATTTTGTTTGTTACTGCTCCCCTACATGTCTCTAGAAACGTACATGCATAATTTCAGCTATATTTGAGTAAGTACCTACTCTACATCATTTGATTTTTTTTTATTTGTATCAAAAAAGTCAAGTTTGCTTAGCGGTCAGAGCCCTTGAACGGTTTTTAAGAGGCGCGGGTTCAAATCCCGCTGCGTTCAAATTTTTATACGTTTTCTAAATATGTCTTTTTCGATTTGTTGTAAGTATTTATAAATCGATTTATATAAAATAACCACTAAATGTTAAGGCAAATTTACCAAAATACAATTGTCAAAACTGCATTTAAATCAGTTAAGCCGTTTCTGAGAATAGCGTGCACGAACGATCAGACAAATGATGTAAAAATAATTGTTTTGATTCAATAATAGTTCTTCTTATATATCTTCCATGTTCAGACAATGTTCACTTTTATTACATGTATGTATACATGTATAGATGGTGCTTTTTTAAATAATTATAGAAAAGCACGATGATAGTGAGTTTGTATTCTTGATATGGATACAAGTTACAAACATAGTTATTGGAGTGTTAATTTTATTCTTGTAAAGATTTAAGTCTAAAGTGGACTAGTGTTCTTTCGCACACAAACTATGGGAATGACGCTTGAAAAATTCTGATATATGTGAATTTTAATTTATCCAAAACAAATAAATGTAAATTAATCAATCAAATCAAATGTGCTTATCTGTATATATAAAACTTTTTCTTTTTTCCTTTTTTTTATATCTGACTTGCCCTGAGTGACTTTTACAGTTTATTAGTTATAGGTTTTGGGTCTATCTTGCAGCTTAATTTTAAGGCAAGATTGAGGTATAATTTTACATGCTGATCAAGGATCGATGACAATGCATTTTTATGATAAGAGTGACCTGATGCTGCTACCAGGATTGGCGCCAGACGAGGGGTATCCATAAAATTTTGTATGCTGATTTAGATATGGACAAAAACTTGTGGCTCTACAGATCAGGGAACTTCTTAACGGCCAACAGCAGAATTTTAAGAATTTGTATACACATTCGAGTATAGTGGATAATTACTTGTTAAATCAAACCTGAAATATAAGCTATAAGTTGAAATATAAGTGGCGTATTTATCAACTTGGTGGGATGGGCGTCAAAAGTATTGGTTTGCAACCTGTCTAGGAGAAGGAAACCTCCAAAATCAAACTCGAAACCATGTTTCGTCAGACACGAAGGCTTTAAGCCGAAATGATTGGCGAATGCATATACAAATAGGATAAAAAATGATATCGTGAACGTACCACTTCAGGGTACCAGGGTGCACCCTGTTGTAATCAAGCCCTTGCCCTTCTATCCGAATCACTGTAGGATGAGGTTTTAATTATCCGATACTCCTGGGAACCACATGGGAAAAGACACATTTATATAGAAAAAGAGAAGACTAGAAAAAGCCAAAGTCAAACTTTCTGTAGAAACTGACCATACAAAGCGCATGAGAATAGATTCATTCTATTTTATTAAAAAGAACTGTTTTAAAAAATATTCTATTAAAATGTGCTAAAGCAAAACATAAAATTTCCATGAAACCTTTTACTGTCAACTTTAATACATAATATATTTATTACATTCCATAGGTTTATAAAAATATAGATAATATATTGGATATAAATTGGGCTTCCTTCATATCATTTCGATGACGAAAAATAAGTGAGTGAGAAGTGTGTGAGTGTTATTTTATTGTTTTATTTGTCAGTTAATCATACTATATGTGGTGTGATGTCATAGGCATAAAATGTACGGGCCAGGAATATAAATGCTTGACGCGTGATTTACCAGTATAGAAAAACATGTACCTCCCTAAAATTAAATACGTATTTTTAACGTTTTTTTAAATGTTATTCACTCAGTTAGGAAATTGAAAAACATATATTTAGAAAACGTATAAAAATATGAACCCAGCGGGATTTGAACCCGCGCCTCTTAAAAACCGTTCAAGGGCTCTGACCGCTAAGCAAACTTGACTTTTTTGATACAAATAAAAAAAAATGAAATGATGTAGAGTAGGTACTTACCTAATACAGCTGAAATTATGCATGTACCATTCTAGAGACATGTAGGGGAGCAGTAACAAACAAAATTTAACATTTTATAGTCCACGCAGACAACGTCTCGCCTTCAACTAGTTGTTAAAATGTTGTAACACTCTCTATTATATGTTTACATTTTCTTCGCTTAAGAAAAACTATTATAATGAATAATACCATTACCAAATTTTGACTACTTAGACAGTACGTGCGTTAGGTGTTAAAACAAACTTTTTCAGAAATCAGGTAACATTTTAAATACTTATCAACTTTCTAACAACTTAGATTTAAACCTACAACCAAAAAAGTAAAGCCCTAAGACAGCATCAACACTTGACATACTTATTTGACACATT